>CM061174.1:22270453-22739860 GCA_030763345.1 Mythimna separata
CAGCCTCTCAGAGATCACGGCGCGCTGCGTCCCAGGCAGACAGCAAGACTGTAGCGCGTCGGGCTTCCACCGAGGTCACAGGGGCATCACCGGTCACGGGCCACCACCAGCTGAGCAAACCCACCGATCGGGGACCGAGGCTCGCAACTGCCTTCTGCGCGCGAAATCGCACCTTGGCGAATCGCGCAATTTGAGGGCAGATCTGAAAGTCGGGATCACCCAATCGGTGGAACGGTTGTATCAGCTGGTGAAGGAAGAGGCAGCGGCTGCATTAAAGGCAAAGGGGGCTGAGACAGCAGGGACAGAGGTTATTACTGCAATACCTCCGCCAGAAGCGCCCAGGAGCTTCCCGGAGACTGACTCGCTGCTCGCTTCACTAGCGGAGCATAGCGCGCTGGTGAAGGAGAGCAGCGAGAAGATGGAGACTCTGCACCGGGCGATGGAGAGACAGGGGGAAATGCTGGATAAGACGGTCACTTACGCGAGTGTAGCGGCGGGTCCACCGAAAAGGCAGACCCCAGGAAGGACCGCGTTGCACTCGATAGTGGTGACTTCAAAGGACGAAGGGGATTCTGGAGAGGTTATAATCAACAAAATACGAGAACCTGTTAAAGCGAAGGAGGGAGGAGTAGAAGTAGAAAGCGTGCGGAAGGCAAAAGATAGGAAGATAGTCATGGGATGTAGGTCGGTCAAAGAGAGAAATAGGGTGAGGCAAAGACTAGAGAAGGCAGGAGACCACCTCGTCGTCGAGGAAGTGAAAAACAAAGACCCACTGCTGGTCTTCCGGGGCGTCCTCCGGATCCACTCTGATGAGGAAGTGCTGAGGGCGCTTCGCAATCAGAATAGGGATGTTTTCCGCGGCCTCGACAACGGGGAGGACCGACTAACAGTTAAGTTCAAAAAGAACTCCAGAAACCCTCAAACCCAGAACGTGGTAGTCAGTACGTCCCCGACTATATATAACAGGATGCTCGACAAGGGAAGAGCGCGTATCGATCTTCAAACCGTCTTCGTTGACGACCAGTCGCCACTGGTGCAGTGCACGAGGTGCCTTGGGTACGGGCATAGTCGGCGACTCTGTAAAGAGCCGACCGACTTATGCAGCCATTGCGGAGGCCCTCACCTACGTGCAGAGTGTGCCCAGTGGCTAAAGGCGGATTGCCCAGCATGCCACAACTGCGTCAAGGCGAAGATGGAGAAGACGGACCACAACGCGTTCAGCCCCGAGTGTCCTGTTCGAGTCAGGTGGGACAGACTGGCACGTGCATCCGTCGCTTATTGCTAAGGTGGTTCCAGTGGACACACTGCCGCACAAAATACTCCAAGTAAATCTTCAAAGGAAGAGACTGGCGACCCATGAGCTTATGATCGAGGCCGAGAAGCGCAAAGCCACCGCAGCGCTGATCCAGAAGCCCTATGTGGGCAACGCTAAAAGGATGAGCGGGACCAGAGGCGTTCGAATCTTCCAGAGCACCAGCCAAGGAGAAGGGACTGTCAAAGCGGCAATAGCCGTTTTCGACCCAAAATTGACCGTGAGACAGTACCCAGAACTCACCACGAACAACATCGTCGTGGTGGGGATCCAAACTGGTGCCTGGAAACTAACTCTGGTCTCGTTCTACTTTGAGCCAGACCAGCCCTTGGGGCCATACCTGGACAGCCTCAGAAAGGTGGAAAGCGAGACCGGCCCGCATAAGCTCATCATGGGAGGAGACACCAACGCCTGGAGTGTTTGGTGGGGCAGTAGTGAAACCAATAGCAGAGGCGACGAGATGCTGGGGGCTCTCGACCAGCTTGGACTGCAAATACTCAACAGAGGGGAAACTCCAACCTTCGACGTGGTTCGTGGTAACAGACGTTACACGAGCTGCGTCGACGTCACAGCCTGCACAGCGGATATGCTGACGGTGACCGACGGCTGGCGAGTCGTCGATGATTTAACGGGGTCGGACCACAACGGCATAGAGTTCTCTATAAAGCTCGAAAAGTCTGCGGGCATCACGGTGCACCGAACTACCAGGTCTTATAATACCAAGAAGGCAAATTGGGGCCGGTTTGGTAAGAAACTGGCCCAAATTATGCAAAGCAACCACATAACTGTGAGCCTGCTCGACCAAATCGACAGCGTGGACGAGTTAGACCTGGTAGTCGAGGAACTAACGAAGGCGGTGCAAGACACCTGTACCATAGTGATGCCCAAGAAGAAGACAGACGAGAAGTTAACAGTGCCGTGGTGGTCCGATGAACTCGCCAGCCTAAAGAGGCAAATGGTCACCAAAAAGCGTAGGATCCGATGTGCAGCGCCGATCCGTAGACCAAAGGTTGTTGAGGAGTACCTGAAACAGAAAGTTGAGTATGAACAGGCAGTAGTCAAAGCTCAGGTCGAGAGCTGGAAGGGTTTCTGTGAGAAACAAGATCGAGAAGGCCTGTGGGAGGGGATATACAGGGTAATTAGGAGGACAGAAAAGAGAGAAGAAGACGTACCGATGGTGAGGGAGGGAAAGACTCTAGGCCCCGAAGATTCAGCGAGGTATCTGGCACAAGTGTTCTACCCGGAAGACCGTCCGGAGGGGGATAACGAGGAGCACAAAAAGGTGCGGCAACGAGCGGAAGAGGTGAACGGGGGCAACCAAGTTGAACCCTGGGATCCTCCGTTCACTCTCGACGAACTGAAGCGAGCAGTCTCCTCGTTTAACCCCAAAAAAGCCCCGGGTTCCGACGGTCTGACGGCGGACATATGGGACCACGCGATCCATCAAGACCCAGAACTAGTTCTGCACTTGATGAACAAGTGCCTGGCGCATGGATACTTTCCACGGTCCTGGAAAGAGGCAACAGTCGTTGTGCTCCGCAAGCCCGCTAAGGAAGACTTCACCACTCCGAAATCGTACAGGCCGATTGGTCTCTTGCCTGTACTCGGCAAGATGTACGAGAAGATGCTCGTGGCCCGACTCAAGTTCCATTTGCTACCCAGGATGAGTACTCGCCAGTACGGCTTCATGCCCCAGCGAAGTACTGAAGACTCCCTCTATACACTCATGGGGCACATTCGTGGCAGACTCAATGCAAAGAGGCTTGTTACGATTGTGTCTCTGGATATAGAGGGAGCCTTTGACAGCGCTTGGTGGCCAGTCATACGAGTCCGTCTGGCTGAGGAAAAGTGTCCTGTGAACTTGAGACGGGTCATTGACAGCTACTTGACCGAGAGAGTGGTGAAAGTCAGGTACGCGGGAGTGGAGCATAAATCCAGGACCGAGAAGGGATGCGTCCAGGGGTCCATCGGTGGTCCCATATTGTGGAATCTTGTGCTGGATCCATTACTGAAAGAGCTGGAGCGAATGGGGGTCTATTGTCAGGCGTTTGCGGACGACGTCGTCCTTGTGTTCGATGGGGAGACGGCACTTGAGGTCCAAAGGGATGCCAATGTCGCCCTTGAGTACGTGCGCACATGGGGTGTCTCAAACAAGCTTAAGTTTGCGCCGCATAAAACAAAGGCGATGCTGATAACGCGCAAACTTAAGCACGACACCCCATGTCTCAGAATGGGCCGGGTAGACATTGGCATGTCTGAGGAGATCAAACTGCTAGGTCTTACCATCGACCACAAGTTGACCTTTAATACCCACGTCGCAAACGTCTGCTCCCGAGCCATCGGTATCTACAAACAGCTGTCGAGGGCCGCAAGGGTCAGTTGGGGTCTGCACCCTGAGGTCATCCGCTGTATTTATACAGCAGCAGTCGAACCCATTGTCTTGTACGCGGCGAGTGCGTGGTCGCCGGCCGCAACCAAAATTGGAGTCCAGAAGAAGTTGAACGCCGTCCAGAGGAGCTTCGCACAGAAGCTGTGCCGAGCCTATCGCACGGTCTCCTTACACTCAGCACTGGTGCTGGCTGGAGTGCTCCCTCTTGATCTCCGAATTCGGGAGGCTGCCTCACTGTATGAGGCCAAGAGGGGGTTACCCCATCCAGCGCTGGGAGATAGGGAGATCGAGCGAGTGGCATCGGCACTAGAAATGCCACACCCAGCCGAGCAGAGGACTATTGAACTGCGATGCCTGGTAGACGAGGAACATTATAACAACCACCGCGACTACGCGGTCAGGATCTTTACCAACGGCAGCAAGATTGAGGGCAAAGTCGGGGCCGCACTGTCTGTGTGGACCGACCAGGCTGAGGCCAAAGCCCTCAAGCTAGCGCTGCCGTCGTATAGCACCGTCTACCAGGCTGAGCTTCTCGCCCTCTGCGAAGCTATGAGAGAAGTCCTCAAAAGGACCGAGACGGCGTTCGCCATCTACAGTGACTCCATGGCAGCCCTCCAAACAGTCGCGAACCCCGAAGCCCTCCACGTCCTCGCAGTAGAAACGAGGGACGCCATCCGCCGCAGCAATATCCAGAACAAGAGCGTCTCCTTGTTCTGGATAAAAGCTCACGCGGGGCTGGAGGGCAACGAGAGAGCCGACTCGCTCGCAAAGGAGGCTGCCCTAAGGTGCAAGCGGCAACCCCACTACGATAAGTGCCCGGTTTCATTCGTCAAGCGTATGATCCGTATGGATACGCTGAGCGAATGGAACCGGAGGTATCGTACTGGGGAAACGGCGGCCATGACGAAGTTATTCTTCCCATGCGCGGTCGCCGCGTACAAGACAGTGCGGAAGATCGGGATGACCCAGGAGCTGACCCAGGCCCTAACAGGGCACGGTGGGTTCTCCGAATACCTGACTCGCTTCAAGTGTAAGGAGAACCCAGCGTGCGCCTGCGACCCCGACAAGCAGGAAACTGTCCTCCACCTCCTGACGGAGTGCCCTGTGTATTCCTGCCACAGGCACGATCTTGAGATGAAAGTCGACACGCCAGTCACCAAAGAAAACCTCAGTATATTGATCTGCAACCGCAAATGTAATAAAGCATTTGTAGATTTCATAATAAAAATTGTCCAGTCCGTGAACAGACGGAATAAATAGGTGTCTTTATTATATTAGAATTATTATTTATTTTTAGTTTTATTTAAATGATGAAAAAATGAAATTTTAACAAAAATAATATATTATTATATACACCGCTATTTTAAAACAATTTAAGAATTATTATATTTTTACATATTTTATTATTTTTCTATTTAAAATGAATGACAATTTTTAACAGAAATGCAATTAAAATCAAATATTTTAAAATCGTTGTAGGGATTATTTATTATTAAGTTCAATTTTATCAAACAAAATCAAAACCGCAATTTAAAGATAAACAGCCCATGCAATATCTCTGCGAAACCTTTCGGCAGGGGCCTTCCGCATGGCAGGAGTGGTTTTTAGCCGGTAGGAGTCCGGCACTGCCGCGACTGTCCTACTCGTGGGACAGTCGCGGCGTCCATGATGGATTTTCCACTCCTGCCACAAGAAAAAAAAAAAAAAAAAAACCTAACCTAACCTAACCTAACCTAACCTAACCTAACCTAACCTAACCATATATATTTTCTAAATCAAGCTTTAATTATTTAAAATTTTATATTTATCTAAATCAAGCTTTAATTGTGTTAAAATGTTCTCGACCCCACCAAACGTAAAAAAGGCCGAAATCTCAACTAACGTTAGACGTAAAACGTACGTTATGCAAAGCGCTTTCCCTTCTGCCTCCAAATCGGCCCTTCCAATACCGCCCTGCGTATTTTCTCCGGAACGTGTTGTAGATGGCCCCGCCGAAGACGCCGGAATACCTGTGGCTGTGACCGCCGGCGGTGATGGGTCGCAGTCGCGCATCTTATCTGAGTCATCACCCCGGCGCTCACAGTCGTCTATAGGCGCGGCTCCAGTTGAGCGTGCGGAAAGCCTCCTTATCCGAGCTCAGGCTATGGGTGCAGAAGTGGAAGAAGCCATGGGGAAATCAGGGAACCTAAAAAGAGAAATAAAGTCCACCATCAACAAAAACATAATCGAACTGTTACAAATAATAGCTTCCCTGGTTTCCCTGGCAAAAAGTTCCTCAAAAGAGGAAAGAGGCGCAAATGGTATGGGTGACACGGAAGTGTCTACTCAGACTGGGTCGCACGATGGTGCTAGGGTGCCAACAATGGTGGACGTTCTTAAAGAGGTAAGGGAGAGCAGAAAGCAGATCGCAGAATGTGCGCTCTATACACGCACACTCTGCGAAAAACTTGATAATCGACCCCCTGCTCCTCTCTCCTCCCCCCGCAGTCGGAGCTATGCAAGTGTCGCGGCCGGAGCGGATAAGCAGTATGTGCCGCAGCGGCCGCTGCACTCGCTCATTGTAAGCTCCGAAGACACGAACGACACCAGTGGCGCCGTCGTCGACAAAATTAGAATCGCGGTGGACGCCAAGGAGACGGGAATCCGTGTTGACAAAGTCCGTAAGGCGAGAGACCAGAAAGTGGTCATAGGGTGCCAGACTCGCCGAGAACTAGATATGGTGAAGAACAGATTGGGGGACTCCGCGACCGGACTAAAGGTAGAGGAGGCGGTAAATAGGGATCCTTTGGTGGTGTTGACGGATGTTTTATCTTATAACACAGACGATGACATCACCAAAGCGATCCTCAAACAGAACCAACATCTCCTGGGCGAGCTGAAGAAGGATGAGGTGAGAGTCACTGTCAAATACCGCAGGCGAGCACGAAACCCACATGAAAATCATGTGGTTGTACAAGTCTCCCCCCCAGTATGGCAGGTCTTGACCCAGGCAGGTCGTGCACATATTGATTTGCAAAGGGTGACGGGTGTTCGATCAAACCCCCCTAGTACAGTGCACGAGGTGCCTTGGTTTTGGCCATGGCCGAAAACACTGCACCGGGAAGGACGACCTTTGCTCGCACTGCGGTGACGCTCACCTGAGAGCAGAATGTCCAACACGTCTGACCGGGGAGCCCCCCAAATGCTGTAATTGCAAAAAAGCGGGTCACGACCATCTAGCTCATAATAGCTTCAGCACGGACTGCCCCCTACGCAAGCGGTGGGACGCAATAGCGCGATCCACCGTTGCGTATTGCTAACGGCGCCGCAGCGATCACAACGGCAGGAGTACTTCCCCGAGGCGAGGTCAGGAGGCACGGGTTCGTCCAGGCCAACCTGCAAAGAATGCGACTGGCCACGGACGAGCTCATGCTGGAGGCCGCCAATCGCAAAATCGCTGTTGCACTGCTTCAGGAGCCGTACGTGGGTGGAGTCGGAACCCTAAAGCCGTACGGGGGGGCCAGGATTTTCCAGAACACCAGCCGTCCGGGGGGCACTGTAAAGGCAGCAATCGCCGTCTTCAATAACGACCTCGAAGTCATACAGTGCCCAGAAATCACGACCAACAACATCGTGGTCGTGAAAATCCGCACGGCTGCCTGGGAAATCACGCTGGCCTCCTTTTATTTCGAGCCAGACACTCCCATAGAGCCATACCTGGAGCAGCTCAGAAGGATAGCAGCGGCGAACACGGCGAGGCTTCTTATCGGGGGAGACTCGAACGCAAAGAGTGTTTGGTGGGGCAGCGGAGTCACAGACTCCAGGGGAGACAGTCTGGTGGGCGCTCTTGATCAAATCGGTATGCAGGTGCTTAATGTCGGTGACACTCCGACCTTCGAAACCGTTCGGGGGGGGAGGACGTACACCAGTCACGTCGATATCACCGCGTGCACGATGGACATACTCGACCTGGTGGGCGACTGGAAGGTGGACCAGAGCCTGACGAACTCGGACCACAACGGCATAACTTTCAATATAACATTGAAAAAAGGTGAGACCACACACATAAAACGGACGACGCGGCTCTACAATACAAAAAAGGCAAACTGGAGTCAGTTTCGTGAGAAACTGGCCCAGTTAAACGCAGATCACAAAATCAGCCCGTCGGAAGTCAAACAAATCAGCAACACTCATCAACTTGAACACACAATAAACACACTCACAAACAATATACACAAAGCATGCACTGAACACATTCCACGCATAAACGCACACACAAAACTCACCTTGCCGTGGTGGTCCAATGAGTTAGCTACCCTGAAGAGGGAAGTCGCCACCAGGAAGAGACGAATACGCTGCGCGGCCCCCTCCCGAAAGGCCGGGGTGATTGACCAGTACCTGCAAAAGAAGGACGAGTACTTTGCCAGGACCAGGGCTGCTCAGACTGAAAGCTGGAAGCAGTTTTGCGGGAGACAGGACAAGGAGGGGCTTTGGGAAGGTATTTATAGGGTGATCGGCCGCACGTCGAAAAGACTTGAAGACGTCCCCTTAAAATACAACGGGAAGTTCCTGAGCCTGAAGGAGTCGACGAGACTGCTCGCTGAAACCTTCTACCCGGAGGATCGGGTGAGCGAGGATAACGCAGACCACCAGGCCACCCGACGAGAAGCCGAATCCGTGAGCGGGGAACATGATGACAACCATGATCCCCCGTTCACGGAGCAGGAGCTGAGAGTGGCCGTGGAGAGCTTTAACCCGAAGAAGGCCCCGGGTGCCGACGGTTTCACGGCAGATATCTGCGCGCGAGTGGTCTCGCAGGATCCAGGGACTTTCCTGGCCATCGCAAACAAGTGTTTGCAGCTGGGCCACTTCCCGAAGCCCTGGAAAGAAGCGGCCGTCATTGTCCTGCGGAAACCCGCCAAGGAGGACTACTCCCAGCCTAAGTCCTACAGGCCGATCGGACTGCTCCCGGTCTTAGGCAAGGTGCTCGAAAAAATGATCGTGGGGAGACTGAAGTGGCACCTTCTCCCCAAAATGAGCGTCCGCCAGTACGGTTTCGTACCCCAAAAGAGCACCGAAGACTCCCTCTATGACCTAATGGGACATATAAGAGGAAAGCTGAAACTGAAAAAGCTGATAACTGTGATCTCATTGGACATAGAGGGAGCCTTCGATAGCGCATGGTGGCCGGCCATCAAGGTCAGACTGAGGGAGGAGGGTTGTCCCGGAAATATTAGGGACTTAATCAGCAGCTACCTTCAGGACAGAAGGGTCGAGGTAAGATACGGCGGTGAGACACACTCCGTAAAAACCACCAAGGGGTGTGTCCAGGGCTCCATAGGGGGTCCCATCCTGTGGAACCTCGTCCTCGACCCACTGTTGAAGGCGCTGACTGACAGGGGCATCTATTGCCAGGCGTTCGCCGATGACGTAGTTCTGGTTGTCGACGGAGACACTGCGTTGGAGGTTCAAAGACAGGCCAATGCTGCCCTCGCCTATGTTGGGGAGTGGGGAGTTAAAAGCAAGTTAAAGTTTGCACCCCATAAAACACAGGCGATGGTGGTTACACGCAAGCTTAAATATGACGAACCACTCCTGAGCATGGGCGGGATCAGCATCAACATGTCTAAAGAAATAAAAATCCTTGGCCTTACCATCGACAGCTGCCTGACATTTAATAAACATATTAATAATATATGTAAAAAAGTAGTTAAAATTTACGGGCAGCTGTCGAGGGCGGCCAAGATCAGTTGGGGCCTCCACGCAGATGTCATAAGAATAATTTATAACGCCGTAATAGAACCAGTGATTATGTACGCGGCGAGCGCCTGGGCTCCAGCAGTGGGGAAGCTGGGAGTCAAGAAACAATTGAACGCTATCCAGCGCGGATTCGCGCAGAAGCTCTGCAAAGCCTACCGCACGGTCTCCCTGAACGCAGCACTGCTTCTCGCCGGGATACTCCCACTCGATATTCGTATACAGGAGGCGGCTGCCCTGTATGAAGCAAAGAGGGGAGTACCCCGACCAGACCTGGCGGACAGGGAGGTCGAGCGGAGAGCGGGGCACACCGAAAATGGACACCCGGCGACACATATGCACCTGGAGTTCAAGAGCCTGATAGACGAGGAAGAACTCAACACGAATAGTGACTTTGCCGTCAAGATCTTTACAGATGGCAGCAAAATCGACGGTAAGGTTGGAGCCGTTTTATCCCTATGGGAAGGAACAGCGGAAACCAAGGCCGTCAAACTTAAACTGCCATCTTACGGCACCGTCTATCAGGCGGAGCTCCTGGCCATAAGCAGAGCCACGGGTCACATTATTCGAGGTGCTCAGCAGAGCTTCGCCATATACAGTGACTCCAGGTCTGCGCTGGAGACAGTAGTCAACAACGGCTCCCTGCATCCCCTGGCGGTCGAGGCCCGCAAGAATCTCCGGACAGCCCTTGGCCAGAGCAAAGTTGTGGCCTTGTTCTGGCTAAAAGCCCACGCAGGACTTGCGGGCAACGAACGCGCCGACTGCCTGGCAAAAATGGCTGCCCTGACGTTAAAGCGAGCCCCCGATTACGACAAATGTCCGGTCTCATTCGTCAAGGGGCAAATCAGACGTGGGTCCCTTGACGAATGGAACCGGAGGTATCGATCAGGAGTAACTGCCGGGACAACCAAGGTCTTCTTCCCCGATGCCATCGAGGGGTACCATATCGTCAGAAAGATACCTCTAGACAGCATCATAACGCAAATGCTGACAGGGCACGGTGGGTTCTCCGAATATCTGGTCAAGTTCAAATGTAAGGAGCACCTGGAGTTGACGAATCCGCCCTACATATCTTGCTCGACTGCCCGATCTTCGGCCGAGCAAGGTATGATAGTGAACAGGAAATAGGACAAAAAATAACTAAAAATACGGTACAAGAAATAATGAGGAATAACAAGAAACGAACTAAATTTTTAGAATACACAAGAAAAATAGCAGAAGTCGTAATAAAAAAGAATAAATAAATCATAAAAATATGACAATATAGGAAACAAAAAATAATAACACTGGTAAAAACAAATATACATATATATAAAACTATTACACATAAACACCAATCAAAAGTAATTATATTATTAAAGGCAAAGCAGAAAAGATGGCACAGAAGGAAGGCCTCAAGCAAGCGCAGAGTATTGGGGCAACCAAGCGTTTGCGCAAACCTTGAGGAGAGAGAGAAAATAATTAGGATGGCATAAATACTAAAATATCTATCTATATATCAAAATATCTAGTTATATATAAAGGATTAATAATATACAATAAAAATATATAAATAAAAATACATATCTATAAATAAAAACTAAAATATAAACTACATAATATAAAAGAAAACTCAATAAATCGCGAAACATAAACAATCATACAAAAACAAAACGTTACTTAAACAAAAACTGATTTTCCAACGACTCTGCTTAGGGCAGGGAGTGGCGATAAGACAAGGCAGGAGTGTGGTTTTAGCCGGTAGGAGTCCGGCACTACCCAGACTGCCCTACCAGTGGGGCAGTCTGGGTGTCCATGAGGATTTCCCACTCCTGCCAAAACAAAAAAAAAAAAAAAAAAACCTAACCTAACCTAACCTAACCTAACCTAACCTAACCTAACCTAACCTAACCTAACCTAACCTAACGCGTAGATATAAGCTTAGTTCTTAAGAGAAAATTATCCATCGTTAAGATGAGGGCAAGACAAACTGCCAATTTGTAAAAAAAAAAAACAAAATGTAAAAAATTAAAACCCTGTGAAAAAATGGCGCAGGCCATCATGTCTGCGGTAGAATATGAAACGAAAAAAAAAAAAAAAAAAAAAACCTAACCTAACCTAACCCGCGATAACTTGTTTTCCAAAACAGCTATTTGGTGGGGTTTTTTGCTTATACGACCTCAAATAGGCTAGCTCCTAATTAATTTGACACTAAAACCCATTTTCTGTGGCGCATTTTCCCCCTCCCCATACATTTTAACTTTCGCAAAAATTTATTTTCTTTCAAAATTTTTAGTAGACAATTGGGACTTGTCCCATACCAAAAAATTTTTATCCGGGCAATTGAAGGAGGTGACCGCACTGAATAGTTATCGCACTGTAACGGCTCCTAGAAGCCTTTATTGAGGCTTCTACGGATAGTTTTAGTTAGTATTAAGATTTTATCTATTTATTGCATATTTTAAATTATAATTTGACTGATTTTGACGACAATTTTAAATTTAATTTAACTTATAATTATTGACTATTTTAAATTTTAACTAGAATAATACCATTATTTATTGACAATTTTAAATTTATATATAATCTTTTGACCAAGAAGACGAACGCATTATTCCCTCTATACAGGAATAATACGAAACTAATTTTATTGTATTTATTTTCTATTGTATCACACACATCGATTTTACCCTTCCACTCCTCCACCATGTTCCTCTCCAGGACCCCCGCCAAGAAAGCCTCCGGTTCCTCAGGTCTCTCCGCCGCCTGCCGCACTCTCGATCACCTCCGAGAAGGAGTCTTCCCCTCCCAGTGCTTCAACTCAGGCCTCTAGTGTGAGGCGAAGCATTGGAGAGTGGGAAAATGGGAGAATGGCGGAGTCTCAGCCCCTCCCGACAGCCGCCGCGAGGTCGCCTAAAAAAGCGGCCCCGACCGTGACAGCCTCTCAGAGATCACGGCGCGCTGCGTCCCAGGCAGACAGCAAGACTGTAGCGCGTCGGGCTTCCACCGAGGCCACAGGGGCATCACCGGGCACGGGCCACCACCAGCTGAGCAAACCCACCGATCGGGTGACCGAGGCTCGCAACTGCCTTCTGCGCGCGAAATCGCATCTTGGCGACTCGCGCAATTTGAGGGCAGATCTGAAAGTCGGGATCACCCAATCGGTGGAACGGTTGTATCAGCTGGTGAAGGAAGAGGCAGCGGCTGCATTAAAGGCAGAGGCAAGACAGCAGGGACAGAGGTCATTACTGCAATACCTCCGCCAGAAGCGCCCAGGAGCTTCCCGGAGACTGACTCGCTGCTCGCTTCACTAGCGGAGCATAGCGCGCTGGTGAAGGAGAGCAGCGAGAAGATGGAGACTCTGCACCGGGCGATGGAGAGACAGGGGGAAATGCTGGATAAGGCGGTCACTTACGCGAGTGTAGCGGCGGGTCAACCGAAAAGGCAGACCCCAGGAAGGACCGCGTTGCACTCGATAGTGGTGACTTCAAAGGACGAAGGGGATTCTGGAGAGGCAATAATCAACAAAATAAGAGAAGCTGTCAAAGCGAAGGAGGGGGGAGTGGAAATAGAGAGCATGCGAAAGGCAAAGGACAGAAAGATTGTCATGGGATGTAGGTCAGTCGAAGAGAGAAATAGGGTGAGGCAAAGGCTAGAGAAGGCAGGAGACCACCTCGTTGTCGAGGAAGTGAAAAACAAAGACCCACTGCTGGTCTTCCGGGGCGTCCTCCGCATCCACTCTGACGAGGAAGTGCTGAGGGCGCTGCGCAATCAGAACAGGGATGTTTTCCGCGACCTCGACAACGGGGAGGACCGACTAGTAGTGAAGTTTAAAAGGAACTCCAGAAACCCTCAAACCCAGAACGTGATAGTCAGTACGTCCCCGACTATCTACAACAGGATGCTCGATAAGGGAAGAGCGCGTATCGATCTTCAAACCGTCTTCGTTGACGACCAGTCGCCACTGGTGCAGTGCACGAGGTGCCTTGGGTACGGGCATAGTCGGCGACTCTGTAAAGAGCCGACCGACTTATGCAGCCATTGCGGAGGCCCTCACCTACGTGCAGAGTGTGCCCAGTGGCTAAAGGCGGATTGCCCAGCATGCCACAACTGCGTCAAGGCGAAGATGGAGAAGACGGACCACAACGCGTTCAGCCCCGAGTGTCCTGTTCGAGTCAGGTGGGACAGACTAGCACGTGCATCCGTCGCCTATTGCTAAGGTGGTTCCAGTGGACACACTGCCGCACAAAATACTCCAGGTAAATCTTCAAAGGAAGAGACTGGCGACCCATGAGCTTATGATCGAGGCCGAGAAGCGCAAAGCCACCGTAGCGCTGATCCAGGAGCCCTATGTGGGCAACGCTAAAAGGATGAGCGGGACCAGAGGCGTCCGAATCTTCCAGAGCACCAGCCAAGGAGAAGGGACTGTCAAAGCGGCAATAGCCGTTTTTGACCCAAAATTGACCGTGAGACAGTACCCAGAACTCACCACGAACAACATCGTCGTGGTGGGGATCCAAACTGGTGCCTGGAAACTAACTCTGGTCTCGTTCTACTTTGAGCCAGACCAGCCCTTAGGGCCATACCAGGACAGCCTTAGAAAGGTGGAAAGCGAGACCGGCCCGCATAAGCTCATCATGGGAGGAGACACCAATGCCTGGAGTGTTTGGTGGGGCAGTAGTGAAACCAATAGCAGAGGCGACGAGATGCTGGGGGCTCTCGACCAGCTTGGACTGCAAATACTCAACAAAGGGGAAACTCCAACCTTCGACGTAGTTCGTGGTAACAGACGTTACACGAGCTGCGTCGACGTCACAGCCTGCACAGCAGATATGCCGACGGTGACCGACGGCTGGCGAGTCGTCGATGATTTGACGGGGTCGGACCACAACGGCATAGAGTTCTTTATAAACCTCAAAAAGTCTGTGGGCATCACGGTGCACCGGACTACCAGGTCTTTTAACACCAAGAAGGCGAATTGGGGCCAGTTTCGTAGGAAACTGGCCCAAATTATGCAAAATAAAAATATAAATTTGAACCTGATCGATCACATCGACAGTATACAAAACTTAGACCTGGTAGTCGAGGAACTGACAACGGCGGTACAAGACGCCTGTACCAAAGTGATGCCCAAGAAGAAGACGGTAGAAAAGTTAACCGTGCCGTGGTGGTCCGATGAACTCGCCAGCCTGAAAAGGCAGATGGTCACCAAGAAGCGGAGGATCCGATGTGCAGCGCCGATCCGTAGACCAAAGGTTGTTGAAGAGTACCTGAAACAGAAAGTTGAGTATGAACAGGCAGTAGTCAAAGCGCAGGTCGAGAGCTGGAAGGGTTTCTGCGAAAAACAAGATAGAGAAGGCCTGTGGGAAGGAATATACAGGGTGATCCGGCAAACGGAAAAGAAAGAGGAGGACATACCGATGGTGAGGGATGGAAAAACTCTAGACCCCGAAGAATCAGCAAGGTATCTGGCACCCGGAAGACCGTCTGGAGGGGGATAACGAGGAGCACAAAAAGGTGCGGCAACGAGCGGAAGAGGTGAACGGGGGCAACCAAGTTGAACCCTGGGACCCTCCGTTCACTCTCGACGAGCTGAAGCGAGCAGTCTCCTCGTTTAACCCCAAAAAAGCCCCAGGTTCCGACGGTCTGACGGCGGACATATGGGACCACGCGATCCATCAAGACCCAGAACTAGTTCTGCGCTTGATGAACAAGTGCCTGGCGCATGGATACTTTCCACGGTCCTGGAAAGAGGCAACAGTCGTTGTGCTCCGCAAACCCGCTAAGGAAGACTTCACCACTCCGAAATCGTACAGGCTGATTGGTCTCTTGCCTATACTCGGCAAGATGTACGAAAAGATGCTCGTGGCCCGACTCAAGTTCCATTTGCTACCCAGGATGAGTACTCGCTCGCTCGCTCGCGCTTCATGCCCCAGCGAAGTACTGAAGACTCCCTCTGTACACTCATGGGGCACATTCGTGGCAGACTCAATGCAAAGAGGCTTGTCACGATTGTGTCTCTGGATATAGAGGGGGCCTTTGACAGCGCTTGGTGGCCAGTCATACGAGTCCGTCTGGCTGAGGAAAAGTGTCCTGTGAACTTGAGACGGGTCATTGACAGCTACTTGACCGAGAGAGTGGTGAAAGTCAGGTACGCGGGAGTGGAGCATAAATCCAGGACCGAGAAGGGATGCGTCCAGGGGTCCATCAGTGGTCCCATATTGTGGAACCTTGTGCTAGACCCGCTATTGAAATAGCTGGAACGAAGAGGGGTCTATTGTCAGGCGTTTGCGGACGACGTCGTCCTTGTGTTCGATGGGGAGACAGCACTTGAGGTCCAAAGGGATGCCAATGTCGCCCTTGAGTACGTGCGCACATGGGGTGTCTCAAACAAGCTTAAGTTTGCGCCGCATAAAACAAAGGCGATGCTGATAACGCGCAAACTTAAGCACGACACCCCATGTCTCAGAATGGGCGGGGTAGACATTGGCATGTCTGAGGAGATCAAACTGCTAGGTCTTACCATCGACCACAAGTTGACCTTTAATACCCACGTCGCAAGCGTCTGCTCCCGAGCCATCGGTATCTACAAACAGTTGTCGAGGGCCGCAAGGATCAGTTGGGGTCTGCACCCTGAGGTCATCCGCTGTATTTATACAGCAGCAGTCGAACCCATTGTCTTGTACGCGGCGAGTGCGTGGTCGCCGGCCGCAACCAAAATTGGAGTCCAGAAGAAGTTGAACGCCGTCCAGAGGAGCTTCGCACAGAAGCTGTGCCGAGCCTATCGCACGGTCTCCTTACACTCAGCACTGGTGCTGGCTGGAGTGCTCCCTCTTGATCTCCGAATTCGGGAGGCTGCCTCACTGTATGAGGCCAAGAGGGGGTTACCCCATCCAGCGCTGGGGGACAGGGAGATCGAGCGAGTGGCATCGGCACTAGAGATGCCACATCCAGCCGAGCAGAGGGCCATTGAACTGCAACGCCTGGTAGACGAGGAACATTACAACGAGCACCGCAATTACGCGGTGCGAATCTTTACGGACGGCAGCAAAATTGAGGGCAAGGTCGGGGCCGCACTGTCCGTGTGGACCGATCAGGCCGAAGCCAAAGCCCTCAAACTAGCGCTGCCGTCGTATAGCACCGTCTACCAGGCCGAGCTTCTCGCCCTCTGCGAAGCAATGAAAGAAGTCCTTAGAAGGACCGAGACGGCGTTCGCCATCTACAGTGACTCCATGGCAGCCCTCCAGACAGTCGCGAACCCCGAAGCCCTCCACGTCCTCGCAGTAGAAACGAGGGACGCCATCCGCCGCAGCAATATCCAGAACAAGAGCGTCTCCTTGTTCTGGATAAAAGCTCACGCGGGGCTGGAGGGCAACGAGAGAGCCGACTCGCTCGCAAAGGAGGCTGCCCTAAGGTGCAAGCGGCAACCCCACTACGATAAGTGCCCGGTTTCATTCGTCAAGCGTATGATCCGTATGGATACGCTGAGCGAATGGAACTGGAGGTATCGTACTGGGGAAACGGCGGCCACGACAAAGTTATTCTTCCCATGCGCGGTCGCTGCGTACAAGACAGTGCGGAAGATCGGGATGACCCAGGAGCTGACCCAGGCCCTAACAGGGCACGGTGGGTTCTCCGAATACCTGACTCGCTTCAAGTGTAAGGAGAATCCTGCGTGCGCCTGCGACCCCGACAAGCAGGAGACTGTCCTCCACCTCCTGACGGAGTGTCCTGTTTATTCCTCCCACAGGCACGATCTTGAGATGAAAGTCGACACGCCAGTCACCAAAGAAAACCTCAGTCTATTGATCTGCAACCGAAAATCTAATAAAGCATTCGTAGATTTCATTATAAAAATTGTCCAGTCCGTGAACAGACGGAATAAATATGTAGGTGTCTTTATTATATCGAGGGTATAGTGCTCAAACCCAATAAGTACGAAATTTACACTTTTGAGATATTCAATATTTAAGTTTTATGGGCAAAAATACCTATGTTATTCAGATAATATCATTATAATGAGTATTTATGATAAAAGTGGATACGTTGAATTAGTGTAAAACAGTATTATTAAGTTTCTGAGGTAGTCCATTTTGTAGTAATAAAAATATAAGTTACAAAGGGTACCGACTTATTGGGTTTTAGATCTAGAGAAATTAAACATGTTATGTACTTTACCTATTTCGAGGAGCTCGTGGCTAGGTAATAACAGCCGCACGGATCAATCTTCAAGGTTAAGCAACGCTTGCCAAGGTTGGTCTGTGGATGGGTGACCATTTTAACACAGCGAGTTTCCTTCATGCCTCGGAAAACACGTCAAGCCGTAGGTCCCGGCTGCCATTTGTAGATCTTTGGCAGTCGTTACGGATAGTCAGAAGCCAGTAAATCTGACTCCAGTCTTGCCATGAAGTACCGTGTTACCCCAGTTAATGGGTTGTGGAGGTCTGGTCTGGTAGGCAGCCGCTCCTCGTAAAACACTGGCATTCAGCTAAATCCGGCTTGACTGTAAGCCGACCCCAATATAGTTGGGAAAAGGCTAGGTATATGATTGATGTACTTTACCTATTTCGCCGAAATTCATTTTTAAAAGTTGGACATACTTCATACTTCACACGTCAGGCAAATATACACCAAAAATACTGGGTAAATGAATAAGGAATTTAAACCCTCCCGCAAATTTTTTATGAGTGCTGTTGTAAACAAATACGACGTTTGTAGTTTTTGAATTCGTCTACGATCTTGCGCTATCAGTACACGTTATCCAGGTGAAGGTTGGTGTCCCGATTTTTTTCTTTTATTGTCTTCTGCCAAAATTGTGTAACTCTGCAGAGAAATGTTATCGGAGCTAAAATTCTTATGGAAAGTAACTCTGTCAAAAGTCTCGCAGTCCTAGCAGACATCGGCCGTAGAGGACCTTATCATTTGCTGACTTCACTTGGAGTCACACAGTTGACTTGGGCTTGCTTTCACTCGACTGCTCGATGGCACCATCACAAGCCCGTGCTTGCGTGCTTGGGAATCTCCCTAAAGCTTGACACCCGGAGCATCACGAAGCGAGAGGATATCCTATCCCTCATATTTACAGCTACCTCCTTCGATCGCATTAGTGATTTATTGAATGAGATGACAGGATGACATTTTCTCCGCCTTTGTTCCAGGGTCTCAGGTTTTCCTTTCAGAAGCTAACCTGTGGCTCCAGAGGCTTCGATCATGGTGTGCACACAGCTCAAAGCCTCAAAGAGATGTCAGCAAAACTGTACAGTTTTGCTGACATCTCTTTGAGGCGCGTGCCGATGACGACTTGGGCTCGGTTCGGATTATTACCGGACTGCCGGACGGCTAGCTACCCATTGCTCGCCGTCCGCAAGCCCGCTATGCTGATTGGAAATTGGAATTGGAATTCTGGCGGCAGGGGCAGGAGGGCCTTCCCACTCGCGTGCGGCTGCCTTCTTCACCAGCATTACGGCTTCGCAGAAGGAGGCGACCGCCTGTTACTCCTTCTCGCTCCGGAACTTGGCCTGTACCAGAAAACCAGTGCGAGAGGTAGCTGCCGCCGATCGCCTTCACGAGGATGCGGCGGTGCTTCGCCCAAGCAGTTCCACCGTGTCCTCCGGGCGATCCACATGGTGGTGACACCCAGATGTTTCTTCCGCTTAAATCTTTCGAACTTACCATGCCCGGTAAGGACTTGCGTCATAAGGAAGGTGAGGACGACGTGACGTCTTTCCAACCACTCCTCAAAGGGGGGACTTACCGCCATAATGATGGCATGCCCAATAGATTAACCTAACCCTTCACTAGGGTTAACCCTAGAGTGGGCGCGTCTTCCCGCGTAACGTCAGTGGGCGCGTGGGGAGCATTTTGCCGCCCCTTTTCTATGACCATTCTAAGTAGGAATGCAGTTATTAAATTAATTTATTTTTTCAGGATTTTAATGAGATACTAATAAGTAATGAGAAATCAACTTATTTATTGAACTTTATTACATAAACTTTGATTTATAAAAGATTTTTGAAAACGCAATATTTTAATTTAAAATTTTACCTTATCTCGCATTATCATATATGACACTCATTAAATTGGGAAAAACATAACAATTTTTTTTATTTTCTTCATCTACTGGGAGTGTTTTGTCAAAATAGTCTTCACAAAGGTATCTGCAATGTTCATTGCACAGTAATTTTGAGCGTCTGCAACATCCTTTTTCCAGTCGCGAAGATAACGCTTTTTTTATAGGTACATAGTGAAAATTTAGATTCTCAAAGAAATATTTGATGTCTCAATAGACTACCTTATGGTATTATATATGACCACACGGTAATCAGCCATATAGCTTAGTTAGAACATCACGATCTCTTTAACATACTGTCGGCATAGCATCAATTATTTGATAATTTATACCAGCAGTATTCTTTGAGTTTTCGTTAAATACTTTAAAATCTTGAAATCAAAACACTTTTTCTTAGTTTTTATAATAAATGCACTATAAAATATTGTCTACATTTCAATTTTACGAAAAAAAATAACACAAATTTCATCTACGTTAGTGGGCGCGTGGTGAGCAAAATGCCGCCCGGCGATACCTGATGGTAATAAACTCCTCCTGTAGCGAAACCCCATACTCTGATGTCGTGCAGCTTTTAGGCACGAGTTGCGAACGAAAGTAGAGCCAGCTACTGAAAGACGCGAACCTATTGGGCCATTGCTTTTGGAATTATCAAGGTTTTTTTGATGAGGGCGGCAAAATGCTCATAGCGCGCCCACTCTAGGGTTAAGCAGAAACGCCAACTGCTACGACCCTTGCAAAATACTGTTTTTGCTCATTGACGTTCGTACATCTGGTCGTAATACATTAGTACACAACATGTTTCCTCTTGGTCATTTGTGTTTTTTCTTTTAAACGGTTTTAAATAAATTAAATTAATAATTTCGATGCTTTCGGAATGAATTACAAGCACAGATTGATAGGACTCTTTTCGAACTTAACGCGGACAAAGTCGCGGGTAACAGCTAGTACCGTACCATATTAATTAATTTATTTATTTCAATAACGGCCAGTTTCTTCAAAAAAGTTAAAACTAAAACTAAAGTAATAACTTTTCCTTGACCATTACTGTTGTCAATAGCAACTGTCATCTTGTCAATGTTTTCATCCAAGTGACAGCTAAATTAAAAGTAGACTAAAATAAAATGTAGGGAAAACCTATACAATTTTGTCAAAATGACAGTGACTTTGGATTTAGCAGTCTTTCAATGAGCAGTTAAAGTTAAGGACAAAAGTAACAGTTAAAATTGTGAAGAAACGAATTTAACCGTTATTATTACTTTATGACGTTACTTTGGTTGTTACGTTTGGTGAAGAAATTGGCAGTAAGTCAAATAACAGAAAATCCACAGTGTTAGTAAAATACCTTATAACTAGTGTTAGTAAATAATGTCCGTTTTATAAAAATCCTTATGGCAGCCCTTTAGACACTTTGTACAGAGGATGAACAAGTTTTTAACTCCGTATAACTAGACATAACTTTTTACTTTTTAAATATAATCGAACAATAAAACCCGACAAATACATTTGTTTTGATTTAGCATTTGGTTTTTGTTGTTTTTTTTATCGACGTATTTAAAGGTAAAACCCGATAAATACAGATAGTGATTATTGCCTTGAAGCCGTTGGGTGATTTTAGTTGAAATTCTTGAACACTCAATGCCAATAATAAGCTTTATGTGGTTTAAGCGTGAAATAAAAATATTATTTAACAAGATAACACGCTTTATAGGGTACCAGTTTTTAAGTATTGGCTAAACACGGTGACTTTATTGGGTTATTACCTAACGTAACTTTGTTTCTACTGCGAATTCCACTTATTGGATTAGACCACTGGAAAGAGCGTCAAAAATGCATCAAGATGCACTAATAAAACGATTTTTGATTTTTCGACACTTATTGGGTTTGAACACTATACCCTCGATATTAGAATTATTATTTATTCTTAGTTTTATTTAAATGATGAAAAAAAATGAAATTTAACAAAAATAATATACACCGCTATTTTAAGACAATTTAAGAATTATTATATATTTTACATATTTTATTATTTATCTATTTTAAAATGAATGAAAATTTTCAACAGAAATGCAATTTAAATCAAATATTTTAAAATCATAGTAGGGATTATTTATTAAGTTCAATTTTATCATACAAAATCAAAACCGAAATTTAAAGATAAACAGCCCATGCAATATCTCTGCGAAACCTTTCGGCAGGGGCCTTCCGCATGGCAGGAGTGGTTTTTAGCCGGTAGGAGTCCGGCACTGCCGCGACTGTCCTACTCGTGGGACAGTCGCGGCGTCCATGATGGATTTTCCACTCCTGCCACAAAAAAAAAAAAAAAAACCTAACCTAACCTAACCTAACCTAACCTAACCGCGATAACTTGTTTTCCAAAACAGCTATTTTGGTGGGGTTTTTTGCTTATACGACCTCAAATAGGCTAGCTCCTAATTAATTTGACACTAAAACCCATTTTCTGTGGCGCATTTTCCCCCTCCCCATACATTTTAACTTTCGCAAAAATTTATTTGTTTCAAAATTTTTATCTCTTTAACCTGTAGCGTTTTTCAAAATCTTTTTTCGGCGTACAATTACTACTCACTGGACCTATACTTGGTAAGCATCTCGCGAACCTAGATATAGGTCGAAATTGTCACATTTTTCCTAAAAAATCGGTTTTTCTTAGGAAAATCCGAATTTTTCTTTGGCAGTAAAATCCGTTTTAGCGCAGTCGGCTAGTGCTCGCGGAGACGCGTCGATTGACACCTCACTCGCGAGTCTAGCACGACTGCAACCCGCGAAAAGTCAGGGGAAGCGATTTTCATACAGCCCACCCGCCCTTTATACTATAGCTAGGGGTAGACAATTGGGACTTGACCCCTAGCAAAAAAATTTTATTCGGGCATTTGACGGAGTTGGCCGCACCGAACAGTTATCGCACTGTGACGGCTCCTAGAAGCCTTTATTGAGGCTTCTACGGTTAGTTTAAGTTAGTTATAAGATTTTATTGACCAGGACTTTTATATATTTATTGTGTATTTTAAAATTTTTTACCTTAGTATTTATTGACAATTCTAATATTTTCATTTGATTATTTATTGACAATTTTAAATTTTAATTACCGATATTATTTATTGACAATTTTAAACTTTTAGTAATTGCACTTTTGACCAAAAGAAGTTTTATTCCCCTTTTACAGGAATAAAACGCAATTGACTGTATTTTATTTTATTATTTTACCTGATTTACCCTCCACTCCTCCATCATGTTCCTCTCCAGGACCCCAGCTAAAAAAGCATTGGCAGGTCCTCATGTCTCTCCGTCGAACGCGGCACTCTCCACCACCTTCGAGAAGGAGTCCTCCCCTCCCAGTGCTTCAACTCAGGCCTCTAGTGTGAGGCGAAGCATTGGAGAGTGGGAGAATGGTAGAATGGCGGAATCTCAGCCCCTCCCGTCAGCCGCCGCCAAATCGCCTAAAAAAGCAGCTCCGACCGTAGCGGCCTCCCAGAGGTCACGGCGCGCTGCATCCCAAGCAGAAAGCAGGGCTGTAGCGCGCCGGGCTTCCACCGAGGCCACAGGGGCGTCACCGGGGGCGAGCCAGCAGCAGCCGAACAAACCCACCGATCGGGTGACCGAGGCTCGATACTGCCTTCTGCGCGCGAAGTCGTATCTAAACGACTCGCGCAATTTGAGGGCAGATTTAAAAGTCGGGATCACCCAATCGGTGGAACGGCTGTATCAGCTCGTCAAGGAAGAGGCGGCGGCTGCAGTAAAGGCGAAAGGGACTGAGACGACGGGGACGGAGGCCACCACGGCATCACCCCCGCCAGAAGTGCCTAGGAGCTTCCCGGAGGTTGACTCGCTGCTCGCTTCATTAGCGGAGCATAGCGCGCTAGTGAAGGAGAGCAGCGAGAAGATGGAGAAGCTGCAGCGGGCGATGGAGAGGTAGGGGGACATAATGGAGAAGACGGTCACCTATGCGAGTGTGGCGGCGGGTCCACCGAAAAGGCAGACCCCAGGAAGGACCGCGTTGCACTCCATAGTGGTGACTTCTAAAGACGAGGGGGATTCTGGAGAGGCAGTATTTAATAAAGTTAGAGCGGCAGTTAAAGCCAAGGATGGTGGAGTGGAGGTGGAAAATGTGCGAAGGGCCAAGGACCGGAAAATCGTCATGGGGTGTAGGACTACAGAGGAAAGGGACAAGGTCAAGGAGAGAATAAGGAAGGCAGGAGACCACCTCGACCCCGACAAGCAGGAGACAATCCTCCATCTCCTGACGGATTGCCCTATTTATGCCTCCCACAGATTTGAGTTAGAAAGTAGAACTTGGGAAAAAGTCACACAAGAAAACCTAAGCTTACTGATCGTAAATAAAAGGAACAGAGAAAAATTTCTAGAATTTGTTACCAAACTAGTGTCATCAGTAAATAGGAAAAACAAAACTTGAAAAGTGCAATACACCTCTCTTAAACTCTGATTTTATTTATTATTAACTTGATTTTAATTAATTTAAGCTGTGATATTTATTGTGATACATTTTATTGGAATCTTTTAATTGTTTTTTATTTTATTGCATATGTATTTTAAACTATTGAATAATTTTATTGTAATCTTTTTATTGTTTTTATTTATTGCATATGTATTTTACACAAAAAAAATTATTTTATCTATGATTCTACAAGATTGAACTATAATTTGAGACAAAAATAAAAAATTTGTTAAAAAATCAGCCTACAGCCCAAGAAACGTCCCTGCGAAAAGTACAGGCAGGGGGCCTTTCGCAAAAAAAAAAAAAAAACCTATCCTAACCGCGATAACTTGTTTTCCAAAACAGCTATTTTGGTGGGGTTTTTTGCTTATACGACCTCAAATAGGCTAGCTCCTGTTTAATTTGACACTTAAACCCATTTTCTGTGGCGCAATTTCCCCCTCCCCATACATTTGAACTTTCGCAAAAATTTATTTGTTTCAAAATTTTTATCTCTTTAACCTGTAGCGTTTTTCAAAATCTTTTTTCGGCGTACAATTACTACTCACTGGACCTATACTTGGTAAGCATCTCGCGAACCTAGATATAGGTCGAAATTGTCACTATTTTCCTAAAAATTCGGTTTTTCTTAGGAAAATCCGAATTTTTCTTTGGCAGTAAAATCCGTTTTAGCGCAGTCGGCTAGTGCTCGCGGAGACGCGTCGATTGACACCTCACTCGCGAGTCTAGCACGACTGCAACCCGCGAAAAGTCAGGGGAAGCGATTTTCATACAGCCCACCCGCCCTTTATACTATAGCTAGGGGTAGACAATTGGGACTTGACCCCTAGCAAAAAATTTTTTATTCGGGCAAATCTTGGAGGTGACCGCACCGAGCGATAATATTGCTTTGACAGCTCCTAGAAGCCTTTATTGAGGCTTCTACGGATAGATATAGTTTGTTTTAAAAATTTTATTGACCAGGACTTATTTTATATATATTTATTGTAATTTTAAACATATCTTTGACTTATTATTTATTGACTTAAACATTTTAAAATTATTGCACTTGACAGAGTTTTTTAGAGACTACCGTTTATTCCCCATTTACAGGAATATTACGTTTTAACTTACAACAACTGTGTCCCCCATTTACAGGGACTCATTTGTTTAATTAAGCCGTGTCCCCTAAAATGTTCCGCACACCTGCCAAAACTGCACCACAAAAAGAAGAAACTTCAGGCCCTCCTTTGTCCAATGTCAGGCGCAGCATTGGGGAGTGGGAAGCGGGAGGCTTAAACTCCCAAGGCAAGTCTTCTATTACTGCCTATGGGGGCGAATGCTCTCCACCCGCGAAAACCCAACACACAGGGGCTATTTCCACCAATCAGGCCGTACGCCGGAAATCTGCCGAAGCATCGGGCTTCTTGGCCAACCCCAAGTATTCCAACCTCACAGCGGAGGCGAGAGCTTGCCTCAATAAAGCTAAGCTTCATTTGGGCAACTCTCGCAACCTTAAGACAGAGATCAAGACGGAGGTACTTGGGGCCATTGATAGACTTTATCAATTGGTCAAGGAGTCCGAGCAGCAGAGGACGAAGAGACCTGACCAGCCCACCGCAACCCAAGCTGCGCCTGTTGTGGATGAGGTGCATCAACCAGAGCCCTGCCCAAAAGTGACTAGCAGCAACGAGGCGCTCATCACGAAGCTAAACGAGCATAGCGCCTTGATGCAGGAGTGCAGCCACAAAATGGAAGGGCTTTGTGGTGCACTTAAAAGGGAGGGCGAGGAGAAGACCGCTGCGTCTGCTCAGGCGGGCCCTGTACACCCGACCTATGCGGAGGCGGTCTCACAGTCGAGGGCGCCGACGACGGTTCACTCTGTCATAGTTGCGTCGGTGGACGAACAAGACAGCTGCGAAAAGGTTCTGCAGCGCATCAGGACAGTCGTCGACGCAAAGTCAACTGGGCTGAGGGTGGACCGCCTTCGGAAAGTTAAAGACCAGAAGGTCATCGTCGGCTGCAGCTCTAAAGCAGAGTTAGCGAGGGTTACCGAGAGGCTGAGAACTCCGCAGGGACGATTCCTTGTCGAGGAGAGGGCCAACAAAGATCCTTTAGTTATACTAAAGTACTTGTTGGCCTACAATTCGGACGAAGACATCGTGAAAGCCCTTTTTACGCAGAATAGCCATCTTCTCGGTGACCTTTCGCAGCAGGAGCTGCGCGCCCGGGTGCGGTACAGGCGGAGGGTCAGAAACCCGCACGAGTGCCACGTGGTGTTGTCGGTGTCACCGCAGGGTTGGCAGAAACTGACCGACGCGGGTCGCGTGCACGTAGATCTGCAGCGGGTACAAGTATTGGACCAGTCACCATTGGTCCAATGCATCCGCTGCTTGCGCTACGGTCACAGCCGGAAAGCGTGCACGGAGCCTGCAGATCTCTGCACGCACTGCGGGGGTACCCACTTGCGTGCGGACTGCCCCTCCCGCCTGGCAGAGGAAAGGCCGGCCTGCCGGAACTGCAGGCTGGCTAGCCTACCCGGAGACGATCACGACGCCCTCGACAATGTATGCCCCACTCGAGCAAAGTGGGAGGCACTGGCGAGATCGTCAGTTGCTTACTGCTGAAGTGGTGACAGTGGAACAACAGGCAAAGAGCCAACAGGACGAGTCATGGGAGCCGAACATTCCTTTCACCCACTGTACGACCTTCTGTTCTGGCAACCTGATAGAGAGTGAGGGCCACCGCCAGACGAGCAACGCTACCAGTGGTGCAAACGAACCGATGCATTTTGATATGACCCGCCCTTTGCACTACTGGAGTGAGACACCGCGGTGGAACCAGGATCCCAGAGGGAGCCGGGATAGACAACCCACAGGACCGAATGAGGACAGCGTATGACAGCAGCGCATAATTGTATACGCTGTTTGTCTTACGAAGCGATAGGGTACCTGCAACGTAGGTACTATATAGAATGAGGACTTGAAGTGATGTGGGAAGGCATGCAAGACCTTGGGTTGAAAGGAAAACCACGAAATAAAATAAAGGAGAGAAAGAGTAATGATTTTATTAAATATAAGAACATGTTTTTTTACAAAAATTAATAAAAGATAACAAAATATATGTAAACAATCCACGAATAAATAATAATAACTCAAAACTAATAAATAAGAATAAATAAATAGCAAATAATAAAACACAAAAGCAAAAATAAAGTGGAATTAATAAATAAGAACAATACAATGTAAACAGTAACAATAATAATAAGAGAAAAAAAATTAAATGATAAAAATATACAACAAGTGACCATATTATGAGGAAACCTTGTAGCACTAAGTGATTGAACAATACTAGACTGAATAAAGGTATTCATTCTCTTTCCGAGCAGATTAAAAAGTTATATCAGAGGTCCCTTTGAAACGAAAGACGATGACAAGAACTCGGACTATTTGAATGTCTGGGGACAATGGCAAAGGCAGGAGTGGGTTTTTAGCCGGTAAGAGTCCGGCACTACCCAGACTGCCCTACCAGTGGGGCAGTCTGGGTGTCCATGAGGATTTTCCCACTCCTGCCAAAAAAAAAAAAAACCTAACCTAACCTAACCTAACCCATAGTAACGGCTTCTCAGAGGTCGCGGCGCGCTGCATCCCAGGCAGATAGCAGGGCTGTAGCGCGCCGGGCTTCCACCGAGGCCACAGGGGCATCACCGGGCACGAGCCAGAACCAGCTGAGCAAACCCACCGATCGGGTGACCGAGGCTCGCAACTGCCTTCTGCGTGCGAAGGCGCACCTTGGCGACTCGCGCAATTTGAGGGCAGATTTGAAAGTCGGGATCACCCAATCGGTGGAACGGCTGTATCAGCTGGTGAAGGAAGAGGCAGCGGCTGCAGAAAAGGCGAAAGGGGCTGAGTCAACAGGGACGGAGGCCATTAAGGCAGCACCTCCGCCAGAAGCGCCCAGGTGTTTCCCGGAGGTTGACTCGCTGCTCGCTTCATTAGCGGAGCATAGCGCGCTAGTGAAGGAGAGCAGCGAGAAGATGGAGAAGCTGCAGCGGGAAATGGAGAGTCAGGGGGAGGCGTTGAAGAAGGCCGCCACATATGCGAGTGTAGCGGCGGGTCCACCGAAAAGGCAGACCCCAGGAAGGACCGCGTTGCACTCCATAGTGGTGACCTCCAGAGATGAGGGGGATTCTGGAGAGGTGGTTTTCAACAAAGTAAGAGAGGCAGTCAAAGCCAAAGATGGGGGAGTGGAGGTCGAGAACGTGCGAAAGGCCAAGGACAGGAAGGTTGTCATGGGATGTAGGAGTGCACAGGAAAGGGACAAAGTCAAGGAGAGGTTAAGGAAAGCTGGAGACCACCTCGTTGTCGAAGACGTGAAAAACAAGGACCCACTGTTGGTATTCCGCGGCGTTCTCCGCATTCACTCTGATGAGGAACTGCTGGAGGCGCTGCGGAACCAAAACCGAGATGTCTTTCACGGCCTCAACAACGGGGAGGATAGAATGACTATTAAGTATAAGAGGAATGCGCGGAACCCCCAAACCCACAACGTGGTCATCAGCACGTCCCCGGCTGTCTGGAACAGGATGCTCGACAAGGGAAGAGCGCGGATAGATCTCCAGACCGTCTTCGTCGACGACCAGTCACCACTGGTGCAGTGCACTAGGTGTCTGGCATACGGGCATAGTCGGCGGCTCTGTAAAGAACCGGCCGACTCATGCAGCCACTGTGGGGGCCAGCACCTACGAGCGGAATGTGCCCAGTGGCTAAAGGCAGAGGTACCAAAGTGCCTAAACTGCGTCAAGGCGAAGATGGAGAGATCCGACCATAACGCGTTCAACCCCGAGTGTCCTGTTCGAGTCAGGTGGGACAGGCTGGCACGTGCGTCCGTCGCCTACTGCTAAGGTGGTCCCAGGGAACACACTGCCTTACAAGATACTCCAGGTAAACCTTCAGAGGAAGAGGTTGGCGACTCAAGAGCTTATGCTTGAGGCCGAGCAGCGCAAAGCCGCTGTAGCGCTGATCCAGGAGCCCTACGTTGGCAATGCAAAAAGGATGAGCGGGACCAGAGGTGTCCGAATCTACCAGAGCACCGGCCAAGGAGACGGGACTGTCAAAGCGGCAATAGCCGTTTTCGACTCAAAGCTTGCCGTTAGATAGTACCCAGAACTCACCACGAACAACATCGTCGTGGTGGGGATCCAAACCGGTGCCTGGAGACTAACTCTGGTCTCGTTCTACTTTGAGCCTGATCAGCCCTTAGGGCCATACCTGGACAGCCTCAGAAAGGTGGAGAGCGAGACCGGCCCGCATAAGCTCATCATGGGTGGAGACGCCAACGCCTGGAGTGTCTGGTGGGGCAGTCATGAGACGAATAGCAGAGGCGACGAGATGCTGGGGGCTCTCGATCAGCTTGGACTACAGATTCTGAACACAGGGGAAACTCCAACCTTCGACGTAGTTCGTGGTAACAGGCGTTACACGAGCTGCGTCGACGTCACAGCCTGCACAGCGGACATGCTGACGGTGACCGACGGCTGGCGGGTCATTGATGACCTGACGGGTTCGGACCACAACGGCATAGAGTTCGACGTTCTTCTCGAAAAGTCTGTGGGTATCACGGTCAACCGGACTACCAGGATCTACAACACACGGAAAGCACATTGGGCGCAGTTTCGTAAGAAACTGCGCCAAATTATGCAGACACGGTCGGATCTTGCTGTCGATGAAATTGACAGCAAGGACCAAATAGACCTGGTAGTCGAGGGACTTACAACGGCGGTGCAAACCGCCTGCACTTGAGTGATACCCAAAAAGAAGAACGTCGAAAAGTTAGCTGTGCCGTGGTGGTCGGACGAACTCGCCAGTCTAAAGAGGCAAGTGGTCACCAAGAAGCGAAGGATTCGTTGTGCAGCGCCGGTTCGTAGACCAAAGGTTGTTGAGGAGTACCTGAAACAGAAAGCAGCATATGAGCATGCAGTGGTCCAAGCAAAGATCGAGAGCTGGAAGGGGTTCTGCGAGAAGCAAGATAGGGAGGGCCTGTGGGAGGGCATATATAGGGTAATCCGTAGGACGGAGAAAAGGGAGGAAGATTTGCCGATGGTGAGGGATGGCCAAACCCTGGACCCAGAGGCTTCGGCGAGGTATCTGGCACAAACCTTTTACCCGGAAGATCGTCCGGAGGGGGATAATGAGGAGCACAGAAAGGTCCGGCAACGAGCCGAAGAGGTGAACGGGGGGAACCAAGGTGAACCCTGGGACCCTCCCTACACACTCGACGAGCTAGAGCGCGCTGTCTCCTCGTTCAACCCCAAAAAAGCCCCCGGTTCCGACGGTCTGACGGCGGACATATGGGGCCACACGATCCGTCAAGACCCAGACATAGTTCTGCACTTGGTGAACAAGTGCCTGGCGCATGGATACTTTCCACGGTCCTGGAAAGAGGCAACCGTCGTCGTGCTCCGCAAACCCGCGAAAGATGACTATACCACCCCAAAGGCATACAGGCCGATTGGGCTTTTGCCTGTGCTCGGAAAGGTATTTAAGAAGATGGTCGTGGCCCGACTCAAGTTCTACTTGCTACCCAGGATGAGTACTCGTACCAGTACGGATTCATGCCCCAGCGAAGCACCGAGGACTCCCTCTATACAGGGATTTAGCGGAAAAATTATTAAGTGTCCTCTGACAGTTGGTAGAGTAAACTTATGGCTAACATGATGCGCACACCGGCAAAAAAGGACACGGGCTTGCAGGGCTCCGGAGGCTCGCCGCGTTCTACTGAGAGGGCTGGCCCTTCGGCTTTGAGCGTGAGGAGGAGTATTGGGGAATGGGAGGCTGGGAAAACAGAGCCTAAGGCCTCGGGCTTCTGTAGAAGCCGCGAGTCCTGCAAAAAAGGCTGAGCCCAAATACCCCAACCTTACGGCGGAGGCCAGAGCTTGCCTAAACAAGGCAAAACTTCACCTCAGTAATTCGCGTAATCTCAAGACTGAAATAAAGACGGAGGTTGTGGCGGCAATAAATAGACTTTATGAGATTGTTAAGGAGTCGGAGAAGTCCAAAATTTCAGTTGCCGCTACAACCACATCAACTATCGACCAGACTGTGCAACCACTCATTTCAAGCCACGCTTCTGGGAGTTCTTTATTGACGTCGTTAGACGGCAATGAGGAGCTCTAAAAAAAGCTTGACGAAAACAGTGCCTTAATAAGGGAGAATCTAGGCAAGATGGAGGCGCTGAGAGACGCCTTGTTAAGGAGGGAACGCGCTGAGGAGACAACTTACGCGTCTGTAGCTGCGGTTCAAAAGAACCAAACCGGGATTCAGGGCCTGGGGCGAGCGACGCTGCATTCCGTGGTTGTCTCCTCAACGAAGGAAAATGAAACCGGCGACGATGTGTTGGAGAGAGTGAGGAAAGCGGTGGACGCGAAGGAGGGTTGGGTGCAGGTGGAGAGGGTACGTAAGGCAAAGGATAGGAAGGTGATTATGGGGTTTCGCTCTCTAGAAGAGAGAAATAAAATAAAAAATCGCTTAGAGACAGCCGGGGGGGGCCTCGTCGTCGAGGAAATCACCAACAGGGACCCGCTCCTGGTTTTGCGGGACGTCCTGCTGATTCACAGCGATGAGGACGTCCTCAAAGCCATTAGAAACCAGAACCGGGGACTATTTGACGGCCTCGTGGGCGAGGAACTGCGGACGGTTATTAAATACCGCAAAAAAACCCGCAACCCCCATCTAAATCATATTGTGCTCAGCGTATCGCCACAAATCTGGAGGAGGGCCACCGAAGGAGGCAAACTCCGAATTGATCTCCAGAACGTGCACGTTGAAGACCAAACGCCCCTGGTGCAGTGTACCCGCTGCTTAGGATATGGCCATGGCAAAAGATTCTGCAGGGAAGCAGCCGACCTATGTAGTCACTGTGGCGGCCTGCATATTAGAGCAGACTGCCCAGACAGGCAGATCGGCGAGGCAGCGGTATGCGTGAACTGCACCAGAGCCAAGCTGGTGAACGCTGGACACAACGCATTCAGCAAGGAATGCCCGGTAAGAAGGAAGTGGGATGCACTGGCTCGGGCCTCGATAGCTTATTGCTAAAGTTGCCCCTGAGACTCGCCAGTACAAAATTACCCAGGCCAATCTGCAACGGAGTCAATTAGCTACGCAGGAGCTGCTAATGGAAGCCGAAAAGCGCAAATTCGCCATAGCTCTGCTCCAGGAGCCCTATGTGGGTGGGGAGAGAAGAATGAAAGGCTACCGGGGCGTAAGGGTCTTCCAGAGCCCTGGAGGAGGAGAAGGGACTGTAAAGGCAACAATAGCCGTCTTCGACAAAGATTTGGATGTCTTACAGTACCCGCAACTCACCACAAACAACATCGTTGTGGTGGGAATACGAACCAGAGCCTGGACGATCACGCTGGCGTCTTATTACTTCGAACCCGACAAGCCCATAGAGCCATACCTGGAGCAACTAAAACGGATAGAGCGAGAGACGGGTTCTTGCAGGTTGGTCCTTGGAGGTGACGCCAATGCCAAAAGTACTTGGTGGGGTAGCAGCAACGAGGACGCAAGAGGGGAGCAGATGTGTGGAGCGCTGGGAGAGATGGGACTACACATCCTGAACGTCGGGGACGTCCCAACCTTTGACACCGTTAGGGGAGGACAAAGGTACAGCAGCCATGTGGACGTAACGGCCTGTTCCGTAGATATGCTGAACCTGGTCGACGGCTGGCATGTAGTGGAGGGTCTCACGAGCTCGGACCACAACGGCATCGTTTTTGACATTAATTTAGTACAATCAAAAGGAATCAATATTAGCAGAACTACCAGAATTTACAATACGAAGAAGGCAAATTGGAGACAATTTCGTGGGAAATTGTCTCAAATTTTGCAGGACAAAAACCTAAACACAACAGAAATTAATAAAATAACAAATCAGGACACATTAGAAAACACTACTAAAACCTACATAGAAGCCATTACAGAATCTTGTAGAAGCACAATACCAAACAAAAATAATAAAGATTCACTTACCTTGCCGTGGTGGACCGAAGAGCTCGCAGAGATGAAGAGGCGAGTCGCGACCAGGAGACGCAGAGTCAGGAACGCGGCGCCAGTCCGTAGAGCATATGTCGTCAGTCTGTACCTGGAAGAGAAAGAAAAGTATCAATTAGCTGTAAAGGAAGCTCAAACCGAGAGCTGGAAGAAATTTTGCAATAAGCAGGACAGAGAAGGTGTCTGGGAGGGAATTTACAGGGTGATAGGAAGAACAGCGAAAAGAGAGGAGGATCTGCCGCTTCAGAGGGATGGATTAGGTCTCGACGCCAAAGGCTCCGTGAATCTGTTGGCGGATACGTTTTATCCAGCGGATAGAGAGGAAGACGACAATGCGGACCAGCGCCAAATTCGACATCAGGCGGAGATGGTAAATGCGTGGAGCCATGATGAAAAGCATGATCCACCATTTACCCAAGGCGAGCTACGCGCGGCCGTATTGTCGTTCAATCCGAAGAAGGCGCCCGGAGCTGACGGTTTCACGGCTGACATCTGCGCTGAGGCCATAGCATGTGACCCAGATTGCTTCCTGGCACTGCTCAAGAAGTGCCTGGAATTCCACTACTTCCCAAGGATTTGGAAGGAGGCAACGGTGGTGGTACTCAGGAAGCCAGGCAAGGATTCGTACACTGTACCCAAGTCCTACAGGCCGATTGGGCTTTTGCCTGTATTGGGGAAAGTGTACGAAAAGATGCTGGTTGCTCGACTCAAGTTTCACTTACTACCTAGGTTTAGTACTCGCCAATACGGCTTTATGCCCCAAAAAGGTACTGAGGACGCCCTCCACAATCTCGTGCATCACATCCGCACGAAAGTGGCACACAAGAAGATAGTCACTCTTGTGTCACTGGATATTGAGGGGCGTTTGACAGCGCGTGGTGGCCGGCAATTAGAGTACGATTGGCTGAGGAAAAGTGCCCCGTAAATTTGAGACGAGTAGCCGACAGTTACCTGAGTGACAGGGTTGTCAGCGTCAGATACTCCGGCGAGGAGACCAGGAGGCGGACGAGCCAGGGGTGTGTTCAGGGATCGGTAAGCGGACCGATCTTTTGGAACTTGGTGCTGGACCCACTCCTCAAAGAGCTGGAGGAGAGAGGCGACTACTGCCAGGCCTTCGCCGATGATGTGGTGCTGGTATTCGATGGCGAAACGGCTCAAGAAATCGAGGGGCAGGCCAATGCCGCTCTCGAACATGTTCGGGCGTGGGGCGTCAGAAACAGGCTGAAATTCGCACCGCACAAAACTTGTGCGATGGTACTGACGCGGAAGCTAAAGTATGACACGCCACGCTTGAGCATGGGTGGGGTCGGTATTGGGTTGTCCCAAGATGTCAAGATACTGGGCCTGACGATTGACGCGAAGATGACCTTTAACAAGCATATAGCAATCGCCTGTAAGAAGGCGATAGCTATCTACAAGCAACTTGCCCGTGCAGCCCGTGTCAGCTGGGGATTGCACCCGGAGGTCATCAGAGCCATCTACACAGCAGCAGTGGAGCCAATTATACTGTACGCCGCGAGCGCATGGGCGCCAGCCGCAAATAAGTTAGGGATCAAGAAACAGCTCAGCATAGTCCAGAGAGGGTTTGCTCAGAAACTGTGCAGAGCCTACCGCACGGTCTCCCTAAACTCAGCACTGGTTCTGGCTGGGATACTTCCACTTGACCTTCGTATACGAGAAGTGGCGAGACTATACGAGGCCAAGAGGGGGGTGCCCCAGCCCGAGCTGGGGGGCGGGGAGGTCGAGCGGGTGGCTCCAGCACTTGAAGCCCCGCACCCCGCGGAGCAGATCAGACTAGAGTTTGGCAGCCTGGTAGACGAGGAACAGTACAGGAACCACAGCGATCTCGCTGTGCGGATATTCACCGACGGCAGTAAGATTGGGGGCAGGGTTGGGGCGGCGCTATCCTTGTGGAGTGGCGCCGCTGAAACCAAGGCCCTCAAGCTTACCTTGTCGTCTTACTGTACCGTCTACCAGGCTGAACTCTTGGCCCTGCAAAGAGCGACTGGGTAGGCTTTAAAGTCCGGGGAGAGCATCATTGGCATCTTCAGCGATTCCATGGCGGCTCTTCAAGCAGTGGTCAATCCTGGTTGCCCACATCCCTTAGCAGTCAAAACAAGAGACGATTTAAGAAGCTGTAAGCTCCAAAACAAAAGCGTCTCATTGTTTTGGATAAAGGCCCACGCAGGATTGGAGGGTAACGAAAGGGCTGACCAACTTGCGATCAAAGAAGAGGCCGGACTACGACCTGTGCCCCATTTCATTCGTCAGGCGTTGCATTCGATCGCAGTCGCTTGACGAATGGAATGAAAGGTACAAAGCCGGCGAAACAGCTGCGGGCACAAAGATGTTCTTCCCTGACGCGGTCGAGGCGTACAGTGTGATTCGCAAAATCACCCACACCAGCATCACCACACAGATCTTGACGGGCCACGGTGGGTTCTCTGCATACCTGAATCGCTTCAAGTGTAAGGGGAACCCATCGTGCGCCTGCGAACCTGGTAGGGAGGAGACGGTGTCGCACATCCTGTTGGAGTGTCCTATCACCGCTGTTTACCGCTACGAACTGGAGCAGGACCTGGGAACACAACTTGTTTTAGACGAATTGCCAAGTTTAATTAAAAGTAGAAATAGGAATAAATTTATAGAATACTGTATTAAGATAGGTAAAATTGTAATAAGTAGAAATAAGTTAGTTTAAGCAAAATGATACTTGTTTATATCATTAGCATATAAGATAAAGTATCATAAAAAACCGGGCAAGTGCGAGTCGGACTCGCACACTGAGGGTTCCGTACCAATTTATCAAGATGAAAACAGTTCAATTCTCGAATCGAGTCTTAAAGATTTTACAAAAAAGAAAATCTTGTAATGTAACTAAAAATTTAAGGTTTTCGGAATTTTTCCTATATGTGTGCTATAAAACGTTGCTGCATGCCAAATTTCAAGATTCTAGGTCGACTGGAAGTACCCTTTAGGTTTTGATTCCCTTGCGAGTACTTGCGAGTTTCAAAATATGCAGCTTAAATTGCTGTTTCTTTTGATTGCGTTGACATAGAAGTTTGATTTTGTTACAGCTTAAAGGTATTATAGACCTGAGTATTTGGTATGAATTTCAATTTAATACCTCTACGCGTTTATGAGGAAATGGGTAGTAAGTTTAAAATTATTAAAAAAAAAAATATTATGTGATGTAACTAAAAATTTATGGTTTTCGTAATTTTTCCTTTATCTATGCTATAAAACGTTGCTTCGTACCAAATTTCAAGATTCTGAGTTCACGGGAAGCACCCTGTAGGTTTTGATTCCCTTGCAAGTGTCGAAAATTTGCGGCATAAACGGCTGTATCTTTTGATTGCGTTGGCTTAGAAGTTTGATTTTTTCACAGCTTCAAGGGACAATAGACTTGAGTAATTGATATAAATTTCAGCTTCATACCTCCACGCGTTCCTGAGAAAAAGGGTCTTGACAGACGGACGGACAGACAGACGGACAACAAAGTGATCCTATAAGGGTTCCGTTTTTTCCTTTTGAGGTACGGAACCCTAAAAATGGAAAAAAAAGAACAAAAAAGAAAGAAGAAAAAGAAACAAAAGAAAAGACAAAAAAAAAAAAAAAGTGTAATTCTATTAAAAAAAAAAAAAAAACATTAACATAAAACAAAAAAAAAGAGACTAATCGTGTAAGCTCCCCTAGTATGTTTAAGGATATATATAGCTATTGTAGATCGAATTGGGCCATGGTGCCATAGTATTGTAAAATAGTTATAAGAATCATATTAAAATAGAAACGCCGAATGGCATGATTGGAATAATGTAGGCTGCCTCATGCAATAAAAGAAAGAACATAAGGCTTTGACACTGTCAGAGGAACACAGCCAGTGCAGGTGTGGTTTTTAGCCGGTAAGAGTCCGGCACTGCTGCGACTGTCCTATTCGTGGGACAGTCGCGGCGTCCATGAGGATTTTCCACCCTGCACCAAACAAAAAAAAAAAAAAAAACCTAACCTAACCACAATTTGACACCTCTTTTAGTATAATTTTAGTGACATACTGGTTCCCCATTTACAGGGACCAGTATAATTGTTTTAGAAATTATTGACACATTGGATTATTCTATTATATTACTTGATTATTTATTATATTTTAACTAAATATTCTTGACTAACTGATCCCCCCTTTACAGGGATCAGTACAATATTTTTAATCAAAGTTTTATTGCACATATTTATTTTGATTTTTACTTAAGTCTATTGATTCTGTCTCTACCCTTCCGACATGTTTCTCTCGAGAACCCCAGCAAAGAAAGCCTCCGCAGGTCCCCATGCCTCTCCATCGAGTGCGTCACTCTCCATCACCTCCGAGAGGGAGTCCTCCCCTCCCAGTGCTTCATCTCAGGCCTCCAGTGTGAGGCGAAGCATTGGAGAGTGGGAGAACGGGAGAATGGCGGAGTCTCAGCCCCCCCCGTCAGCCGCCGTGAAATCGCCTAAGAAGGCAGCTCCAATCGTGACGGCCTCCCAGAGGTCACGGCGCGCTGCATCTCAGGCAGAAAGCAGAGCTGTAGCGCGCCGAGCCTCCACTGAGACCACGGGGGCCTCACCGGGAGCCAGCCAGCTGCAGCCGTGCAAACCCGCCGATCGGGTGACCGAGGCTCGAAACTGCCTTCTGCGTGCGAAGACGCACCTTAACGACTCACGCAACCTGAGGGCAGATCTCAAAGTCGGGATCACCCAATCGGTGGAACGGCTGTACCAGCTGGTTAAAGAAGAAGTGGCGGCTTCAGCTTCAGCAAAGGCAAAGGGGGCTGAGACAGTAGGGATGGAGGCTACCAAAGCCTCACCTCCGCCAGAAGTAACCAAGAGCTTTCCGGAGGTTGACTCGTTGCTCGCTTCATTAGCGGAGCATAGCGCGCTAGTGAAGGAGAGCAACGAGAAGATGGAGAAGCTGCAGCAGGCGATGGAGAGGCAAGGGGAGGTTTTGGAAAAGACGGCCACCTATGCGAGTGTAGCGGCGGGTCCACCGAAAAGATTGACCCCAGGAAGGACCGCCCTGCACTCCGTAGTGGTAACGTCCAAAAATGACAGTGACTCGGGGGAAGAGGTCATCAATAAAATCAGAGAAGCAGTAAAATCGAAGGAGGGAGGAATAGAGATAGAAAGCGTAAGAAAGGCTAAAGATCGAAAAATAATCATGGGCTGTAGGACGGAAGAGGAAAGGAACAAAGTAAGAGACAGAATAAAGAAGTCAGGCGACCACCTCGTCGTCGAGGACGTAAAAAACAAAGACCCACTACTGGTACTCCGGGGCGTTCTCCGCATTCACTCAGACGAGGAACTGTTGGGGGCGCTGCGGAACCAGAACCGGGATGTTTTTCTTTTCACGGCCTCGACAACGAGGAAGACAGAATGATGGTCAAGTATAAAAGAAATGCGCGGAACCCCCATACCCACAACGTGATCATCAGCACGTCCCCTGCTGTCTGGAACAGGATGCTCGACAAGGGAAGAGCGCGGATAGATCTCCAGACCGTCTTCGTCGACGACCAGTCGCCACTGGTGCAGTGCACGAGGTGTCTGGGCTACGGGCATAGTCGGCGGCTCTGTAAGGAACCCGTCGACTTATGCAGTCATTGCGGTGGCCCACACCTCCGACCAGAATGCGACCAGTGGCTAAAGGCGGAAACTCCAAAGTGCAACAACTGCGTCAAGGCGAAGATGGAGAGATCCGACCACAACGCGTTCAACCCCGAGTGTCCTATTCGAGTCAGGTGGGACAGGCTGGCACGTGCGTCCGTCGCCTACTGCTAAGGTGGTCCCGGAGAACACACTGCTGCACAAGATACTTCAGGTAAACCTTCAGAGGAAGAGGTTGGCGACCCAAGAGCTTATGCTTGAGGCCGAGCAGCGCAAAGCCGCTGTAGCGCTGATCCAGGAGCCCTACGTGGGCAATGCGAAAAGGATGAGCGGGACCAGAGGTGTCCGAATCTTCCAGAGCACCGGCCAAGGAGACGGGACTGTCAAAGCGGCAATAGCCGTTTTCGACTCAAAGCTTGCCGTTAGACAGTACCCAGAACTTACCACGAACAACATCGTCGTGGTGGGGATCCAGACCGGTGCCTGGAGACTAACTCTGGTCTCGTTCTACTTTGAGCCTGATCAGCCCTTAGGGCCATACCTGGACAGCCTCAGAAAGGTGGAGAGCGAGACCGGCCCGCATAAGCTCATCATGGGAGGAGACGCCAACGCCTGGAGTGTCTGGTGGGGCAGTCGTGAGACGAATAGCAGAGGCGACGAGATGCTGGGGGCTCTCGATCAGCTTGGACTACAGATTCTGAACAGAGGGGAAACTCCAACCTTCAACGTAGTTCGTGGTAACAGGCGTTACACGAGCTGCGTCGATGTCACAGCCTGCACAGCGGATATGCTGACGGTGACCAATGGCTGGAGACGGTGACCAATTCGTAAGAAACTGCGCCAAATTATGCAGACACGGTCGGATCTTGCTGTCGATGAAATTGACAGCAAGGACCAAATAGACCTGGTAGTCGAGGGACTTACAACGGCGGTGCAAACCGCCTGCACTTGCGTGATACCCAAAAAGAAGAACGTCGAAAAGTTAGCCGTGCCGTGGTGGTCGGACGAACTCGCCAGTCTAAAGAGGCAAGTGGTCACCAAGAAGCGAAGGATTCGTTGTGCAGCGCCGGTTCGTAGACCAAAGGTTGTTGAGGAGTACCTGAAACAGAAAGCAGAATATGAGCGTGCAGTGGTCCAAGCTAAGATCGAGAGCTGGAAGGGGTTCTGCGAGAAGCAAGATAGGGAGGGCCTGTGGGAGGGCATATATAGGGTAATCCGTAGGACGGAGAAAAGGGAGGAAGATTTGCCGATGGTGAGGGATGGCCAAACCCTGGACCCAGAGGCTTCAGCGAGGTATCTGGCACAAACCTTTTACCCGGAAGATCGTCCGGAGGGGGATAACGAGGAGCACAGAAAGGTCCGGCAACGAGCCGAACAGGTGAACGGGGGGAACCAAGGTGAACCCTGGGACCCTCCCTTCACACTCGACGAGCTAGAGCGCGCTGTCTCCTCGTTCAACCCCAAAAAAGCCCCCGGTTTCGACGGTCTGACGGCGGATATATGGGGCCACACGATCCGTCAAGACCCAGACATAGTTCTGCACTTGGTGAACAAGTGCCTGGCGCATGGATACTTTCCACGGTCCTGGAAAGAGGCAACCGTCGTCGTGCTCCGCAAACCCGCGAAAGATGACTATACCACCCCAAAGGCATACAGGCCGATTGGGCTTTTGCCTGTGCTCGGAAAGGTATTTGAGAAGATGGTCGTGGCCCGACTCAAGTTCTACTTGCTACCCAGGATGAGTACTCGCCAGTACGGATTCATGCCCCAGCGAAGCACCGAGGACTCCCTCTATACGCTAATGGGACGCATTCGTGGCAAACTTAATGCTAAAAGGCTTGTCACGGTTGTGTCCCTGGATATAGAGGGAGCCTTCGACAGCGCATGGTGGCCGGCCATACGAGTCCGACTGGCTGAGGAAAAGTGTCCTGTGAACTTGAGACGGGTCATAGACAGCTACCTTTCCGAGAGGGTGGTAAAGGTCAGGTACACGGGAGTGGAGTACGAATCCAGGACCGAGAAGGGATGCGTCCAGGGGTCTATCGGTGGTCCCATTTTCTGGAACCTTGTGCTAGATCCTCTGCTGAAGGCTCTGGAGTCAATGGGGGTCTATTGCCAGGCGTTTGCTGACGATATTGTCCTTGTGTTCGATGGGGAGACTGCACTTGAAGTCGAAAGGGATGCCAATGTCGCTCTAGAGTACGTGCGAGCCTGGGGTGTCACGAATAAGCTTCGGTTTGCGCCGCATAAGACGAAGGCGATGCTGGTCACGCGCAAACTGAAGCATGACACCCCACGTCTCAAGATGGGCGAGGTAGACATTGGCATGTCTGACGAAATCAAGCTGCTTGGTCTTACCATCGACCACAAGTTGACATTCAACTCCCATGTCGCAAACGTCTGTTCCCGAGCCATCGGCATCTACAAGCAGCTGTCGCGGGCTGCTCGGGTCAGTTGGGGTCTCCATCCAGAGGTTATCCGCTGCATCTATACGGCTGCAGTGGAGCCTATCATCCTGTACGCAGCGAGCGCGTGGTCGCCGGCCGCAAAGAAAGTCGGGTTGCAGAAAAAGCTGAACGCCGTCCAGAGTAGCTTCGCGCAGAAGTTGTGCCGAGCCTACCGCACGGTCTCCCTTAACTCGGCACTGGTGTTGGCTGGGATACTCCCTCTTGACCTCCGAATTCAGGAGGTTGCCTCATTATATGAGGCCAAGAGAGGGGTACCTCATCCAGCACTGGGAGACCGAGAGGTCGAGCGGGTGGCATCGGCACTAGAGATGCCGCATCCGGCTGAGCAGAGGGCTATTGCACTGCGACGCCTGGTAGACGAGGAACAATACAACGAGCACCGCAACTTTGCGGTGCGTATCTTCACGGACGGCAGCAAGATCGAGGGCAAGGTCGGAGCCGCAGTGTCAGTGTGGACCGACCAGACGGAAGTCAAAGCCCTCAAGCTTGCTCTGCCGTCCTACAGTACCGTCTACCAGGCTGAGCTTCTCGCCCTCTGCAAAGCAGCGAAGGAAGCCCTCCGACGGTCCGAGACAGCGTTCGCTATTTACAGCGACTCCATGGCAGCTCTCCAAACAGTCGTGAACCCCGCAGCCCTCCACGCCCTTGCAGTAGAAACAAGGGACGCCATCCGCCACAGCAGCGCCCAGAACAAGAGCGTCTCCCTGTTCTGGGTAAAAGCTCATGCGGGGCTGGAGGGTAACGAGAGAGCCGACTTGCTCGCGAAGGAGGCTGCCCTGAAGTCAAAGCGGCAACCCGACTACGACAAATGCCCGGTTTCATTCGTCAAGCGTATGATCCGTATGGAGACGCTGGGCGAATGGAACCGGAGGTATTGTGAAGGAGAAACGGCGGCTACCACTAAGATGTTCTTCCCTTGTGCGATCGCTGCGTACAGGACGGTGCGAGGGATGGAGATGACAAAGGAACTGACCCAAGCCCTAACAGGCCACGGCGGGTTCTCCAAATACCTGACTCGCTTTAAGTGTAAGGAGAACCCGGCGTGCGCCTGCGACCCGGACACGCAGGAGACAATCCTCCTTCTCCTGACGGATTGCCCTATCTATGCCTCCCACAGGCATGTTTTTGAGATAAAAATTGAAAAGGATGTGACAAAGCAAAACCTGAGTACACTAATAAGAGACCGAAAGAGTAGAAAAGAATTCGTAAAGTTTATTGAAAGAATTGTATTGTCCGCCAACAAACGGAATAAATAGGTTTGTGACCAAATTGTATTTTAATTATTGAATCAAAATTATGAATTTATATATCCTATGACTAATTTTAAAATCTATTAAGAATTTAATATTGAAGACTTTTTATGAATGACTTTTATTATTACGAAATTTTATTATTACGAATTCCCAAGTATTATTATTTTATCTTGTTATAATGACGAACAACCAATTTTAATGCACAAATTATTTTAACCTACATTTTAAGAACAATATCGTTATTATATATTATTATTATTTATTTTAACTACAACGAACAAATGATTGACGGAAACGAATGAGTGTACAGCCCATGCAATAACTCTGCCAAAACATTCGGCAGGGGCCTTTCGCATGGCAGGAGTGGTTTTTAGCCGGTAGGAGTCCGGCACTGACGCGACTGTCCTACTCGTGGGACAGTCGCAGCGTCCATGATGGATTTTCCACTCCTGCCACAAAAAAAAAAAAAAAAACCTAACCTAACCTAACCTCACCTAACCTAACCTAACCCTAAAGTTTTCGGTTGATTTTGAGCATTCGCTCATAAGCGTGGCGCGCGTGCCCCGCCCACAAGGCCTTTCTAATGGCGGGGTGGAGAATCATCAGAATGACTTCTCCCGCTCTAGGGCGAAAGGAAAACCACTGAATTTGTTGACGTTATTGGAACCGAATAATATGAGAAAACGTACGTAAATGTAAATTTCTCGACAACCCGAGAAGCTTCGAGAAATTAGCCTCGAGAATTCTCGAGACCCGAGAAATTGAAAAGCTCGAGAAATCATGAACCCTATTTTTATACCAGACCAGTCTTATATAGGTTACAATATAAGACTGGTCTACACTGTCCTCTTATATCTGTCTGTTAATCTATACTTCTATACTTATAATATTATAAAGCTGAAGCTGAATTTGTTTGTTTGAACGCTCTAATCTCAGGAACTGACGGTCCAATTTGAAAAATTATTTCTGTGTTGGATAGCCCATTTATCGAGGAAGGCTATTTAAAGCTTCCGCTGCGTGCGCTGCGTAAACAGTTAAAGTTTCGCAAAAATCATATAATTATTAAAATCATATAATTATTACAGAATTGTTCCCCTTTAAAAGTGTTACTGTAAAAGCCCGAGCTACGGTAAATCCTAAGATTTTCCAGTAAATCCTAAGATTTACCAACTCTTAATGGTAAAAGTCCGAACCATTCTATGATCATCGTTTATTTCGGACTTTTACTACCATTCACTTGGTAAATCTTAGGATTTACCTCAAAGACACGGTAAATGTTGAGATAAACATTATTAATAGATAGGTAACGATTTGACTGATTAGTAGTACTTGATGTTTAATAATTACTCATAGGTACGTAAGGATTTGAATAATTATTAATTAAAATAATTGATTAAAAATTATGCACCCTGACTATGGACCCTGTACTTAACACTAAGCTACCTAAAAACTTATGACTTCCTAAGTGACCGTCAATACGGCTTTCGCCGAAATTGGTCAGCTAGTGATCTTCTAGCGTGTACCATCCGTATCTGGAGTGAGGCCTAAGCCTGGTACCTTTGGGTATACAGACGACAATACTTTTACTGAGAGATACATATCCAGTGCACGAACTAGTGGGTCACAGATCCAGTCTCTCCGAGTGGCTAAAATTGAGCGCTTGAATTGGTCCTTGGGGGCAGTCACTGAATGGGGCGATGCCAATTTGGTCAAATTCAATGCTGCTAAAACCCAGGCGTGTCTGGTTTCGGCTAAAATGAGACAATTCAGTCCTCCTCCTACTTTCCTGGGTGCAACCGTGCCGATAACCGAACATCTTGATCTTCTTGGTGTTACGTTGACGTCGACTCTCAACTTTTCTCCATAAAAGCTAGAAATCCTTGCAGGTGAGACAGTACTTCACGCCGGAACAGCTGCTCACACTTTATCAAGCGCAAGTTCGATCGCATATGGAGTATCCTCTCATCTTTGGAAAGGATCTGCCCGATATCAATCAGCTTAAAGCGCTTGAAGTAATTGAAAGGAGAGCCAAGAGGATCATTGGTAATGGGAAATAATAATGGTTCCGAAAAACAAATTAATCTCCAATGATCTGTGGCCGACTATTATTCTAATTAACCAGCGTTATAATTAATTACCGACAAAAAACCCAAAATATTAACGAAAAAAATACCTTATTTAACAAGAAATTAGAGCATGGTAAAATTTCTTTTTCTCCTCCTAAAAAAAATGAGTCGTCGAATAACAAAACTAAACTACCGAATGGAATACTGAACCTCCGACAAAATTACTAAGTTACCGACAACAGAGGTTTTGTCAAAATAATCATATTTTTACAACTTGCATGAACTGTTTTAATTTCTATTGTTGGTTATCAAATTTATTTTTTAACTCTCAATAATAATGAAAATACCTTAACTGTTCGGCCCGTGAGATCGGGTTTAGACATTTTTTACTACCTATTAAAACTACATTTTCATAATAAACTGAATTTTGTAACACAGACCCCGCCACCTCCTTAGAAGTTATTTTTTTTAAACCACCTAGAAGTACCTCACGACTTGGGGGTAACCCAACTCGGACAGGTTAGGTTAGAAGGAGGTGGCGGGGTTGTAGTGAGCGAGCGAAGCGAGCGAACACAGACTCCGCCACCTCCTTCAAATTAAACGTAAATATTCTAGGAAACCAAAGTCTACGTGGTTTTACATAAAAGCATAAATACGACTGTTCTAACTTTTTAACGCCTGAAATAGGTACTACTTACCGATACCCAAGCATACCCGTAGTAAGTAAAATTCATGATATACGATGCAAGCAAAAGTTATTGTACAAGTAAATTTTTATATTTTTTATAAGTTTCTGTATAACCACTCAGAATAATATTTTTAGTATAGTGTTACAGTTAAAATAGCACCACAGACTATGAAATTTGAAAGGTAATTTATGAATTAATAGTTGGCAAATATAGATAAAAATTACAAAGCATAGTTTTCGGTAGAATGTAATTTATGCCGGTAGAAAAGTATTATTATAGCAATAAACAGTCAAGTTTATTTATCGAAGATTTCAGTATCTCATTCGGTCGTTTCGTCATTTTTATTCGGACAAAAGTAGTCGGAAAGTTAGTATTTTAGGCAGTAGATTTAATATTTTGAGTAAGGGTAATTCTTCTTTTTTTGTCGGAGCTTTTATTACTACCCATTGGTAATGATGCACTCGTTGAGTCGAGGCTTCAAAGTCTTGAGCATCAACGCCGAGTCGCTAGCCTGTCGGTTTTCTACCGGTTGCATTTTGAGGAGTGTGCGTCGGAATTGCATAACCTAATTCCGCCTAGCCCGTTCCATCATCGGACCACCAGGCGTACGGCGATGCGCCACCGGTACATGATAGACATCCCTCCTATACGCACAAAACGTTTTGGGAACACATTTATTGTACGTACAGCCAAGGAGTGGAATTCCCTGCCGGAGTCTATGTTTTCTGCAGCTACAACTCAGGAATCTTTAAGTCAAGAGTGAATAAGTTATTTCTAGGTAAGCGCGCTCCATCGTCGACCGCATCGTCGCCTTCCATCAGGTGAGATAGTGGCCAAGCGCGAACCTATCTACGATAAAAAAATATCCAAAACCAACATTTACCAACCCTCACCGGTAAGACCTAGCATGTACCAAATTCTAATGGTAAAAGCCCGATTAAATCGTTTCTTTTTTACATATTCTTACATTTACCGACTCGTGTTGGTAAAACCTAAGATTTACTGGTAAAACCTAAGATTGACCGTAGTTCGGGCATTTACAGTAAAGCCTCGTATTCATGGTAAACATTTCTTTAACAACAGTTGATCAACGTTGTTGATGAACGGCAAGAATGTTGCTGGAAACTTGGTTTAAATCAGTATGTGTTGTTCACACAGTGTTGCCAGCAACATGTTGACAGCAACTCCGCAACACGTTGATTCAACTTTGTTGCTAAACAAATGTTTACCATGAATACGGGGCTTTACATATACATATAATAAAATCGTAGGAAAGTCAAAACTGTACATTGAATATTTTTTTAAAAGAATACTTGGGGCGTGTCTACAATCGATACCGAAGCCAAAAATATAGTTTTTAGAATTCATGTCTGTTTGTCTGTTTATCTGTATGTCCGGGCTAAACTCAAAAAGTACTGCATGGATTTACTTCAAATTTTGCATGAATATTACTGAGAGGTTGGAAAAACCAATAGGCTACATATTATCACGCTATCACCTACGGGGGAGGAGCTGTGAATCTTTATTTTTCTTACGCATTATGTGGCAGCGTGTAATCTAACGACGCATATATAAATGTTGTTTTTGAGTAAGCCATGCTATTATTTAGCTTTACAATATAAAAACTACGCCATTTAAGTAACTTGGGCAGAAAAAACATAATTTAATGAATGTTAGTAGTATAAAGGAAATTTTAAAGCAGCGCCATCTATGACATTTCATAAAAATCAAATCAAGTTACATATTAACACTTCTTGGAAATTTATAATTAAAATTTTATCATGTTGGCGAGGTTAGTAGTTAGTTATTCTTAAAATTCATAGATGGCATTTTGCATTTTCTTCATAACAGTTGTATCGTATAGTTCGTTTGACAAATACAAGTTCCAACAAAACCCTCAAAATCTTGAGCAGAGTTGAGGAAGACAATTTTAAAAAAATGCGGTGTTAAGTATTACAAAAAAGTGATGTTCATTGATGATGAAGTGACATTGAAGCTCATTTATCGCAAGAACGTGACAGAATCCAAGAGAACAGCGTGCGGCACAAATAGAATAAGATCGCCTGTGTCGTGACATAAATCAACTTTCGACATCTGATGATGAATCCTCGGTTTACGATATCGAAGAGCAAACGGCTAAATAAAGAAGGAAGTGGATTTATCTACAATATCGTGATTAACTACGCCGCCCATGGAGATATGGTTGCCTTAGAAGAAATTTGTACCCACTGCCAAGTCCGCAAATGGAAAAGGGGACTAAATGGCGAGCATTCGAAGTCGAGCCATTTTTTGAAATACATTCGAGCTTATAACAGCGCCTTCCAGATGACTTCGTTTGGTGAACAACAAGCAAGTGTTCAAGTAGACACATCCTCAATTTGGTCTGGTCTGTTCAAAGGATTGCAAAGTATGTTGCATAACGTTAGCAACTTCAAAGCAGCCCTCGCGTCGGTGCCTGAGAACGAGCGCAACCACTTTAAGTTTGTCATCAGAGCAGATAGAAGGCCGATCACAGCCCATCCAGGGTGGTATAATGCTCCAACGACGAATGAAGTAGCTGTTGTGTTAGTCGATCAGGAGTGTGATAAAAGAGACATCGTTTTACGCACGCATGATGACCGGCTTCCAAGGATCAGCGAGACTCACCGTGCGCACGATTCTCTTCAATATCCTCTCATTTCAGTTCTGTCGCGGAGAGGTTGGCTACCATTTTGCCCACTATAATGTAGACCCGCAGACAGGCACTCCAAATCATAAAAAAACCATCCACCATGCACTTCTACAGCTTCTTGATTCAGCTGAGGGTAAACAATGGTTCTTATCTCCGCCATTATCGTACGCTCTTTACTCAGTTTCTTAGGACATGTACGCCAAAATTGAGACAGAGCGTTTGGTATTTATAAGGTCCAACCAAAGAAAGCTCAAAGCTGAGAACTACGTCTATCTCTATGCAGAATAATAGAAATGCTCATTCATGGTCATTCTCCCCTCCACCTTCATAAAAGGTCCGTGCTACATGCACGAGAGGATCCAAGATGCATTTTGTTACGTGCGAAAGTTTGGTCGCCCGGACCTCTTCACTATCATCACTACCAACCCAAAGTAGCCTGAAATAACAGCTCAACTCCTTGCAGGATAGGCTTCGTACGACAGGCACGACTTGATCTCTCGCGTATTCCACCAGAAGTTAAGTTCAATTAGAAATGCTAATTTTTAATGTTCAGCTTGGAGACAATGCACGTGTCCAGGAATTTTACGATGTCCTTCTAAGTCATGGCAAACGCACACAAGAAGAGAGAGGTGGACAGGTGGTGCTGTTAGAGTCTGTCGGTAGAGTGGTACACTCTCTTGGTAGAAGTACAGAAGCGGACTTAATGCCTTAGGCATTTTCTACCAGTCAACCTTTGGGTGATACAAAAAAATAGTATCCAGATTAGAAGAACTCATTCGCTGTGTGTACGGGGATGGCAGTCGTATACTGCACCAGTAGAATTCTTGGGTGTGTGAGTAGGCCATTTAGATACCCATAAATGATCAGGCTGCAGTAATTAACGAATGCATTCTCTGGGAAATTGAGGGGAATGATGTGGTCTACACCTCGATAAACACTGTTGTCGAGCAAGATAACGCTAAACGCGCATTATTCCATGGAATTTCTGAACACCCTGTCAGCAAGTGGACTTTCAGTGCATATCATCCAGCTGAAGGTCAGTGTCCCAATTGTGCTTCTTCGGAACCTATCTCCTCCAGAGCTGTGTAACGAGACTCGCCTTAAAGTCGTCTCACTCCACAGACACACCATTGGAGCAGAAATTCTTATGGTTGTGGCATCGGCGAGGCAGCATTTATACCACGCATTTCCCCCCTACCTTACAACTTCCCGTTCCAGTTCAAGCGCGTACAGTTCTCAGGACGAGTTGCTTGCTCCCGCGTCACCAGTCCTGATTCTCTTTACATTTTGGCACCTGGCAACGTAATTTATATCCAAGTGTTGTAAGGTACGATATCTTTGTACGTATTTTTACACTTTTGTGTCCTGGAATGGAATACATTCCACACAAACACATACATCACCATCATCATCTGCCTAGCCTTTTCTCAACTATATTGGGGTCGGCCTCCAGTCAAGCCGGATTTAGCTGAATACCAGTATTTTACGAGGAACGGCTGCCTACCAGACCTCCACAACCCATTAACTGGGATAACACGGTACTTCATGGCAAGACTGATATTCCACACATACATCATTTTCTTTATTTCCTTCAGTCACAACTTATGACTGAACTCAGCAGGATTCCCATATAATTCTCTAAACTTGCTTCGCTTGCAAAAAAAAACATGTATTTTAATGCTATTTTAATAGTTATTTGTGCAACAAGAGAGCAAAGTTGGTTTTTGCCGCGAGTGTTGATTTTGAATCCCGAGTAAGCGAAGGATTCTATATTTGAATCACGAGCGTAGCGAGTGATTCTAGGTTAGAATCCTGAGTTAGATCCGAGGGATTCAAAGACACGAGATGCAAATAACTTTGGTCTCGTGTAGCACATACAACTTTTCACTTCAGCAGCGAGAACAAATAATGTAATAGTACATTATGATACCAGTGTGTAATGTGTGCGATTACCGTCGCGGTGGTATTAAGATCCGAGCCGTGGCGAGGATCTTAAGAGAACCAAGAACGGTAATCGCCGATTACTCACGTGTATCATACGACGTTTTTCGACACACTTGTGAAGAAAATAAACGAAAAATCAGCTTTATTTAGTAAGTATATGAAAAGTTTATTTAGAGAAACAGTTCGTAAATGTGCAGTCAGTAAAGTTATAATTAACTATTTTTTACTGTATTGTGGTCCCATGACTTATATTTTCTACTTGAAGGCGTACAGCATAAATCATTTTCCTCATAAATACCTAGTTGTTGTAGACATTTTTTGTAAAATCTGTATTTTATTTTTAAATATGGCGGCTAAAAAATTGACTTTTCTTAAACGCGAGCATGCGCGAAAAATGGCGGCCATAGACTAGCTACTCTAGCTCTTGGTTTAGAAAAAATAAGAATGAGGTAGCTTATAAACAGAAAATACAAATTAGGTGAAAGATTTAATTAATTATTTATGTAAAATTTTAAACAGTTTATTTAAACACGAAATTGCATGAAATAAGTAAGCAAAACACTAATTCATGCTATTGAACGCAATAACAAATTTTATTCTTTTTTGTCTTAACTCTTTTTGACAAAAAAGAGGTTAAACAAAAAGGTCCTAACTACATTACCGCACATGTGCATAATAGTAATCAAAATGTCACAGTTTGGTAACGAGCCCCTTTATATACCTAAGTACAGTGCAATAACAGCCACTTTATGAGCAAGTGTGTCGAAAAGGTAATAAAAAATACAACTTGGTAATATTTAAACCACATGTATATTTGTAAAAATTTAAAGTTAAAAGTAAAATTATTGCAGTTTTGCAAATTAAAAGTAACAGTTTTATTTGGAACCGATATAAAATAATAATATCCAACGTGTATCGCACTTTGTAGCTATCGAACAGAAGAAGAAAACAATAAAAAATTAAAGCCCGTTATTTTTTAAAGATGCGTTCGGAAATTGCACTATTACTAAATTATTCTGTCACAATAAAGATTGTTAAAACTTTAAATAATTATGTAGATACATGATAAACTTCGTATTTTTTAATTCAACATCTCTTTATTTGATCATAAAAAATATAATTCGATTATTAAGAGAAAAGTATAATAATTACATTTAAAACTTGATTTTAAATTTTCTAGGTGACGTGTTTTATTGTTGGTTTCTTTTTTGAGCTATTATTATATGGAATTTGAAAATCGAACTTTGAATCGACTTGTTTCTATCTCTCGCTCTTTTCGTATCGAAGTGAAAGTGACAGAACAAAGTGAAGTTCAAATCTTTCGAATGTTGTGAGTAGACCCAGCACTGACTCGGCATTTAAAAAAAAAATTAAATAGTTACTTTGTCTCATGCTCGCAGCAAAATCGAATTTTGCTCACTGTCTTTAAACTGCAAAACATACTTGTTTGAGGTGCTGAGGTGAAAAAGTTGTTTACTTATAATGCTATAGCGACATCTTAAGTATTTTTGGTGCTGTAGAGCCTTCACGCAGACGACGTCGCGGGCAGCAGCTAGTATAATATACTAGCATACCTACCCAAAGTAACAATTCCACGCGGACGGTCAGTGGGTCGTCTTAGGGGCATTCTTTTCTTGAGAGTGTGATTTTTCGATTGAAAATTCGGGTAGGTAGGTACTTTTCGATATACCTACAGTCAAAATATTCGTGAAAAAAATAAATATTTTAATTTTTTTTTTCCTTTATTCATTAAGTATCATTTTTTACCAGTTTTTAACAGCAATAATAACTGCAAATTGCGTTTATTTTTTCAAAACCTTTATTTTTCTACGAGTTTTCAAGCGCCAAAATTCGCAGAGCCTAACTTCAGACTCAAAGAGTATGTAATGTTCAGACTCACGTTTGAATCCCCAACCGGTCCTATGAGACCGCGCTGTTATTGTTTTACTATTGTGTCTCGTTTCGCGGGTATCTGAGTAATTAACGGCCGTACTGTACCTACCCTTATCACACTACAATTCGTCCACTATAAGTTGGCGAGTCTGAAGTTAGGCTCTGCGAATTTTGGCGCTTGAAATATCGTACAAAAATAAAGGTTTTAAAAAAATAAATGCAATTTGCAGTTCTTATTGCTGTTAAAAACAGTTATTGGCATTAATTTTTTTTAAACCTTTATTTTCGCACGATATTTCAAGCGTCAAAATTCGCAGAACCTAACTTCAGACTCGCCAACTTATAGTGGACGAACTGTACGCGACGTGTTCGTAAAAACAGGTGGTGTAATAGGCCTTTTACTTATATTTTCTAGAGGTAGTTTTCATTTCATGTAAAAGTAAAATAAAACAATGAAATGCTTTCGGCATGAATCACAAGCACACAGTTATTAGGTAGGTAATTACGTTTGTGCAGTTGTAGATCTTGACGCGGACGGAATAGCGGGAACAGCTACGACCGTATCTATAATAGGTTTGTTACGTTAACGTATAGGTTTATTCAAAAATCTACTTAGCAAACCGTTGCACATTAATTAATTCATATCCTGTACATTTTGATTCCCCCTAAACAAGGATAGGTACACTAATACTTTTCCAGCCATGTTCCTGTCGAGAACTCCCTCAAACAAGACACAGATAAACACAGGACAAACACAGGTGCAGGTACAGGTTCGGTAAATCTCAAGTAGGTATCCTACCAGTGCAGACACAAGGTCGACTTGTAAATATCGCTAGTTCAGTACACTGCATCATAATTATGATACATACAGATCATACTTGTGTGGTGGCCGGCGGTCGCTCGGAGCGGTCGCAGTCGTAGTCGCGTTGGCGGAGCCGGCAGACAAGGCGGCGCGGCCGCGCTGGCGAGCGGAGAGAGACGCGCCGCGCGCCGCCACCCGCCGGCCGCCAGTCCGCCGCGCGCCCTCGCTGTGGCTACACGTGTGTCGGTGTCTGCTCGCCGCGCGCCGCGAGTGCGAGTCTACTTACGATCAGTGTCTGTGTCACTAAACTTGTGTGATCTTTTTCAAAGCTAGTGAAGTTGTTCAGCGTAAGTGAAATAGTAGTTGTGTCGTCGGAAGTGAGAGTGTGGCGGCCACCTCCCGCTGTGAGCGGCGTTCTCGGGTGCAGCATGACGCGCGGGCCGGAGCCGGCGGCGCCGGTGAGGTGAGGGCGCGCTCGCATGGGGCGCGCGCGCTGGCTGGCGTGCGCGGCGGCGCTGCTGTGGCTGGGCTGCGCGGCGGCGCCGGCGCGCGGCGCGTGCCCGGCGCGCGCGGCGGCGGGCTGCGCGTGCGGCGAGGCGGGCGCGCGCCTGGACTGCCGCGCGGCCGCGCTGCGCCGCCTGCCGCCGCTGCACGAGAGCCTGCTGTCGCTGTGAGTGCACACTGCTTGCTACAACACATTCAACCCGTCTGTATTCACGACTCACCAGACTTGCCTCCATCTGAGCATGTTACGTAGATACAATAGTACGGTAGTACCACAGCGCGTACTATATTTTACTCAATGGTTGAGTGATTGGCAGCCACGCTGCGTGTCGCCGATTCGATTCCCACACGGACCAAAAATGTTGGTATCGCCTACAGATCGATGTTCTAGGTCTGAATCTTGCGTAGTTTACACATTTGTGTATGCACAAAACCCTTAAATTTTTTAAACAACTTTGGCATTTTGAGTGAGATTGAGTTTGCTATTTTAATAATAAAGAACAATTCGGTACAGTCAATGTTAAAGATTTTAATTCTCTCAGAAACATTTAGCCTCAGAAATAAAAAAAAACTATCACGAGTCGCAGTCTGCCTGAAGGGCTACAGCCATTAAGTATGTATACAAGCTATCTCTGTGTTTAGTATTTACGCGTAGACTGTCGCCGGGTAGACCATCGCAAGTGGAAAACATTAGTTTACAGGAGAGCGATATGAAGATCACATCGCTCTTATTCATACTTATTTAGGTTGGGTTTAAGAATCGTTACACAAAAATATTAATTAATTAATAGTTATTGAGAAATAGTACATTATGATACAAGTGTGTAATGTGGGTCATTATCGTCGCGGTGGTATTAAGACCCGAGCCATGGCGAGGGTCTTAAGAGAGCCAAGAACGATAATGACCAATTACTCACGTGTATCATACGACGTTTTTCGACACACTTGTGAAGAAAATAAATTAAAAATCAATTTTGTTTAGTAGGTATATGAAAAGTTTATTTAAAGAAACAGTTCGTAAATGACAATGTGCAGTCAGTAAAGTTATAATTAACTATTTTTGACTGTATAGTGGTCCCATCACATAGATTTTCTACTTGAAGGCGTACATCACAAATCATTTTCCTCATAAATAGTTGTTGTAGACATTTTTGCAAAATTTGTACTACACGTTCCAAATGAGAATAGGATCGCCGGCCATATTGTGACGTCTCGTCTTACTGTCAAAACGGAGAAATTGAGTAGGGTGAGCAAAACAAGAAATTTGTTCAATTTAATTTATTTACGAATCGTGAACGAAAAAAACTTTGATGAAAATGCAGTTCTTCAATTTTGTTGATATCTGCGTTACTGTGTGAAGCGTCTGAGTAGTGGCGTCATCATCGTGATCGGTTCTGCTGCTTTCCCGTATAAAATAAAGCATGGATTAATATAGGTTTTTAAATGTGTATTGCACTAACTGTTATTTAAAAAAAAATAAGCATTATTACCTGTATCTGACAAAATTCAATCTGAATCGAGTTCTTCAATGCCGCTCATTTCGCCATAACTGTCTGATGAACTGTAGTATAATTTGTTAAATAGTAGTTTGAAATAATTTTTTTATCTATTTCTTAATATGACAACTAAGACTCAGTTAAACAAAAACAAAACCATTGAAACGCAAATAAGATTTTTTTGCAAACCGTACTTTTCAATCAAAATTTGACAGATCGAGTTTATTGACTTTCCTATTCTCATTTGGAACGCATAGTATTTTATTTTTAAATATGGCGGCTAAAAAATTGACTTTTCTTAAACGCGCGCATGCGCGAAAAATGGCGGCCATAGACTAGCTACTCTAGCTCTTGGTTTACAAAAAATAAGAATGAGGTTGCATATAAACAGAAAATACAAATTTGATGAAAGATTTAATTAATTAAATATGTAAAATTTAAAACAGTTTATTTAAACACGAAATTGCATGAAATAATTAAGTAAAACGCTAATTTATGCTATTGAACGCAATAACAAATTTTATTCTTTTTTGTTTTAAAATTCTTTTTGACAAAAAAGAGGTTAAACAACAAGGTTCTAACTACATTACCGCACATGTGCATAATAGTAATCAAAATGTCACAGTTTGGTAACGAGCCCCTTTATATACCTAAGTGCAGTGCAATAATAGCCACTTTATGAGCAAGTGTGTCGAAAAATTCTATTCTATTCTACAATTAGTCTGGAAGCCAACGAAAAGCCGGGCAACCGACCAGTTTAGCCGGACATTTGATTTAAAAGGCCGATCATACAAAAAAATTTAGTTAAAAAAAATAAAATTTTAGTTTTTACATTCTAACGAAATAACAAGTTATCGCTGATCTCCAAAGGCTTGCAATAGCAAAAACTTATGAAAATCTATAAGAATGATATAAAAGCCTAACAAAAGCCGGGCACTTCTTACTCAGCCTAATTTGGTCGGACACACAACCAAGAAACCTGACCGTGTCCGGGTTAATCCGGACGCCTGGCAGCGCTCCGAGTCATAAACATTATAAAAAAAAGAAATGCAATGAAAAAAAAGGACGCGCGACCATAACAAACAATTGGAGTATGCATGATCGCGCTTGCTTCAGTAGGACAGTCAGTAGAGCAGCAGTGAGCACGCCGCACGCGCGCGCGGTGACGGCGGGCGGCGCCGGCGCGAGCTGCGTTGATGTCTTTTATTCAGTTGTCACTGTCGCGTCGCCCACGTGCAGCGTGCGGCTCGCGTGCGCGGGCGCCGCGCGCCGCCTGCACTCGGCGCTGTGGAGCGCCGCGACCGCGCGGACGGCGCGTCTCTTCAGTATCAACGTCCCCGTGAGTGCCTGCCGAGGGCCAACTCAATTATTATATTGAACGCGGGTTTTCCCAAAGGACCTGATTGTCGAAGTCCTAAATGTAACCTGACTTTAGCAAATTGATGTCAATGTGAATTGACGACGCAGCGTGGTCAGCGCAGTGGTTGAACAATTGATTACTGTGCTGAGGGTGGCGCACTCGATTCCCGCACGGACCAAATATTTGTATTAAACCTATAGATAGCTGTTCCTTTGGATCTTTTTTCAATAAAACAGTAAAAAGTCGATGATAAAAAATCATTGATATAGGTATACAAGAACCGCAGAGCATAAGAAGTGTTTAGCGGTCTGAAAGGATAGCAGAGGAGCCCTCCAGTCGAGCATTTCATTTGGCACAGGCTACACCAAACAGCCTGATAAGTATTGAATGATATAGAAGCTGCAACTGAGGAGCTCGTGGCTAGATAATAACAGCCGCACAGGTCGATCTTCAAGGTAAAGCAACGCTTGCCTAGGTTGGTCTGTGGATGGGTGACCATCTTAACATAACGAGCTTCCTCCGTGCCTCGGAAAGCACGTTAAGCCGTTGGTCCCGGCTGTCATTTGGAGATCCTTGGCAGTCGTTACGGATAGTCAGAAGCCAGTAAATCAGACTCCAGTCTTGCCATGAAGTACCGTGTTACCCCAGTTAATGGGTTGTGGAGGTCTGGTAGGCAGCCGCTCCTCGTAAAATACTGGTATTCAGCTAAATCCGGCTTGACTGGAAGCCGACCCCAATATAGTTGGGAAAAGGCTAGGCATCTGCCTAGCCTTTTCCCAACTATATTGGGGTCGGCTCATCTGACGTTGATCATCATCTGATGATGATGATGATATAGAAGCTGCAACACCACCCCGGTGTTAGGTGTACACACTGCTCATCGCTGTATATTCAATGCTACAACGACTACGCGTGCTCGCATGCTCATGAAGTTCTCCCGCCTCCGGTGTTAGGCAGGAGCACAGATATCTTAATTATCTATGGGCAGGACAGTAATGTTATTTTATACGAACGTTTAAATGTGAAACACGAACCGGTGAAGGAAGCCGCTGTGTTATAGGTACAAATGTGCGCACCCTAGTGCTCGATGACGCTCGTGTCACACTGTACTGCGACGTGCGTCGGCTCTCACACGCATGTTGTGACGCGGTGCTGCACAGTGCACACGAATAACACATATAAACTTAATATAACAATCAAAGTAAGTACACTTTACAATTAGCAAAATTAGCATCGCAATCAATCCGTTAGTCCGTAGAGTGTACAAGATTCTTGCGTTCAATTGCCCAAAGCCTCATTACATCATTTGCTTTTAAATGTCAACCATTCGGCAAGACGGAGGTGAGGCTAATGACATGATGACAAGCGTGGAGCTCCGAGGACAAGGCGTGACGTGCCCTAGTCTATCACTCAATATGATACTACGAATAATACGTCTCTACTAGTACACTGCTGAGCTGCCCACCATGTTGATATGATGTGAACACGACGCAGCGAGCGTGGACGTGCCGTAGCACGCGTGGACACGCCGCAGCTCGCGGCGTCTGTCGCGTGCGGAGCTCCCGCCTACTCTGGCAGGCTGCGAGATTAGCAAACCTTGTTCCTTGTAGAATTTGACGAGTACCCTGAAGCCTGGCCGCTCGCTGCTGGTGCTTGCCTGTACTGCAACTACCCTGAAGGTTGTGCGAGAGTCCGCCAGTGTGCGCTGTGGCGGCGAGTCGCCGAGTGCGGGAGGCATGTGACGTCACGCCGGCGCCGCACGCCGCGCGTCACGCCGCCGCGCGCTGCGCTCGTAAACATCAGCTTTATGCTACGATTCAATTACGGCGCCAATAAATTACATTATAAATTATCTAAGCGCAGGCGGCGCGCGCTCCTTTACATTCATAAATTCTAATCATTTTCAGATTTCAGCCGGCTCATTATAAATAAACATTGTAAGCCGAGCGTAGTACGAAGCGTAATTAAAACATCGTCGTGCATTGACCTCTGCGGCTCGCCAGCTGTGATCAGTCGTGCTAGCTCAGCGGCGGCGCTCAGGCGGCGGCCGCGGCCCGCACACACACTGTGCTTGACATGTTGAGTTGATGACATGCGTTTTGTTGCGGTCAGAACTACGACTATGAATCTACACGCTATACATATTGTAACTATCATGTAGGTACGGAACTCGGCTTTGTGGTTCACTTCTTGGTGATGTGTATTTTAAACAAAAAGTCGACGTATGCCATAATAGCATGTAGCTTCATTAATCGATAATTGCAATTGTAATCCGCCGCCGCGCCATCCAAAGAAGGAGGAGGTTTTCAGCTGATCAAAATAAAAAATAATAATATTTAGAGCTACTGAAAACCTTGAATATCTGGTCAGTATCTGACTCAGCGATATGTTCGCTAAGCGTGAACCGATGCTGATGGTTCTTTTTTCAGTTTCGTAAAGTTTGTCCAGTGTCTATCTTTTGACATATACTGTCAGTTAAAAGCCTTGCACTATTGTAGTAGTCATAAATATTTCGCAACAATTAATAAATCAGGGACTATTTTGGTTACCTATTGAAAGGGTTATTGATAGGGTTTCGACAGTGTTGTTTTAAAACCAATATCATATCTGTTACTCTCTTGTATGAAAACACTCATCAATGGATAACTTCTTCCAAACCCTTTCGATTTGATTACCTGTATATTCAGAAACCCATTCCTGGTGGGTTATAATCTTTAATGGTAAGTCGTTTTGAACGGGTTACCCCTTCAACGACTGTAACAGAGTTACCCATCCGAAGTAAAAGTATTGTAATTTTATCTCTCGTACCCCTTTTATTCTTTCAGTGTCTGATAGCCCATTTATCGAAGAATGCTATAGACTATATACCATCACGCTACGACTCACGGGAGCGGAGCAGTAACGAAAAATGCGGGTGAAACCGCAGGCCGCAGGGGACAGCTACTTTAAAATGATTTGATTTAAAACTTTAATCTTTACTCTTTGATAACCCCGACAAACCCTTCCAAAGGGTTATCTTCTTCAATTGGAAAGCATACACGAGCCGGTAACCTTTTGTACTAGTTAACTTATTAATAGGGTTACCCTTACGTTAGGGTTATGAAGGAGCTACCACTGCCAAGAGGAACCCTTTCCGTTACTGTAGGCGTACCACCTGTAACCCTCTCGAAGGAGTTAACTAATATTTGGGGTTGTATTGTACGGGCCCTGGAATAAATACAGCAGTCAAAAATTTTAATATGTAGTATTTCATAAATTGGTTAATAACCTGGGCAAGTGCGAGTCGGATTTGCGCGCTGAGGGTTCCGTACCGACTTATGAAATCACAAATCGAGTCTTTAAGATTTTTCCAAATCGTAATTTTTTTTTTCTTGTGATGAAGTTACAAATTTAATTCCCTTGACAGTGTCTAAATGTACGTTTTTTGCGAAATAAAAGGCCGTATCTTTTTTTCTCGTTACCTTACATACAAGTTTGAATTTTGCGCAGATTCAAGGGACTGCAGACTTGAACTGTTGAGGTAGAGTCCATATTCGTATAAAGATTCCCATCGGCATAAGTACACTACGCGCCGTCGACGACTTGCGCTCAGTCCGGACTTTGCCGCTATAACAAGAGATGGTAAAAACAGAATATAATATATGTAATAAGTAGGGCTCCCATACAAAAAACGAGCTTTTTATGCGCGAATCCGACACGCAGCGCGCCTCGACCCTGTTGACTGATAGTCAAAACGTAAGTACTTAGATCCTTTGACAGATTAGTCATTGTTTAGCCTTGGAAGAGTTTCATAAAATGGAGTAGGCTAGCGGGCAGCGCCACAGAGCCGGGGTGGTGTGTGGCGGCGCTCGCGCGGTGCTCGGCGCTCGGGAGCCGCCGATCTATTGCACGCTATTTATAGACTGGACGCGAGGACGACGGCGATTAGCTGCAGGCCCCGGGACCGCGCCCCCCCCCCCCCCCCCGGGCGCCCGCACGGCAGGCGGGAGGGGGGCGCGGGAGCTGCACCGCTGCACTGGCACAGCAGAGCAGCGCTCGCTTCACGCGTCATATTGATGTCTCCGCAGTCGCGGCTAGAGAAAAACTTTTTAATATCAATATCATCCGTTAGTAAAACGATCGCTTGGGGGAGATAAAATGATGGAACTCTCTCCTGTGCTCCCTCAAAACTATTTTATTTCATAGGCTTACATGGTCACTTATAAAACATCAGAAACTAGCGAACGGTTCCAATTGATCGTTTCCTAGGGACACAAATTGGCAAAAAACTCCATGGATATACGCTCACTGAGAGTTCCGTATCAACTTACCTATTTCCAGTACAATTTCCGAGTCGAGTCTTGAAGACTTTTCCGACTCGCAAAAGATTTTTTTCTTGGGACGTACCTAACTACAATTTTCAGACCTTTTCCTACATTTTTACCGAGAGCCCTTCCTTTATGCCAAATTTCAGGATTCTAGATCAACGGGAAGTGTCGATATGTACGTTTTTTGCTGGTCGTATCTTTTTAGGGTTTCGTACCTCAAAAGGAAAAAATGGAACCCTTATAGGATCACTTTGTCTGTCAAGACCGCGTGAAGGTATGGAGGTGATGGTGATGCTGATCTCAGGAACGCGTGAAGGTATGGAGTTGACATTAAAACTATATACTTAAGTCCGCGGTCCCTTTAAACTGTGCATAAATCAAACTTGTAAGTTGACCTGAAAAAAAGATACGCCCGTTTATGTTGCAAAAAACGTACATATCGACACTGTTAAAGGAATCAAAATTCATAGGGTACTTCCCGTTGACCTAAAATCTTGAAATTTAGCACGAAGCAAGTTAATATAGCACAAATATAGGGAAAACTCTGAAAACTGAAAATTTTTAGTACTTAATGTCACAAGATGTTTTTTTTTATTGAAAATTCTTAAAACTCGATTCGATAATTGTACTGTTTTAATAGGTAAGTTATAGGTATCGAATTGAAATTAAAACCATTTAATTATGTTCGCGGTTCGTTGAAACTGTGCAAAAATCAAACTTGTAAATTGACGGGAAAAAAGTAACGCCCGTTTATGTTACAAAAAACCGGCCAAGTGCGAGTCGGGCTCGCGCACAAAGGGTTCCGTAGCAGCAAATATAATAAACTTATTATGTCAATTTATACACCTGGTGAATGGAGCCTAAACTCTCCCGATATTTTGCCTTGTACTTATCGTTTTCAGTGTAAGCACAATAACTTAACCAAAATTACAGTTAAATCAACCTATCTCAAAAACTATAAGAGATACTTTGATCAAACCAAAAATCGTTGAAAGAGTTAATTAGCATGCATAACCTCTATTTTTTTTAGAATTTTATACCCCGTAGTTATAAAAATAGAGGGACATACTTTTTACGACTTTGAGAGCTGATATCTCAAAAACCGTTCACTTTAAGAAAAATGTTTTTTAGAAAACTTTATATCATTTTAAAAGACCTTTCCATTGATACCCCACACGGGTATGTACATCGAAAAAAAAATTTTCATCCCTCAGTTACATGTATGGGGGGCCCCACCCCCAATTCTTTTTTTTACTATTTAGTGTCATAATTTTGTAGCGGTTCATACAACACATATTCCCATCAAATTTCATCACTGTAGTACTTATAGTTTCCGAGTAAATCGGCTGTGACAGACGGACAGACGGACAGACGGACATGACGAAACTATAAGGGTTCCGTTTTTGCCATTTTGGCTACGGAACCCTAAAAAACGGTCATTTCGACCCTGTCAAAGGAATCAAAATTCATAGGGTACTTCCCGGTGATCTAGAATCGTGAAATTTGGCACGTAGCAAGGTATGATAGCACAAATATAGGGAAAAGTCATAAAAAAATAAATTTGTAGTTATTTCACAAGATTCTTCAAGGCTCGATTCGTGGAATGAACTGTTTTCATATGTAAGTTGGTTCGAAACCCTCAGTGCGTGAGTCCGACTCGCACTTGCCCGGTTTTTTTTCTTACAAGTTTGATTTTTGCACAGGTTCAAGGAACCACAGACTTGGGTGTATGGTTTTAATTCCATCTCGATAACTCCACGCATTTCCGGATTGTTTTTGTGGATTGACAGACAGATAGACGGACTGCAAAGTGATACTATAAGGATTTCGTTTTTTCGTTTGAGGTACGGAACCTTAAAAACATTGCAATTTAAAAACAATTTAAAAAAACGAAAAAGAAAGTGTATATAAATACAAATTCCTAGACAAGTAACACTCACGACATTGCTTTTGGTGTACCTCAAGGCAGTATTCTTGGACCCACACTCTTTTTAGTTTATTTAAACGATATGGGCCTCAAGCAACATCGAAAATACAGACCTCATAGACTATGCGGATGATACGGTAGTAATCTTCTACGGCAAAACATGGAATCGAGCGAAATCCTCACCACAATCTGTACTCCAACGTGTTGTAGAATGGCTGGATAAATACCTCTTAACCCTTAATACCTCAAACTTCATTTGCATCCATAAAACTGCTGTCTCCGCACCTCCGTTTGACTTAGGGATAACAGTGCATACTTGCCAAACATTTGTTCCCTATTTCAATTCAAATTGACCAACATGCGAATGAAAACAGATAAACAAATTAACATATACAAAATACCTAGGAGTAATAATAGACGAAAAACTTAAAACTTCAACGAGCATATTACGGCAATATCGGCAAGGGCAAGGTAAATCATACACGTAATGAAAGAGCGAAGAGATGCGGCCCCATTAAAACTTCTTTTGGAAAATTTACACTACACTGTAGTCGATTCTATCTTATTGCATCCTAGCCTGGGGAGGCACTGCGTCTTCTCATCTCATAGGCTTGGAAAGATCACAACGTGCAGTCCTTAACGTTTGAATCCCCAACCGGTCCTATGAGACCGCGCTGTTATTGTTTTACTATTGTGTCTCGTTTCGCGGGTATCTGAGTAATTAAAACAATTTGCAAAAAACCTTTCCGTTTAACAACCGCGACCGGTCTCCTCTACAAAGAAACGCAGGTACTTAGTGTTAGTAAATTATATTTACTAAAAATCACTCTTCTTGCTCATAAAGAAGTATTAAAATTACCAGACTACGAGGACATGGTAAGGAAGCGAGTGTTCAAACTACCCGTCAGTGCCGTCAAAACAGAGTTCGCCAAAATGTTCAGTACTTACATGTCAACCCTTGTTTACAATAATTTCACCAAAATCCTTAGCTTACGTAACTTATCACCTCGTGATGTAAAAAGTAAAATAACCCAAGAATTGATAGACTGGACGTATGACAGGACAGAACCTTTTATAAGACAGTTGTTATGAAAAGAGATGATCTCATAGTGTTTATTATAATGTATAGATAGGCATAGGCATAGGAGGAGCTCGTGGCTAATTAATAACAGCCGCATAGATTGCTCTTCAAGGTTAAGCAACGCTTGCCTAGGTTTGTCTGTGGATGGGTGACCATCTTAACATAACGAGTTTCCTCCGTGCCTATGAAAGCACGTTAAGCCGTTGGTCCCGGCTGTCATTTGTAGATCTTTGGCAGTCGTTACGGATAGTCAGAAGCCAGTAAATCTGACTCCAGTCTTGCCATGAAGTACCGTGTTATTCCAGTTACAGGGTTGTGGAGGTCTGGTAGGCAGCCGCTGCTAAATCCGGCTTGACTGGAAGCCGACCCCAATATAGTTGGGAAAAGGCTAGGCAGATGATGAAGATAGGCATTAAATGCAATTAGTCATTAAGTTTTTTATTATCTATATTCTATAATCGTAATTTTTAATGTATAATATCCTCGTAAGCTAATACTTTAACTTTGGTTAGCACCTTAACAGCATTTTGCAATGTTAGTTATAATAGACATAATATTATATTTATTTCCCTTAGTTATTATGCGCATAGTAGTACATACTTATAATTAACTCCAAACACAGGGACAGGGTCGCCTAGTGCAGGAAGTCGCAAGGATTCGTTTTTATAAATAGCCCGGATTGCTCTCATTTGCAAGATGATAACTAATTCTACATAAGCTGCAGATCGCCACAATAAAATGCCATAATGCTGTGGAAATACGCATAGTAAACTGATCTAACTGTGGCTACGTCTGTTCATTGCCTTATTTTCTTACTGCTTATGCGAGCACACGGTGAGGGCGGCGGCGTCCAGGGCTTGTCACACCTGGTGCTATGTGCGGGGCCGCATTTCAGCAGAGACACTTTTGACAGAGTTCTAAAGTGAGTCGATAGATTTTTTTTTTTTTTTTTTGTTTATATAACTCAAGATCAGCTGAACCAATTTTCATGGTTATTGATTCGTTGGATTTGTCTCCGCCCCGAATAGCAGAATACATCTTAAAAACAAAATTTTTTAATAAAAAATAAAACAAAAATAAATGTTAGGTAAAGTAGGTTAGCTAGGTTAGTGTAGGGTAGGTAGGGTAGTGTAAGGTAGGTAGGGTAGTGTAGGGTAAGTAGGGTAGTGTAGTAGAGTAGGTAGGGTAGTGTCGTAGAGTAGGTAGGGTAGTGTGGTGTAGAGTAGGTAGGATAGTTAGGGTAGGTCAGGTAGGTAGGGTGGTGTAGGGTAGGTAGCGTGGTGTAGGGTAGGTAGGGTGGATGGTGATCACCGGGGTGGTTTTAGTGAGGTAAAAATCCCACATTCCCCGAACTAATCCCCAGAGTTCGGGCGCCTTTTGAAGGTTTCCCCCCGAAAACAAAAAAAAAAAAGGTAGGGTAGGGTAGCGTAGGATAGGTAGGTTAGTCATTTGACGGGAGCGAAGCCGCGGGTAAAAGCTAGTTGTAAATATAAGAAAAGTGTCATTAGCGAACGAAAACATTCGGATAATTTAGTTGTCGTGTAAGAAGCGACGAGCTACACTGTTATTTCTCAAGCTAGAGCCCTAATAGTATGACAGATGGTTCCTTCTGTTTAAATGTTGGTGAAGATCTGATGAAGAACTCCGCAGATAGAGCATGGAACACTTCAATATATAATAGCAAACGTTCTGTTATTGTTGCAATATTACTCGTCTGTTTATTGTTAGCACCACTTCATAACAGCACATCACGCCACGCGCCAGCACGCGCGCTGCGTAGTGCGTACGGATCTCTAATGGAGATCGCAACCCCTGCTACATCTAGGGGTACCACACATGTAATAAAGTTCACGCTGGTAAGTCCGCTGTTCTTATACTAGAAATATATAATTGTCTTATGTCCAAATACCTTGTTATAAATTCGTGAATAAACTATTTTGATTATTGACCGATTATTTTCGTGTTGTACGAGGCGAAACGCATAGTCGGACCTTTGAGGTTTCAACAACGTTCTTACGTGGATACTCGCCGTACGACGGTTTGTCCGACGGTATAAAGAAGTATGCGTCCTATGCCTGTGCTCTAGGCTTTGCAGACTGTGGGCTCAACCGTGAACTGCCCAAAGTTGAGGTCTGAACAAATTTCAAGTCACAGGAGCTGAAGGCGGACGGTGCACTCTGGGGATACATTCTGGAAAGCAGGGGCCAACGTAAAAGCTCTTCTGAACGGAAAACCCGGGTAAAGAAAGCCGCGGGCTGAAGCAATGTTTTTTTTTTAAATTGTTATAAACTAGTGCTTGACTGCGATCCCACCTGATGGTAAGCAGTGATGTAATCGTTGATGGTGAAGCGCACTAGCTTACACTCTAGCCTTGAAGACACCTAAATTATAATCGGACGGGAAAACCGCAGCAGGCAAATTGTTCCAGTCCCTCGATGTACGTGGTATAAACGACGAAGCAAAATGTTTAGTCCGGACCGTAGAGGTCCGACAACGTAAGAGTGAATACTCGCCGTACGACGGCTTGTCCGATGGTGAACCGGGGATGGCGGAATCAGTTCATGTAATTCCCGCGCACACTCTCCGAAATGCATCCTGTAGAAAACCGAAAGGCTGGCTACCCTACGCCTGTGCTCAAGGCTTTGTAAATTGGTCTTAACCAGATGTGGATCTCCAATTAGCCTCTTCGCACGCCTTTCCACGGAGTCCAAAGCTGCTAGGTGGCATTTTGCAGCTCCAGCCCATATGTGGCTTCATTACTCCACACACGATTAGACCTGTGCTTTATACAACATTAGAAGCTGTCCTGATGTGAAGTACCGCTGGCTCTTTGCCAGAACGCCGAGTTTCCTAGCAGCTATCTTGGCCTTGGACTCAATGAACCGCCCAAAGTTGAGGTCGGAGGAAATTTCAACTCCTAAGAGTTTTTTTTATGGTGATTTATCAGAATGACTTCTCCCACTCTTGGGCGGAGCGGGAGGGTGTGTAAGACTCTTATTGACTAAACCCCCACCCCGTTCCTTCGTTGCCTTCGATCTGGGAGACACGGTGACAACCTTTCGGATTCCGTGTTCCCCAGAGGCTTCGGCCCTACCGCGCGTGGAACAGAACGAGCCGTTGACGACTGGGCTCGGTCCAGATTATTACCAGACTGTCGGACGGCGAGCTACCCAGTGTCCGCTTGGGTGGAGCACCACCGTGTTCTTGTGGAGGCTATCGGCGGCGGCGACCTCTCGCGCCGGGCTCTGGTACAGGCCATGGTCTGGAGCGAGGAGGGGTGGCGGGCGGTCGCCTCTTTTTGCGAAGCAGTAATGCTAGTGAAGGAGGCTGCCGACGGCGAGCCCGTGAGAGAACGGCCCTCACGCCGCCGCCGCCGAGATTCCGATCCCGATTGCCGACCACCGTAGGCGCGGGCTCGCGGACGGCGAGCACCGGGTAGCTAATAATAACCTGGACCGAGCCTAGTCGTCAACGGTGCGTTCCGTTCCACGCGCGCCTCAAAGAGTCAGAGATGTCAGCAAACTGTAGGGGCCCGACAGGGCCGAAGCCTCTGGGGAATAATGAAATTCCGAAAGTTTAGTCCATGTCCCCCAGATCGAAGGCAACGAAGGAACGGACTGGGGTTTAGTCAGTAAGAGTCTAACACGCCCTCTCGCTCCGCTCAAGAGCGGGAGAAGTTATTTTGATGATAACCCTTCCAAAAAAAAAAAGACACAATGCAAAATAATGGGTAAAATCTACCAATCTATTTTAAATACTTAATTTTTTATTTTACCATGTGAGTTTCGGAACTGAAGCCAGGGCCAAACATTCGGTTTCGGTTTCGGCCGGAAAACCAGTTTCGGTCGGACTCTACTTATCTATACTAATATTATAAAGAGGTAAAATTTGAAGTTTGTAAGTTTGTAGGTTTGTTAGTTTGTATGTAGGGGGTAATCTCTGGAACTACAGGTCCGATTTGAAAAATTCTTTTTGTGTTAGATAGCCCATTTATCGTGGAATGCTATAGGCTATATACCATTACGCTACGACCCTCGGGAACGGAGCAGTAACGAAAAATGCGGGTGAAACCGCAGAGGACAGCTAGTTTGATACTATAATTAAGTTGTATTTGTTAAAGTAGTTTATAATTTAATGCCCGTGCCCTGTGCCGGGCCCTGGTTCAGGCCATGGTCCGGAGCGAGGAGGGTTGGCATGAGGTCGCCTCCTTCTGCGAAGCAGTGATGCTCGTGAAGGAGGCTGCTGACCGCGAGCGCGTGAGGGAACGGTCCTCACGCCGCCGCCGCCGAGATCCCGATCCCGATTTCCGACCACCGTAGGCGCGGGTTCGCGGACGGCGAGCACTGGGTAGCTCGCCGTCCGGCAGTCTGGAAATAATCTGGACCGAGCCCAGTCGTCAACGGCGCGTTCTGTTCCACGCGCGCCTCAAGGAGATGTCAGCAAACTGTAGGGGCCCGGTAGGGCCGAAGCCTCTGGGGGGAACATGTGGTATTCCTCACGGTTGATACCGAGTCCCCCCCAGAACGAAGGCAACGAAGGAACGGGGTAGGGGTTTAGTCAGTAAGAGTCTGACACGCCCTCCCGCTCCGCCCAAGAGCGGGGGAAGTCATTCTGATGATTCCCCTACCAGAAAAAAAAAAAACCACGTGCCCTGTCGCCTGTTCTCATGAGGACCTAATGACAGCATCAGTGGACGGCATTGCCGTGGCCGAGTACTGGGCCAGTCAAGGTATTTGACTAGTTTTGCCATCGACGCGCTAAGAAGAAAAAGAATTTTATAAAATCCCAATCTTTCAATGAAGTGCGCAGCACGTGGGATTGCGAGTTATGCTGTATTGTATTCCGACGCCGCTCGCGCGCTGCGCACAGCTGAGCTGAGAGTGACAGCGCAGCGAGTGTTAGCGCCGCGCACAAGTCACGCTCAGAGTGGTCAGTGTAGCGCACGTCACGCGTCATTCACTCAGATACACTGTCTAGTGTTTGTTTACGTCGCGCCCTCGCACGCGCCCCGCCCCCTCGTGCCGCGCTCGGGCGCGTAACTCATGAGCGTCCTTATTACATTTAATTACACGTAGCTATTGAAAGGTTAATACATATTACAAAACAAAGTCCCCTCAGCGTCTGTCAGCAATTTGTAGAGATTGTGCTATAAGTAAGTACTAAACAAACATACTTCTAGATTACGATATTAGAGAAATTACATTCATCGCACAAACAATTTTGTTTTGGGTAGGAATCGAACCCACAACCTCCGGCATAGCAGTCAGGAGCACTAATCACTACACCAACATACAAGAAAAAGGAGCTAGTGTCGTGGCTAGATAATAACAGCCGCACAGGGCGATCTTGAAGGTTAAGCAACGCTTGCCTAGGTTGGTCTGTAGATGGGTGACCATCTTAACATAACGAGTTTCCTTTGTGCCTCGGAAAGCACGTTAAGCCGTTGGCCCCGGCTGTCATTTATAGATCTTTAGCAGTCGTTACGGATAGTCAGAAACCAGTAAATCTGACTCCAGTCTTGCCATGTAGTACCGTGTTACTTCAGTTAATGGGTTGTGGAGGTCTGGTAGGCAGCCGCTCCTCGTAAAATACTGGTGTTCAGCTAAATCCGGCTTGACTGGAAGCCGACCCCAATATAGTTGGGAAAAGGCTAGGCAGATGACGTAGTAAAGAAAAACCAATAATTTGGATAATGAGCAGCGCGGGTGCGAGGCTGTGGCTCGCTTGCTCATAGTGGTGGACGGCGCGCGGTGAGAGCGGAGTGCAGCGGCGTGCGCGGTGCGTGCAGTGCGCGGCGTGCGGCGGAGCGCGGTGACGCAAGCGCGGCCTCGCGCGCACCTGGCGCCCGCGTCCTCGCCGCGCGCCGCACACACCGCTCTCCATTCATGCGCCCGCCGCGTCCGCCGCCACCACGCGCCACCACACTCCTTAGCCAGTTTTTTTAAGAATTCTTATTGGCTATCGTTTAAGAACTCTGTGTGAAATTTTAAACTTAGAGCCAACAGTGTCGGCACAGAGTCTGTCAGTTACGTACATTGTTATCAGCTCTAAGTTATTTATGAAATACGAATAGACTTCTGTCAATATAGCAGTGAGCATACGACGCGCCTGTCGTAGCTGCTGGCACGGAGTCCGCACGTCAGCGGGTGCGCAGCGGCTGTTCAACACCCTCTCGCTGCATTAGCCAACAAATATTTTAAATAACATTTTTGAAGCATCGAGAGTGGCATCCCCGTCATAAACCCTCGAAGCAACGAGCTTTGAGAATCGAGGTGAAGGTTGTGGTCAGAACAAACCGGTACCGCGTTCGTGGTTTGGACGGCGCGGGCGGGTTCCGCGCGAGATGCATTACTGTCGGCACGCGGCGCCGCGGCGGAGCGCAGTGCGTGCGGCCCATTCACCGCGCGGCGAGGTCGCGCCACACCCGGCCCGCCGCGCGCGTGGCTGCGTGTCCCGAGTCCCGGTCAAAGGTGACATACTCGTAGAGAGAGAGCTTCGGCGCGACGCGGCCATTTGTAAATGCACATCAAGGATAACGAGGTGTTATTTATCGCGTATCGCCAGCGGCGGTGTTAGTCCACGTCGCGCGGCGGCGGGCGATGCCCCGGCGCGGCGCGCTGCGCGGCCGCCGCTATCGACTGGCGCTGACGGCGCGTCTGCGGCGCTCACTGCCGACAGTTCCACCACGCGTCCTGCACTGCACGCCAAGTACAAGGAACTCAACATTTTAAAGTATCTATGTTGTTGATTGATTCCATGCTGCTTGATTTCTGGTACGTTACTAGAAATAACCAGACACAAAAACGAACGAAGCTTGCTAAAATAAGCTCATAGTAATTTGATTATCTTTTAAATCTGCTGATCCCTGCTTGGTAGGGCGGAAAACAGTTATTGTAGGATACCCTCTGTGGGTAGCGGCAGTTCCGGATGCAGCGTGGCGCGGAGCCGTGAATGAGCAGGCGAGGGGGGCGGCGCGGCGCCCGAGGGGGCGCGAGGGTGGCACGTCAGCGGGCCGTGTCGGCGACCGCGCGATGATGGATGGCGCCAATAACGAGCGCCGCGAAGGTCGTTATCGCGTCCCGCGGCACGCCGCGCGCCGCAGCCACCCACACTCTACAGTCCTACACGCAGTACACACAGTACACGCAGTACACGATCACGGAATCCGACATACTTTGGTGTAGTAGTTGGGCTAGTGGCGTGCGGTCGGGGTGGCGACACACGCGCAGCACGCCGCTCGTGCCGCACCGCCGCGCCGCCGCCGCGCGCCGCTCTGCGCCGGGTGCTCACCACACTGCACTTGCTGCACCATCCTCTCACACTAGAAGTGATTTTTTTGTTTCCAAATACATAATATATGATTGATTGATGTAGTTTGTACTTGAAGCCCTTACGTAGTGTGCGAGCTCGCTTCGATCGCTCTTATTTTATTATTTACTAGCTATCCCCTGCGGTTTCACCCGCATTTTCCGTTACTGCTCCGCTCCCGTGGGTCGTAGCGTGATGATATAGCCTATAGCATTCCTCAATAAATAGGCTATCTAACACTGAAAGAATTTTTCAAATCGGATCAGTAGTTCCAGAGATTACCCCCTACATACAAACTTACAAACATACAAACTTACAAATTTTACCTCTTTATAATATTAGTATAGATTTATTTTATTACTTATAAAATATATATTAAACTTACAGCTAATAGATAGCTTATAGTTACATTAAACATTTACAATAGGCCGTTTTTTTTTCAATTAGTGAAAACTTGTAAATGGCCGTCTTTTAGGCCATTTACAAGTTTTCACTTATTCAGTTATTAATTCAATCAATAAATAGGATACAGATATTTACATATTAATAACTTAATAGATATATATACAAACTAAAGATAAAAGTATGTACAAATATAAATATATATACAAAAACAAAGGCATTTACTGGGCATCAAAAAATTCATCCACGTCGATGTCAACAGCAATAGTGCCCAGAACGCTGGCAGCATTGCCACGTTGGATGGCAATGCATATTATTAGTTTTCACTAATAATAATTTGAGTGACAGTGAGTAAAACTAAGACGACAACAGCTAAGGCTTAACACGAGAACGTTCACCCCATACCATAAATATAATTACAAAACATTGTACAGTTATCAAAAAAGCGATCGGCCAAAGTTTTCTTTAGCTTCTTAACATTGGTTGTAAACAAATCAAGCTTAACATCCTGACACACTGTATTAAAAGTACGAGGAGCTCTTATTAAATATGAGTTTTTACGATAGCTGGTTGAAACTAGCATGTCCTCAGCGACTTTCATGCGATTGAGTTTTTGGAGAAAATTCAGATCTTTTGCGACTAGCCGAGCAGCAACATGTTTCATACCCAAATTATTAGTTAAAATGGTACGGATCGACTCGTGAGATACAGAAAGTTCGGCGGCTATCTCTCTCAGAGTTGAATGGGGATTTTCAGTCACTATTTTCTTCACTTTTGCGATGTTAACTTCAGTTGCAGACGTTGACGGCCTACCAGAGTGAGGCAAATCCATCACATCTCGACCGCTTTTGAACGCTTTGAACCACTCATAAGCACGAGTTTTTGATAAAGTCGATTCACCGTAAGCCTTCGGTAACATTTTCAGTGACTCCGAACACGAAATTCCATTGGCGATGCAAAATTTAAGACAAACTCTTTGTTCGATATTTTTGTCCATTATGAAATTCGTAATACACACTATATATGATATTACTAAAACTAGCACTGTATTTAATATAAATAACAGATGCAACTCAAACTCCGGGCCAAAATGGAAAACAGTTGTGCCAATCTAACAACTACAAAAAAACAAAATTTTTAATTTGGAACCATAAACAAATCATCCATCCCCGATACTTTTTTGACTGAATGTATATCAATCACGCCGACAAAGTAGTAAAATAAAAATTGGGAAAAATGTTTTATTAGTGTAGCCCTCCTACATGTAAAGTGGAAAGTGTTTTTTATTTTATTTTAACCCTAACGTGTGATATATTGTTGAGAGGAGCTCGTGGCTAAATAATAACAGCCGCACAGGTCGATCTTCAAGGTTAAGTCACGCTTGCCTAGGTTGGTGTGTGGTTGATCATCTTATCATAACGAGTTTCCTCCGTGCCTCGGAAAGCACGTTAAGCCGTTGGTCCCGGGTGTCATTTGTAGATCTTTGGCAGTCGTTACGGATAGTCAGAAGCCAGTAAATCTGACTCCAGTCTTGCCATGAAGTACCGTGTTACCCCAGTTAATGGGTTGTGGAGGTCTGGTAGGCAGCCGCTCCTCGTAAAACACTGGTATTCAGCTAAATCTGGCTTGACTGGAAGCCGACCCCAATATAGTTGGGAAAAGGTTAGGCAGATGATGTGTGATATAATATTGTTGGATAGGTAGTCAAAAATGAATAGGGCTTTACTAAAATCATTTTTTGATAATATCAATAATTTCGGAAATAATCGAACTCTAACTTTTGAACCATAAGTTATGAAAATATGAAAAAAATCTGGAAAGTAGAGCTTTATAAAGACTTTCCAGGAAAATTATTTTGAACTTGATGGGACGAACAGTTTTTGAAACGTTAGGACAGACAGGAAACTACGGAACCCTACACTGAGCGTGGCCCGACACGCTCTTGGCCGGTTTTTTTAGGGTTCCGTAGCCAAATGGCAAAAACGGAACCCTTATAGTTTCGCCATGTCTGTCCGTCCGTCCTCGCTTAATCTCTGTGACCGTTAGCACTAGAAAGCTGAAATTTGATACCAATATGTATATCAATCACACCAACAAAGTAGTAAAATAAAAGTTGGAAAAAAATGTTTTATTAGGGTAGCCCCCCTACATGTAAAGAGAAAAGTGTTTTTTTTTTAAATTTCAACCCTGACGTGTGAATTGTGATATATTGTTGGATAGGTATTCAAAAATGAATTGGGGTTTACGAAAATCATTTTTTGATAACATCAATAATTTCGGAAATAATCGCTCCAAAAGAAAAAAACAACGTGCCCCCCCCCTCTAACCTTTGAACCATAAGTTTAGAAAATATGAAAAAAAAACTGGAAAGTAGAGCTTTATAAAGACTTTCTAGGAATATTATTTAGAACTTGTTGGGACGAACAGTTTTTGAAAAATTGGGGACGTTGTGACGGACGGGAAACTACGGAACCTTACACTGAGCGTGGCCCGACACGCTCTTGGCCGGTTTTTTTATAATCTGTTCAAAAAAGAAAATTTTCCTTAAACGTCCAGATGTAAGAACCAGTGGGCAAGTCTGTCCCACTGCCCCCCCCCCCCCCACTCCCATCACCGTCAGTCGTAAATCCACTGGGGTAAATCCTGGTGATTGCGCCTGTGAGCAACCTGTGAGCAGAGCCAACCGAGGTGTTTGACCAAAGTGCGCGCCAATATTACTACTACTTTAATATCATGATCTCCTTATGCCAATCTGAAGCAATACCAAAAGAGTAAAGAGGTTTTTACAAAATTCTACCTACACTGGAACATATTTATTTATTTATTATTTACTTATTTTATACTTTTTGCATTGAAAATGTTGTTCAGGCAATATTGTCAATTTCGACGAGTCATCTCCAAGATTATGCCTACATAGTGAGCTGCTCTATCGGAGCCCTATCGTCCAGTCTACCGGCCGCCGACAACGGGAAGGACTCTCTTTCACTCGTGAACAATTTTTTTTTTAAAGCCGACTGGTAAATTTTCTATCTATACTAATATCATAAAGAGGTAAAATAATATTATAAAGAGGTAAAATTTGTAAGTTTGTATGTAGGGGGTAATCTCTGGAACTACTGGTCCGATTTGAAAAATTCTTTCAGTGTTAGATAGCCCATTCATCGAGGAATGCTATCGAGTATATACTATCACGCTACGACCCACGGGAGCGGAGCAGTAACGAAAAATGCGGGTGAAACCGCAGGGGACAGCTAGTTTGATATATTTGTATGAGCGAGCTACAGCGCGGGTTGCGTCCGTGCCCCCGCGCCCCCTGCGCCCCCCGCGCCCTGTGTGCAGCCTGCCTGAGCACTGACGTCTCCTGAGTGTTAGCCGCGTGTAATGTACGTGTGTGTTGTTGCAGGGACGTGTCCAACAACAACATCAGCACCCTGCCGCGCGACGCGCTGCTGCCCGCCGTCGGCCTGCGCGAGCTGTGAGTAACAAATGCTATACATTACTATCAAAGTCAAAGTCAAGTCAAAATATTTTTATTTCACATAGGCCTACATGGGCACTTATAAAACGTCGAAAACTAGTGCACGGTTCTAAATTGGTCGTTTCCTATGGAGAAGAATCGGCAAGAAACTCCTTGGTTACTCTTTTCAAAAAACTATTGGGTTTACAACATTTCCATATTACAATACAGACACTTATGCGAGGACAGTGTAGACCAGTCAATAGTAAGCGCGTCCTTGGCACTTCTCGTGGTGGTCGCACCATGGACAGGGAGACATGGTGGTGGGATGACGGGGTGCAGGAGGCGACCCGGAAGAAGAAGAGTTTATTTAAAAAGTGGCAGGGGTCCAACTCTCCGGAGGACAGGGAGGCATATGGAGCGGCTAAGCGCGCTTGCAAAAAAGCAGTAGCCAGAGCCCGCAGCAAAAGTTTGGCGCCCTTGTACGACAAGCTGGAAACTGCGGAGGGGCAAAAGCTTATTTTTAAGCTGGCGCGTGCCCGGGAAAGGGCTACACGGGACATTAGCAAATGCCTCTGTGTAAGGGACGCCCAGGGTAAGCTGCTCTATGATGCCCCCTCTGTTAAGGAGAGATGGTGCACATACTTCGAGGAGCTGTCTAACAAACAGCATCCCCATAACCTTCCTCCCGAACCGCCTCCTAACCTTGGTCTTATTTCCCCTATTTCCCCCGACGAAACTCGCATTGCTCTTCGCCACATGAAGAACCGGAAATCGGTCGGGCCTGACAATGTGCCAATCGAAGTGTGGAAGGCCATGGGCTCACATGGTGTGGACCTTCTGACGGATCTATTCAACCGCATCCTGACCACCAAGGAAATGCCGAACCAGTGGCGATCAAGCCTCATTATCCCTATTTATAAAGGCAAAGGTAGCGTACAGGATTGTAGTAACTACCGCGGTATTAAGATCATGTGCCACACCATGAAGCTCTTCGAGCGGATCATTGACACACGGCTCCGTAGCGAGTGTACTGTCTCTGAGTGTCAATATGGCTTTCGGGCGGGTAACAGCACCATGGACGCAGTGTTCGCCTTACGGACTCTAACTGAGGCTTACAGAGAGAGAAGGAGAGCTCTGCATATGGCCTTTTTAGACCTGCAGAAGGCCTTCGACTGTATTCCTCGACAGTCCATCTGGTGGGCACTTCGCTTCAAGGGTGTGCCCGAGGCCTATGTTGACATTATCAGAGACATGTATCGCGATTCCGTGTCCTCTGTCCAGACCGCGGTTGGCGAATCCAAAGTCTTTCCAATATCTGTTGGCGTTCACCAAGGATCGGCTCTTAGCCCGTTCTTGTTTAACGTTGTGCTCGATGTTGTTACGGCATACATCCAAGATCAGCCTCCATGGCTAATGATGTATGCCGATGACATCGCCCTCGTTAGCCAGAACAGAGCCCAACTTGAGCGGAGGGTCAACATTTGGAAGGACACGCTGGAAAACGGCGGTCTGAGACTAAATGTGGCGAAGACTGAGTACATGTCCTGTGGCGGCGCGGATTCAAATACCATCCGAATAGGTTCGGACCGGATCACAAGCTCCGATACGTTCAGGTACCTTGGATCTGTGCTACACGAGTCTGGCAACGTGGACGACGATGTCCAAGCACGTATAGGCGCGGCTTGGGCAAAATGGCGAGAGGTAACGGGCGTTGTATGCGACCGCAAAATGCCTCCGAAGCTTAAGGGACAGATATATAAATGCATCATACGTCCTGTCCTCCTGTACGGCGGCGAGTGTTGGCCAGCACTAGGCAGACACACCCAGGAGCTTCGCGTCACGGAGATGAAGATGCTGAGGTGGATGAGCGGCGTAACGCGATCCGATCGCATACGCAACTCGTTCATCCGAGGTAGTCTTGGTGTCCGTGACGTGGGGGAAAAACTGCAGGAGTGTCGTCTGCGATGGTATGGCCACATCATGCGTCGCCCTATGGAGTACGTTGGCCGGAGATGCATGAATATGGCTGTCCTTGGCGGTAGGTCTCGTGGTCGCCCTCGCAAGCGCTGGCTGGACGTCGTCAAGTCCGACATGAGAGCCAATGGCCTTACTGTCAGGGATGTAGAAGACCGGGCAAAGTGGAGCAAGCTAAGCCGGAAGGCGGACCCTGGCAAAAGCCGGGACTAACGCCTAGTAGAAGAAGTGTAGACCAGTCAATATTGCACTCAAAACCACAATAAAGATAAAATTAGTCAAAAACTGGGTTCAAAAAGGTAGTAATTAAAATCTGTAGTCTACAGTGCCCACTCATTCACATTATACGAAAGAAGCTATATAAATATAAGAACAAAAAAAAAACAATTATAAAACTTATCACCAAATGAGATGTTAACACAAAAAAAATCACGACTTAATGAATTTAAGGTGATTGAGATCCAAATAATATAAAAATATTGCAAAAGCAATACCATATGCCCAATAAAACAAACGTGGAGCAGTTAATAGACATGTTTACACAATAATGCAGTTAAAGAGTTACCAGGGGGCCACATGTGCAGAAGCAGTTAATGCCAAACAAGCGTGTCTTCGACGTAGTCTCTAACCTTGTAATATACTTTTTTGGTTAGGACACGCTTAATATAGGTTTTGAACTTTCCATCGCTAAGTTCCTCGAGGCCATCACGAGAAGACGGGGCTGCGTGGCAGCACGGGTCGGGGACATTGCAGTGGTAGGCGTCTACCTGTCCCCGAACCGAGATCTCGCCGATCTCCACAACTCACTCATGGAGCTGAATGCCGTCGTCGCTGGGTTCGGATCCCTCCCCGTGGTCGTCTGCGGGGACTTCAATGCCTGGAATCTGGCTTGGGGTTCCCGGCTGACAAACCAACGGGGTCGGATGGTGGAGGACTGGGCTCTGGAGACAGGCCTGCTGGTCGTCCTAAACCGGGGTTCTGTCCCCACGTGCGTGCGGATGCGGGGTGAGTCGGTGGTGGACCTCTCGTTCGCCAGCCCCGCTCTGTCGCCGCGCGTCGTCGACTGGCGCGTAATGGTGGAGACGTATTCCGACCACCGGTACATCCGGTTTGACGTCCGCCCGGATCTCGACCGCGCCGGTCAGGGAGCAGACCCCGTGTGGTCCGCGGTGGGCGCTGAGGCAGATGGACCGGGACGCTCTCCTGGAAACCGCGAGGGTCCGGCCTGGGTGCAAGCACCGGACAGGCCTGTCGAAATTGACCCTGAAGCAGAGTGGTTCCAGGAGGCCATGTCGCAAATTTGCGACGAGGCGATGTCCCGAGTCTATCCAGGACGTGGTCGGCGCCAGGTGTACTGGTGGTCGCCGGAGATCGAGGCTCTGCGCGAGGCGTGCACCGTCGCGCGGCGCCGGTACGCCAGATTCCGCAGGCGCCGCACCCGCCCGCCGGACGCGGAGGCCAGAGAGGCGGAGCTATACGAGGGGTACAGAGCGGCAAGGCCGATGTTTGGCCCCCAAACTGGACAGGTCTGGGGCCGCTCTGAAGCGGCTCCTGCCCAACCTAGGGGGTCCAGACGCCCCCTGCCGGAGGCTCTACTCGGGGATCGTTCGGTCCATGGCCCTTTACGGGGCGCCGGTTTGGGCGCCGTCGCTAGGTAAGCGACCGGCGGCCAAGCTGACCGCTTGCCAGAGGGTCATGGCCATCCGGATGGTGCGGGGATACCGCACGATCTCCCGCGAAGCGGCGAGCCTCCTCGCTGGCCTGCCACCGTGGGATCTGGAGGCAACAGTCCTTGCACGCATGCACGATTTTCGCGTGGAGATGCAACGCCGGGGCGAAACTCCGCTGCCGCGACAAGTCGCGGCATGGCGGACAGGGTTCCGGCGGGATCTCAGGGTGGCATGGCGACTGCGACTGTCGCAACCCAGTGCTGGGCACGCCGTCATTGAGGCGGTTAGGCCCCTCTTTGAGGAGTGGTTGGAAAGAGGTCACGGCGTCCTCTCGTTCCGTATGACGCAGGTCCTCACCGGACACGGTAAGTTCGGGAGGTTCCTGCATCGAATCAAGCAGGAGAGGACGCCCGGGTGTCGCCACTGTGTGGACCGCCCGGAGGACACGGTGGAGCACACGGTAGAAGTGTGCTCCGCTTGGGCGGAGCACCGCCATGTCCTTGTGGAGGTTATCGGGAGCGGCGACCTCTCGCGCCGGGCCCTGGTTCAGGCCATGGTCCGGAGCGAGGAGGGGTGGCATGCGGTCGCCTCCTTCTGCGAAGCAGTAATGCGTGAGTGAAGGAGGCTGCTGACCGCGAGCGCGTGAGGAAACGGTCCTCACGCCGCCGCCGCCGAGATCCCGATCCCGATTTCCGACCACCGTAGGCGCGGGTTCGCGGACGGCGAGCACTGGGTAGCAGTCTGGAAATAATCTGGACCGAGCCCAGTCGTCAACGGCGCGTTCTGTTCCACGCGCGCCTCAAGGAGATGTCAGCAAACTGTAGGGGCCCGACAGGGCCGGAGCCTCTGGGGGGAACACGTGGTATTCCTAAAGGTTGACACCGAGTCCCCCCCAGAACGAAGGCAACGAAGGAACGGGGTAGGGGTTTAGTCAGTAAGAGTCTGACACGCCCTCCCGCTCCGCCCAAGAGCGGGAGAAGTCATTCTGATGATTCCCCTACCAGAAAAAAAAATCGCTAAGTTCAATAACCGACTTGGGCAACTTATTATAAATACGTATACTATTGACAAGGAATGACTTGCTGGTCTTAGCTAGTCTCTATTTAGGTAATACGATTTCATGTTTACTACGCGTATTTTTGTCATGTAAATCACTTCTAATTTTTAAAAGTCCTAAGTTTTTACGTACATACAATATACTTTAAAAAATATAAAGAGAGGGCAGAGTTATTATATCAATTTCTCCAAATGTATTTCTAAGGGACTCGCGAGGACCCATTTTATAGATTCCGCATCAGCCGCAGACCCCCACAGTAAGATGCCATAAGACATAATACTGTGGAAATAAGCATAGTATACTAATCTGGCTGTGGCTACATCTGTCAATTGCCTAATTTTCCTTACTGCATATGCAACTGAGCTTAATCTACTAGAGAGAGTTCCAATATGAGCACCCCACTGCAGTTTAGAATCTATTGTTACACCTAGGAACACAGTTTCCGTAATAGCATCAAGTTTTTTGCCGTCAAGCATTAAATTAAGTCCAACTTGAGGGACATTTGGTAATGAAATTTTATACATTTAGTTTTATTCGCATTTAGTAAGAGGTTATTAGCTGCGAACCATTTCGAAAGAACAGCCAGATTTTCATTAACATGCAAAACATCCGCATCTTTTCTAAAGAGAGGTGTCGTCAGCAAATAGAATTATCTATACTAATATTATAAAGAGGTAAAATTTGTTAGTTTGTAAGTTTGTATGTAGGGGGTAATCTCTGGAACTCCTGGTCCGATTTGAAAAATTCTTTCAGTGTTAGATAGCCCATTTATCGAGGAATGCTATAGGCTATATACCATCACGCTACGACCCACGGGAGCGGAGCAGTAACGAAAAATGCGGGTGAAACCGCAGCGGACAGCTAGTATCAGATAAACTAGCCATCATGTAAGGAAGGTCATTAATATAAACCAGGAAAAGGAAAGGGCTAAGAATTGAACCCTGGGGCACGCCCATCTTTACTAAAGGCCCCGAGGACGTCGCCCCATTAATGGTTACTTTTTGCTGTCTGTAAGATAAATAGGAAAAAACAATTCAGCAGAACAACAGATAAGCAGCTCGTTCACTAATTCCGTAATGTTGTAATTTACAGATATGGTCAACGCAGTCAAATGCTTTTGAGAGGTCACAGAATATGCCAATAGCATTCTGGGACTTCTCCCAGGATTCCAAAATGTGACTAATGAGTTTCACTCCTGCATCTGTCGTTGACCTTCCTTTCGTGAAGCCAAACTGATGACTATGCAAGATCCCATTAGAATTAAAATGACACAACATCTGGTCAAGCATGATTTTTTCATATATTTTACTCAATGCTAGAAGCACAGATATAGGTCTATAATTAGAAGGATCACTCTCACTTCCTGATTTGAAAATTGGTACTACTTTACTATGTTTCATTAAGAGGCCGTGCATGAAATTTACTCATTTTCGTCATTTTTGACCATTGTTTGTGAGAAAAATAAGAAGAATTTCAACCTCTTTATTTTAGATTATGAAAGTCAAGTTCTTATTCTGGCGGACTAAGCGACGATTTTTTTAAAATAATGTATATATTAATGGCAATTACTCATATTCAAAACCCTTTTATCGCAAAAGTAACAATCGAGTGATGTTTGGCTAAGTGTTACACAAAATCACAAAGGAATAAAACATTAAAAAAAATATCAGTAACACCATTATATGGTCCACTCTTAGATGTATTGACAACATTATCGATTTCAATATGAAACATAACAGAAAAAAAATTATGAAAAAACGTAATTCTTGGAAAATATCTAGATAAATAAGTATTTTTTTCTATGCCTTAAAAACACTTTAGAGAAAATTTAAAAAATACACAATAATCTTAAGTTAATCTTTTAATAGAATCTAAAATTTATTTTGAAATTAAACAATAACTTCATTTAGTAAATGACAAGCAAATTGAACTATATTATCGACCGCGCAAACGCGGTGTGCTCAGTCGCGTTTGGGTCCTCCCAGCGAGCGGTCACGTCACTTTGCTCCGCGGCCGCTCGCGAGTATTACGTAAATATATTCCCGAGATTGTACGCCGACTACCACATTTTGATCAAGTAAGTATTGTTGTTTATTTTAAGTACTATGTTTGTTTATTAAGATTGTTAAAATTTATTTCAACTTCAATACAATTTAGAGGTAATGAAGTATGAGTTTTATTGAAAAGTATTTTTATTTAATGAGGTGGAGTGTGGAGGTGCGAGTGTAAGATACAATATGGGTCAGTAACAATGTTATTTGTTTTTCAGGAATCATTATCATCTATTATTATTGAAAGGCAAAGAATAGTCAATTTCCAATATTTATTTGACCAATTGGTAACTATCTCCAATCATAATGATAGATTTGGGTGTAAGTTATCAAACCTATTGATAACGGAACATTTGCGTCAAAAATAGATGTGTGTAAGTCGATTCGAAATAAACACTTGTTTTTGTTATATTAGTTAATTTGAATCGTATAAGTCTTTTTTTGTGCGAAATAAAGATATTATTATTATTTCGTTTATTTGTTTATACAACGTTGATACGACAGAGGGGCTTTCCTTGAAACGAGTTATTGTACTCATCAATATGAATAACTTTTACTATGCGACCAACCCTGAAATAACGAAGAAAAATCTGATTCTCCATACATTTATGTTCACATAATTTGAAAAAATATATGGGGGAGCGGATTTTTTTTTCGTGATTTCAGGGTTAGTCGCATAGTAAAAGTTGTTCTTATTGATGAGTAAAAAAAAGTTTACTGCGCTTTATGACCTCTTCAAAAGACAGTGCAGAAAACGAGAGATGCTCGCTGTGGAAGCAGAAACACCCAATTCTTCCACACTTTATCGCCCCATCAGAACATCTCCCCCCTGGAAGCGAATAACAGTGGCCAATCTGGAAATTTCTTAACCGACTGCGGACCCAGGTTGGCCACTGTAAAAACAACATGACCAAATGGAAGCCCTATTTGGCCATGACCCATCGACCCATCCTTAACGCAGTGCCAGTGTGGAGCAGCTACCCAGGACATGTGGCACTTGCTATGCTGTCCATCCTGCACAACCACCTGTACTTTGAAGGATCTAAACGAGGCCAATGCCAAAGCCATACAGGTTGCCAAATACTGGGCAGAAAAAGTTTGATGAGAGCATCGATACAAAAAGAAGAAGATTTAAATTTTAAAATATTTCTTAAAATAAAATAATAGCCTACCGGTAACGGAATCCGGTCCTAAGCTACCGGTGATTAGGGTTCCAGAGAAAAGAACCTACTAACAATGTGAGCCGTGTCTAGGAGTACAGCTTTCTGATTCAAGCCCTGATCTAGCCGCAAACTTGAGCTTTCTGAGATGTTGGTCGACGCTCTTGGCTATGAAGGCATTGACGGATACGACTATCGGTACATCGGTATCGGTCGATTGCTGTGTCTACATCCCACATTCGACTACCTCGCGAGTCAAGTAATATAATAGATTCTCGTCATGCGTAATGGTTATATCAACAACCATTGCACGCCTCTTGATTCAGTAACACCACCACTATATCAGGCTTGATGGTCACAACAGTCATGTCAGTGATGATGGCTCGATCCCAACTTATTATTATACTTGTGAAAATGAACAAAATAAATTGAACGTTAACCATAGTACAGTCCGATCTTATTTTCCATGTGGCTTTAACCGTTGGGTCATACTGATTTTGATGTACTCTTTCGGTTATGGATGAAGTTATGATGATGAATAACTACCGGAGAGCACAGACACAATCTTGTGATTATATACTCGTACCAGTAGTATGCTCTAAGGTTACTCTCTCTGCAAGTTACTTATTTTCCAAAATGACAATATCACATTGTACTTGGATCAATTAATAATCAGGCAGGACTATTGTACGCAATAAACCTAATATAATTGTGGTGAATACCTGGACCGTTTTCTAAAGGGCATATTGAGGTCGTGCAGAATTAAAAGAAATAACTGTGATTTAACAGCGTGCTGGATACGATTCTTTTTATCATGTGCTTTCTGTGCACTAATTGTGCTGCGCACAATCGATAAAATTGTTTAGATTTCTTGTTACTAGACTAATGAGTGAAAAATGAGCCGTGCAGTTAATCCCATTTTTATAAAACAAATAGTGTACTTTTTTAAGAACATTTACTTCTACTTTCCTATTTTCACAGTAGTAATATCTAGTTCTTACAATCTGGTGGTGGTCACCAATGATATGCATAGGACTGTTTTAAAATACTTTGTTTTAATCTGCTCTACAGGAGACCAATTCTGTGCTTTTTTTACACTTTTGACGGTTGGCAGAGCATTTAGGAAAAATCCGATTTTTCCGTCGTAGCAGGTGATCAGTACATTTCATTTTCTAAGCTGGTTCATTAGAATATGTCCTGCTCCCAACATTTGTTTAGACGTGCATTACCATCACATCATCTGCTATCAACTCGCCGTATTTATTCTTATATTTTAGGGTGGTCAGACCTTGACGCGTTGTAAGTTTAAGTTATTACCAATTATAATAAAATATGCATAATTTCAGGATAATCGGTTCATTGGTTTAGGCGTAAAATGGTAACAAACTAACTTGTTTTCGTATATATTAGTTAAGATCATTTCTTAGATATTAATAAAAAAATTAAAAGAAATGTATAAGTAGTAATAAACGTAATGACACAGCCATCACGTGCCTTTACAGTAAATACTAAAATCTTTTGAATGTACATCGGATTTAAAAAATAAGGTATAATATATAATACCTTATTTTTTTGGTTATTTTACCTGCTTTCCTTTTTATTCCGATATTTTTGCTTGACATTAATGAATATATTTTTTATACAATTTTAATTTTTATGATTATGTTGTTTGAAATCTGTTATTTTTGAATGAGCGGAGTATGTAAAATTTTCATTCTTTTTTCACGTAGTTTTTAACAACGGCCAGACCGTTTGACGACTTGGTATTGTTTTGTCAATTCATTAATTTCTGACTTGAGCTATACATTTACTGACAAATTCTAACACTGACTGAATAGGTCCACTGTAATCGGTATAGTTCCATCCTCAAAATAATTCCTCAGATACTAGTTTACACTGTCCTCACACACGTTTACCGAGATTAAGTACTACTGGACTTTAAAAGAGAAATCTCGTAAACTTAACATATTTTTGATGAAAGCAAATTGGTTTTTTTTATAATAAGCTTATAAAAAAAACCAATTTGCTTTCATCAAAAATATAGCATTATACATAAATAAATATCATTGTATCGTCATTTTATATTTAACATTATTTATGTTTTTGTTAAATGCAACATCCATCTAACACAAAATTGAACAATTTTGGTAAGTATGAATTTTGACAAATATAAAATAATGGTTAGTAAATAAAAGTCTGAGAATGCATTTCTCAGACTTTTATTTACTAACCATATTTGCTATATAATTTTGTAACTGAGAACACAATCTTTCAAAAGATCAAAATTGTTTGAGCGTTCACCAAGCACGAATTTTACGCGTGTGTGCGTAGCAGCTGCGTGAGCGATGCACACAAACATAGCATTGCAACGAATGTGCCTAAACTCGAGCGAGTGAATTTTATGCCAGGCCTCTTAAATCAGGGAATGTACCACTGTCTAAACATTGGTTAAATATTCCTGTTAGGATAGGAGCAATTGTATCAATAATATCTCCAAGAACCTTAACAGATATACCCCATAAGTCCTCAGTGTTTTTTACGCTAAGACTTTGGAATGTTTTTTTAATTGTTTCAATATATTGAGGGTATAGTGCTCAAACCCAATAAGTACGAAATTGACACTTTTGAGATATTCAATATTTAAGTTTTATGGGCAAAAATACCTATTTTATTCAAATAATATCATTATAATGAGTATTTGTAGTAAAAGTGGATACGTTGAATTAGTGTAAAACAGTATTATTGATTTCCTGAAATCTTGAGGTAGTTTATTTTGTCGTAATAAAAATATAAGTTACAAAGGGTACCGACTTATTGGGTTTTAGATCTAGAGAAATTAAACATATTTTGTACTTTACCTATTTCGAGGAGCTCGTGGCTAAATAATAACAGCCGCAAGGATCGATCTTCAAGGTTAAGCAACGCTTGCCAAGGTTGGTCTGTGGATGGGTGACCATTTCAGTTTCAGTTTTCTTCGTGCTTCGGAAAGCACGCTAAGCCGTAGGTCCCGGCTGCCATTTGTAGACCTTTGGCAGTAGTTACGGATAGTCAGAAGCCAGTAAATCTGACTCCAGTCTTGCCATGAAGTTCCGTGTTACCCCAGTTAATGTTTTGTGGAAGTCTGGTAGGCAGCCGCTCCTCGAAAAACACTGGTATTCAGCTAAATCCGGCTTGACTGGAAGCCAACTCCAATATAGTTGGGAAAAGGCTAGGTAGATGATGCACGTACTCGTACTTTACCTATTTCGCCGAAATTCATTTAAAAGTTGGACATACTACATACTTCACACATTAGGCAAATATAAACCAAAAAATACTGGGTAAATGAACAAGTAATTTAAACGACAAAAACGAACAATTAATGTAAGCATGTTCTCGCAAATTCTTTGTGACTGCTGTTGTTAAGAGGCCTGCGGACACCGCGCGCTGTTTCGAGTTGAGACGAAATAAAGTACGTTTTAGAGGTTGATGGAATCAATCCAGATAGTATAAACAATTCTTGGACACACTGACTGGAGTTAAGTCGTCATCCACACACTGACAGTTGCTTGCTGTGATAGCAATACAAACTATTGGAAATTTGGGAGATGTTCCGTAATACCAAAAATGATAAATGAAAAATTAATGTATTTCCAATATTGTTTCGAGTATTTATAACTTCATAATAATATCTGTGTTCCTGCGGAGAGATATTTTGAAATATTGTTGTTTATAATAGAGAAAAAACCAAATAAAAACATGACATCTGTGAAGATGTGCAAATTTAAATTCGCTTAAATTTCGTTTGGGGCAAGTTTTTCAAAAAAAAGACGATGTAGGAACCTAGATAATTATTGTCTGAATCCGAATAACATCATATTATGGTGTAAATATGCTTAAACTGCAAATGATTTTGGTATTACGTTTGTATGGAAAATTCTAACGTCGCGCCCACCTTAAGAAAGACGACATGTCTGTAGTCTTTGAATTCGTTTACAACCTTGCGCTATCAGAACACGTTATCCAGCTGAAGGTTGGTGTCCCGATGTTTTTCTTTTATTGTCTACTGCCAAAATTGTGTAACTCTGCAGAGAAAATATTATCAGAGCTAAAATTCTTATAGAAAGTAACTCTGTCAAAAGTCTCGCAGTCCTAGCAGACATCGGCCGTAGAGGGCCTTTCCATTTGCTGACTTCACTTGGAGTCACTCCGTCGACTTGGGCTTGCTTTCACTCGACGGCTCGATGGCACCATCACAAGCCCGTGCTTGCGGTGCTTGAGAATCTCCCTAAAGCTTGACACCCGGAAGCTTCACGGAGCGAGAGGATATCCTATTCCTCATATTTACAACCACCTCCTTCGATCGCGTTAGTGATTCATTGAATGAGATGACAGGATGACATTTTCTCCGCCGATTCTGAACCAGCCGGATCCGGGGCAACTGAAGTAACATACGAGTAAATGGGTTTTAGTCAGTAAAAGTTTGACAGTCTCTCTAGCTCCGCCCAGAATGGGATAAGATATTCGATGATTTACCTTAAGAAAAAAATGCAGAACTGCAAACCCTTAAGGTTGCGGGCGCCCACCACAGGGTCAGCTCCACCGATCAATACATTTTTTAGAGCCTACATTTAAAAGTATTTATTTGGTGTAACTAGAAATATATCGCGTGTATATCCTTTTTATGAACAAATTATTTTACGACGAACAACAGAAGAACATAAACATGCATTAATTAATTATTTTTTAAGATGGAAAATCATAATATAATTACTTTTTCCGCTTTTAAGTGGAGCGGGAGGGCGTGTCAGACTTTTACTGACTAAAACCCACTCCGTTCCTTCTCTGCCTTTGTTCCAGGGTCCCAGTTTTCCTTTCAGAAGCCAATCTATGGCCCCAGAGGCTTCGATCTTGGTATGCACACAGCAGTACAGTTTTGCTGACATCTCTTTGAGGCGCGTGCCGATGACGACTTGGGTTCGGTTCGGATTATACCGGACTGTCGGACGGCTAGCTAGCCATTGCTCGCCGTCCGCGGGATTGGAATTCCGGTGGTGGGGGCAGGAGGGTCTTCCCACTCGCGTGCGGTTGCCTCCTTCACCAGCAGTACTGCTTCGCAGAAGGAGGCGACCGCCTTCCACTCCTTCTCGCTCCGGAACATGGCCTGTACCATAAATCCAGTGCGAGAGGTAGCTGCCGCCAATCGCCTTCACGAGGATGCGGCGATGCTCCGCCCAAACAGTTCCACCGTATCCTCCTGGCGATCCACACAGTGGTGACACCCAGATGTTTCTTCCGCTTAAATCTGATGCAGGAACCTTCCGAACTTACCATGACCGGTGAGAACCTGCGTCATAAGGAAGGTGAGAACGACGTGACGTCTTTCCAATCACTCCTCAAAGAGGGGACTTACCGCCATAATGATGGCATGCCCAATAGATTAACCTAACCCTAGTAAAGACTAGGGTTAAGCAGAAACGCCAACTGCTACGACCCTTGCAAAATACTCTTTCTGCTCATTGACGTTCGTACATCTAGTCGTAATACATTAGTACACAACATGTTTCCTCTTGGTCATTTGTGTTTTTTCTTTTAAACGGTTTTTATCAAAGTTAAATTAATAATTTCGATGCTTTCGGAATGAATAAGACCGTTTTCACATCATCCGATCCGATATCGGTGTCGGACGCCGATACGATATCGGGATAAGTAAAATGTATGAAATGCCGTGCTCCGATATCCGATATCGGGCCGGACAATATGAAAGACAGGTACATATTTCATACATTTTACTTACCCTGATATCGTATCGGCTTCCGACACCGATATCGGATCGGATAATGTGAAAACGCTCTTACAAGCACAGATTGCTAGGACTCTTTTCGAACTTAACGCGGACAAAGTCGCGGGTAACAGCTAGTACCGTACCATATAACTAGACATAACTTGTTACTTTTTAAATATAATCGAACAATAAAACCCGACAAATACATTTTTTTTTATTTAGCTTTTGGTTTTTGTTTATTTTATTTATTTATTTTATAGTTTATGTACACACAGATATACAGATAAGGAAACACTTAAATATAGAAATATGTACAGAGGTACTGCTTATTTCAAAAGAAATCTCTACCAGCAGACCTGCGAAAGAGAGATTTTGTGAGATGTAGACAGTTGTGTGCAAGAAAAATAAAAGGAAAGCGTATGGAAACTTAAATTAAAGTAACAAATACATATATATATACCTTAAGATTATACTAAGAATAAATATATAATATAAATACGTTATACTAAAAATAAATATATAATATACATACGAATAAACAATTACACTACACAGGAGAGATAGTGCTCTTTCACTTTGTTTTTAAAGAGTGAGATAGATTTAAGGTCGCGAATGCTATGAGAGAGAGTTCCACAGCCTCACTGCATGAACGGAAAAGGAGTAGGAGTAGTAGCTCGATTTATGAGGAGGGGATTTAAGGAGGGATCTTAAATGTGATCTGCACGGTGCGTCACTAGGGCGAGCGTACGAGAAACGGTCACGCAAGTAGGAAGGATAAGATGGGTTGTGAAGAATGTTGAAAAGGAGACATAAAATCCGAGTGTTCCTGCGAAGGCGGATAGGGAGCCACTTGAGTTCCTTCCGAAGATGAGAGACGTGATCATACTTACGTAGACCAAAAACAAACCGAATGCATAAGTTTTGCAATCGCTCAAGCTTGTTTAATAGCTCCTCAGTAGCATCCAGGTAGCAGGCGTCGGCATAATCTATAATCGGCTGAATAAGAGTTTGGGCCAAAGAGATTTTAGTTTTCAAAGGCAAAATACCCTGGAGGCATTTGAGCGAATGGAAAGAAAAGTTTACTTTCCGACTGACTTCATTGACCTGCGCACGCCACGAAAGATTGGAGTCAAGAATAACACCTAAATCTTTTGCAGTTTCAGTATATTTGTTGTTTTTTTTATCTACGTATTTAAAGGTAAAACCCGATAAATACAGATAGTGATTATTGCCTCGAAGCCGTTGGGTGATTTTAGTTGAAATTATTGAACACTCAATGCCAATAAAAAGCTTTATGTGGTTTAAGCGTGAAAGAAAAATATTATGTAACGAGATAACACGCTTTATAGGGTACCAGTTTTTAAGTATTGGCTAAACACGGTGACTTTATTGGGTTATTACCTAACGTAACTTTGTTTCTACTGCGATTTCCACTTATTGGATTAGACCACTGGAAAGAGCGTCAAAAATGCATCAAGATGCACTAATAAAACGATTTTTGATTTTTCGACACTTATTGGGTTTGAACACTATACCCTCGATATACGCTTGAATTTAAAGGTTGGTATATCCTTAGTGAAATTTTCTTTTAAAAATGATTCAGCTAGCAAAGACGAAGAAGGGAGAGATTTCGTAACTTCTATTGGGATGTTAGTGAAAAAGTTTTCTAATGTCTCTGCCACTTCTGACTTATCTGATATGATCTTATTATCAATTCTTAGCGACAAATCATTCCGATGTCGTTGATTTGTTTTTCCAGTTTCCTTGTTTATTACCTTCCAGACAGTTTTGATTTTATTATTAGAATTTCCTATTTTCTTACTTATTGACTTAGATTTAGCTTGGGCGCAGACTTTTTTGAATATCTTTGAATAAAGTCTGACGTGGTTATGCAAGTTCAGACGACACTATACGCCCTGTACCGCGTATTTCTAAGCGACTCACGGGGCTCCATTTTATAGATAGCCCGGATTGCTCTCTTTTGGAATATGAAGATTGATTCCACATCCGCTGCAGACCCCCCAAAGTAAAATGCCATAAAACCTAATACTACTGTGTAATAGGTACTAATTTAGAAATAAGCATAGTAAACTAATCTAGCTGTAGCTACATCTGTCAATTGCCTTATTTTTGTTACTGCATATGCAGCTGAGCTTAATCTACCTGAGGGAGTTCTAATATGAGTTTAGAATCGATAGTTGTATGTAGACGATAGTTCTGTGTCTAAGAACACAGCTTCCGTAATAGCATCAATTTTTTTGCCGTCAAGGATTAGATTAAGGCCAACTTGAGGGACATTTGGTAACGAAAACTTTATACATTTAGCTTTGTTCGCATTTAGTAAGACCATTTCGAAAGAATATCCAGACTTTCGTTAACATGCAAGACATCCGAATCTTTTCTGTCTACTTTAATAATAAGAGAAGTGTCATCAGAAAATAAAATTTTATCAGATCTAGCCATCATGTAAGGAAGGTCATTAATATAAATTAGGAAAAGGAAAGGGCCAAGAATTGAACCCTGGGGTACGCCCATCTTTACTAAAGACCACGAAGACGTCGCCCCATTAATGGTTACTTTTTGCTGCCTGTAAGATAAATAGGAAAAAACAAGATCAGCAGCTCGTCCACGAATTCCATAATGATGTAATTTACAGATCAGAGCATTATGGTCAACGCAGTCAAATGCTTTTGAGAGGTCACAGAATATGCCAATAGTATCCTGGGATTTCTCCCAGGGTTGCAAAATGTGAGTTTTATTCTCCAAAATCTGTCTTTGACCTTCGTTTCGTGAAGCCAAACTGATGACTATGCAAAATCCTATTAGAATTAAAATGACACAACATCTGGTCAAGGCACAGATATAGGTCTACAATTAGAGGAATCACTCTTACTTCCTGATTTGAAAATTGGTACGGCTTTAATTTTTTAATTAAATCAGGGAACGTACCACTGTCTAAACATTGATTAAATATCTATAGTCGGAGGATTCTGCCCTTTGAACGGAAGTCTGTGGGACTTTACTCGCTGTTTCACATACTTCTAAACTATAATAAAAACCCTTCCGTTTGGCTCAAAAAATATCTTTTACTTTGTCGACTTACGCCGAAAAGTTTGAGAATGAATGGAACTAAGACCCAAAGTCTAGTTGGAATATTTGAGTAGGTGCCGGCCACGCTAGGGTCAGGTTAGTTACTGACCATACAGAAGTAGGCGATACTTCGCGGACTCGTGCTACACATTCTGAGCAGCTCGTATGGCAATGTGGGGCGAGCCACTAGTCTTCATATTGTGTCACGCAATAGTTTCTCGAATGTTAAGAATATTGAACAAGCACACCTTTGTTGACCGACTGTGGCGAGACAAGACTTGTAGCAGTCCATGTACGAGTAACGAGTATATAAAGAAAAATAAGCTAAAAATAATTTAAGCTAGACCGATTTTGGCGGGACTTTCACTCAAAAACGACTGTTGTCGGCGTCTCTGAATATCAATTGTTTATGCCAAAGAAGTTATGTAAGAGCTTATTTCCTTTAACACATATTGTATTAGTTTAGCGCTTGTGTGCTGGACGAAGCGGCTGCGGTATGGGTAGCAGAGTGGCTGAGCTGTGCTCGTGTTACAGGAACCTGTCCATGAACCGGCTGGAGTCGGTGTCGGGCGGCGCGCTGAGCGGCGCGGCGCTGGCGCGCCTGTGGCTGGACCGCTGCGCGCTGCGCCGCCTGCCCGCGCACGCGCTCGCCGACCTGCACCACCTGCACTTTCTGTGAGTACACACAAACACACACACACACAGTCGGTGTCGGGCGGCGCGCCTGGGGCTGGACCGCTGCGCGCTGCGCCGCCTGCCCGCGCACGCGCTCGCCGACCTGCACCACCTGCACTTCCTGTGAGTACACACACACACACAGTCGGTGTCGGGCGGCGCGCCTGGGGCTGAACCGCTGCGCGCTGCGCCGCCTGCCCGCGCACGCGCTCGCCGACCTGCACCACCTGCACTTCCTGTGAGTACACACACACACACACAGTCGGTGTCGGGCGGCGCGCCTGGGGCTGGACCGCTGCGCGCTGCGCCGCCTGCCCGCGCACGCGCTCGCCGACCTGCACCACCTGCACTTCCTGTGAGTACACACACACACACAGTCGGTGTCGGGCGGCGCGCTGAGCGGCGCGGCGCTGGCGCGCCTGTGGCTGGACCGCTGCGCGCTGCGCCGCCTGCCCGCGCACGCGCTCACTACCTCCACCACCTGCACTTCCTGTGAGTACACACACACACACACAGTCGGTGTCGGGCGGCGCGCCTGTGGCTGGACCGCTGCGCGCTGCGCCGCCTGCCCGCGCACGCGCTCACTACCTCCACCACCTGCACTTCCTGTGAGTACACACACACACAATCCAGACACTCCTCTGGCCCGGTGAGTTTTTTTTCTGGTAGGGGAATCATCAGAATGACTTCTCCCGCTCTTGAGCGGAGCGGGAGGGCGTGTCAGACTCTTACTGACTAAACCCCTACCCCTTTCCTTCGTTGCCTTCGCTCTGGGGGGACTCGGTGTCAACCTTTCGGAATACCACGTGTTCCCCAGAGGCTTCGGCCCTGCCGGGCCCCTACAATCTCCTTGAGGCGCGCGTGGAACAGAAGGCGCCGTTAACGCCTGGGATCGATCCAGATTATTTCTAGACTGCCGGACGGCGAGCTACCCAGTGCTCGCCGTCCGCGAACCCGCGCCTACGGTGGTCGGAAATCGGGATCGGGATCTCGGCGGCGGCGGCGTGAGGACCGTTCCCTCACGCGCTCGCGGTCAGCAGCCTCCTTCACTCACGCATTACTGCTTCGCAGAAGGAGGCGACCGCATGCCACCCCTCCTCGCTCCGGACCATGACCTGAACCAGGGCCCGGCGCGAGAGGTCGCCGCCTCCGACAGCCTCCACAAGGACACGGCAGTACTCCGCCCAAGCGGGGAATACCTCTACCGTGTGCTCCACCGTGTCCTCCGGGCGGTCCACACAATGGGGACACCTGGGCGTCCTCTCCTGCTTGATCCGATGCAGGAACCTCCCGAACTTACCGTGCCCGGTGAGGACCTGCGTCATACGGAACGAGAGGACGCCGTGACCTCTTTCCAACCACTCCTCAAAGAGGGGACTTACCGCCGCAGTGACGGCGTGCCCAGCACTGGGTTGCGACAGTCGCAGTCGCCATGCCACCCTGAGATCCCGCCGGAACTGTGTCCACCATGCCGCGACTTGTCGTGGGAGCGGAGTTTCGCCCCGGCGTTGCATCTCCACGCGCAAATCGTGCATGCGTGCAAAAACTGTTGCCTCCAGATCCCACGGTGGCAGGCCAGCGAGGAGGCTCACCGCTTCGCGGGAGATCGTGCGGTATCCCCGCACCATCCGGATAGGCATGACCCTCTGGCAAGCGTTCAGCTTGGCCGCCGGTCGCTTACTTAGCGACGGCGCCCAAACCGGCGCCCCGTAAAGGGCCATGGACCGAATGATCCCCGCGTAGTGCCTGCGGCAGGGGGCGTCTAGACCCCCTAGGTTGGGCAGGAGCCGCTTCAGAGCGGCCCCAGACCTGTCCAGTCGGAAATGCTCCTCGAAAATCCACCGGCTGTCGAGGACGAGTCCCAGAGGTACTTCATCGTCGACCCGACGCCGATGTGGATCCCCCTGCCGTTATATGGGAACCCGGTGGTGGCGCGGTCCGAGGGCCATGAAAGCACATAGCCTCGGACTTGTGCAATGCCACCTTGAGTCCCAGTTGCTGGATCCTCTCCACGACTGTCGCAACCCCGCGTGTCGCTGTTTCGGCCGCCGTCTGGCACGACTCTCCCCGCGCCAGGACCAGCGTGTCAGACCAGATTGACCCCGCAGACCACGACCACGCTGACCCCGTCGGGGAGGTCGCCGCGCAGCACGTAGCCTATCCGACAGGTAGGCCTCGATCACACGACGGAGGTAGGCGGGCACCTCATGGTACCGAAGTGCCGCCCCGATGCAACTCCAGGGCAGGGAGTTTAAGGCATTGGTGATGTCCAAAGACACCGCCAAGACGACCCTGCCCCGGATCACCGCATCCCCCGTCGTGAGGGCCCTCACGCGCATGATGGCGTCCACCGTGAAACACCCTCTGCGAAAGCCGAACTGACCGTCCGAAAGATCCGGCCCCACCCGTGCCAGATGTCCGACGAGGCGGTCTGTAATTACTCTTTCAAAGAGTTTGCCCACCTCGTCGAGCAGCACGATGGGCCGCTACGCGGACGGAGAGTCCACGGCCACGGGGAGCCCGGTGAGTTGTGACCCATACATATTATGTAGCCTTTAACTTTGAACGACCTTCCTAGATTAGTGGTTCCTCCATACACGGATATCATAAAGATAACCCTACTATAAGTAAACTACCTTCGAATTAATAAGACTATTTTTTTATTGAATTATATTATTAGATATATTTAGGAAGTCATTAACAAAGTATATCGCGTTGGGCAACTGATCACTTCCTCATGACACGCCGGTCACGGCACTGGCCGCGTCCTGTCTGGCGGCGTGACGTCACGCGCCCGTCGCTCGGCAGCGTCGGGGACTCGGGGTGCTGCGGTACGACTACTTGTATCCGAACGCTAAAGTATATAACTACTTGTAGCTTTTTTGTACACAAATCGTTGGAGTGTACGCATGATGGCAATGTAACGCTGCGGTAAATCCTGTTTACTGCTATCGTCGCAGGATCTGGAGACGGCAAAAGTGTCGCTAAATAAATAATCCCGGCTGAGGCGGGGGCGCGCTCGGGCGCTCGGGCGGGGGCCATTACTCAGCGGGACTTGTTTGTCACCGGCTCACAGGCGCGCTGCTCCACATCGGATTCTATATGGCGGGGTTGTGCCCCCACGCGCGCTGCGTCCGCTCATCCGCACACTTCCGAACAAACTTCTTTTAATATATATTCACTGTTGGCGAGGAACACTCACGGTGTTTGAAACTAACTAATACTCGTAAATCCAAAGAGCGAACAAAGTCTTCGTACAAAACACTAAAACAGGTATTTTTTAATTGAATGTTCCGTACAGTTCAGTATCACAGTCGCAGCACTCACAGCCCACTTGGTCCGTACTACAGAACCGATTCAGTTGTATGCTAAACACGTAAGAAATATTGTACCCCAATAAAACAAAAAACTTTATTGTAAAATGGCGGTCTTATCACTAACAGCGATAGCTACCAGACCACCTTAGGATCCATCCCTAAGGTGTCTGCTGGGCCCCTACGATTAGGGTGGTGAGATACGGAACGAGTTACACTTTTTCGGAAGAATGATGATTTGGGCTTCTTTCGAAGAAGACGTAAATGATATTCTTATTCTACCCTGCGGTTAGGAAATGATTAAGAATATCACGACAGGTGCAGACACTACCCCGACTCTGTGGCAGCGTGCACACGTGACAGATTCTATACGTACTCTTCTTAATATCGAAATCCGAAAATAGATCAAAGACAAATGATGAATAATCGGGAGTAGGAAGATATGAAAGACCATTTAATGTTTTGCTTTGATAGTAGATTATATTATGACTGGGGATGAAACAGTGTCTTTATGGCGAGGGTGGCATGTTTATACGCGAACTTCCGAACCATCTTAGTAACCCGTCGGTCAGCGGCGTGTCTGGGAGTTTTAAAAATATATATTAGTTTACGTAAGCGGCCTACTAGGACTTTTATATGCTGTTTGTAGATCAGGAATTGGTCTAAAATATGTAATAATAAATATATATACATATAATATTGGTCCAAGATATTTAATATCATGGACTCTTTGAAGATTACGGACAGAGCACAAAGAGGGAACCAGGGACACAAGTATAACCAGAAATACTGAAATAGGATGGAGTACTCCCTCATCAATGTGACCTACGGGCAAACGTAACATAAGTATTTGGTTTTGCTTATGTTCAAGGTCAAAATGTTGCAGTGGAGCTATTCACAAATCTGGTTAAAACCCTTTGGAGCAGCAAGAAAAACATCCTCCCAGCTCTGTTCACTAAAGAAGAGGGCGGTGTCATCAGCGAAAGTAACAAACCACCTTGCAGCTGCAGTTGGCAGAGGTCATTGATATATATCAAAAATAACGTGGGGCCAAGTATGCTGCCTTTAGGCACACCGAATTCGACCTGGGCCTCATTGCTCAGTCTACTGTCAATGCGGACTCTTTGCTTTCTGCCTGCAAGGTAGTCATTTATCAGTTTTCTCTCACCAAGCCTCTCTAGCTTCAAAATTAAGTGTGGGATTGAGATTGTGTCGAAGGCCTTTGCAAAATCCAGGAATAGTGTTATGCATTTATTCCTTTGGTCCAGATTAGTAACGATAGAATGTAGCAGATCGTGTACCGCATCATTGGTCGACTTATTACGACGAAAACCAAATTGGGCTGGAGAAAGGAGGTTGTTAAATTCCAGGTAATTTGTTAGTCGTCTGTTAATTAACCGTTCCAAGATCTTGGACAAGGTAAGTAAGATGGCGATAGGGCGGTAATTATCAATACAGTCTCTCTTCCCTCCCTTGTGTATAGGTTAATAATAATTGTTAATAGTAGAGTATCCAACACAGGGATAAAGCTGTCTTTGTTTTGGACGGCTTGAATTGCTCACTTGGCTCAGATTTCTGTATTACTCCTGCGCCATGCTTGCGAGTATAAATCTCTCACCAACGTTCGGGATTTAAACTTAGCAACCTTCGTTTTGTTCGGAACTAAACATGCCGCCGGTGGGGATGTTCCAGCTTAGCCCGCGAAATTCAAATTTTCTTACGTTTTTTGCTATTTGAAAGCCAGTGATAAGTTGTATAAAGTTAAAAATACTTAAGCGGCTGTAAAACGTAACTATTTACATAATTATAAACATAAAAATTATTAATACAAGCCTCCAAGCCCACCTAAATGCAGGAACGATTTTTTCGAGGTCAAAAACGTTCCTGCAACTAAGTGAGCTTTTTTTTTTTTTTTTTTTTCCGGTAGGGGAATCATCAGAATGACTTCTCCCACTCTTGGGCGGAGCGGGAGGGTGTGTCAGACTCTTACTGACTAAACCCCTACCCCGTTCCTTCGTTGCCATCGATCTGGGGGACACGGTGACAGCCTTTCGGATACCGTGTTCCCCAGAGGCTTCGGCCCTGCCGGGCCCCTACAGTTTGCTGACATCTCCTTGAGGCGCGCATGGAACAGAACGCGCCGTCGACGACTAGGCTCGGTCCAGATTATTACTAGACTGCCGGACGGCGAGCTACCCAGTGCTCGCTATCCGCGAGCCCGCGCCTACGGTGGTCGGTAATCGGGATCGGGATCTCGGCGGCGGCGGTGTGAGTTCCGTTGCCTCACGCGGTCGGCAGCCTCCTTCGCTAACATTACTGCTTCGCAGAAGGAGGCGACTGCCTGCCACCCCTCCTCGCTCCGGACCATGGCCTGTACCAGGGCCCGGCGCGAGAGGTCACCGCCGCCGATAGCCTCCACAAGGACACGGCGGTGCTCCGCCCAAGCGGGGCACACCTCTACCGTGTGCTCCACCGTGTCCTCCGGGCGGTCCACACAGTGGCGACACCCGGGCGAACTAAGTGAGCTTGGAGGCTTGTATTGATGATTTTTATGATTATAATTATATAACTAGTTACGTTTTACAGTCGCTAAAGTATTTTTAACTTCATACTACCTACCACTGGCTTACAAATTGCAAAAAACGTAAGAAAATTTGAATTTCGCGGGCTAGCTGAAGCATTCACCTTAAAGACACTGCTTTATCCCCTAGTCATATTATCTGCTATCGACCTTTGGCTGAGTTGCGTACCTAATGCAACTAGTCAGTCGAATCGCTGAGCGAGTGAGGGTGCGAGTACGCGTGCACGGCACACACGGTGGCGTGTCCGCCGGACGTGGCGGCGTGGCTGACGTGCGCTGTCTCGCCGATACATCACTCTGTTCAAATTAATCCGCCAGCCGGCCCCGGCATGACAATAAATAACCGCGGAACATTTGCGAAAGAAATAGTTGGTAAACAGTAAATATATAGCGGCAATATTTTACATGCGGCGTCGGCGGGCGCGCGTGGCGCGGGGGGGTCGGTAAGTGATGGCAAACAACAGCCGGGTTGTTTGTCGCGGCCCCAACGCTGTGTCAGCAAACGGCGCGGAGAGAGCGCGGGAGAGTGCCCTGAGCCCGCGGGCGCCTAGTGGCCTGCATAGCGCCTACCATACTAGCTGCCCCAGCGGCTTCGCCCGCATCAAACTACAAAATTCCCCAGAGGGAATCTTTTCCAGGGATAAAGAGTTTGCTATGTACTATTCGAAGACATGGTATACACGTATGCTAAATTTTATCAAAATCCATTCGGCGGCGTGAAGAAGTAACAAACATAGAAAATCTTGCGCCTGTAAGACTATTGCTTACATATTACTACTGGAGTGTGTCCGGAATAAAATATGGGGATCAATGTTTTGGGCGCTGTATTTATGACATTGGCATTTGTAATACAATCGTTGCTTCTCCACTGTCTGTTTTCTCTATTGGGCGATGTGCAGCTAAGCGACAGTCCTGTTATCAAATAAAAATAGTAGATTATGTAACTGATAAAGTACCTTAGGTAGTGTCTTAAAGTTGCGGGTGGCGCGACGACGGGTTGAATTCCGAACGAAACGAATGCTGCTAAGTTTCAATTCCGAACGTAGTGAGGGTTTTAGGTGTTTAACTACCGAGAACGACGCTTTTTTCATTTGGTTTTGACGTTCCAAATTCAAATGGCATTATTCCCTAGTGGCAGTTACATTGAATCCCTAGGGACAGAATGACTTGCTTTAGTACTCGGTGAGGGTTGTATACGATATATAAAAGGCGATTATCGAGCAGGTGGTGAAAAACAAAATGACACTAGTGTGATGTAATGTTCGGCGGTCAGCGCCTGAGCTCTCACTAACTGCGAAAATGTAGATAGGTCGGAATTCAATTACTCGTACTTACATACCTGTGTTTACAGTTGGAGGAAGGGTCATAATTTTTTCACGGGAAATCTAAACTAAACTAAAACGAAATAGGCAGGAAAGCGCCAATCTAATCTAATTTTTTTTTCCGAGTTTTAGAGTTTTGGTTATACTGCCGTATAGCAGAGATTTTTAGGTATTCACGATAAGTTCATCAGATTCAGCTATGGATTTAACGCCTGATTTCATGAGAAGATGGATTAGAGGAAAAAAAATTACCGCCTGAATCAGAAGAAGGATATAGGGGACGCGACTGAATGGTACCTGATGGGCTGGTGGCGAAGTTAAAAACTCAAATAACTTTAAGGTTTTATTGAGGTAAAGCCTAAACTGTCGCTAGATGATAGACATGAATGCACCCGGTGCTGTCCGTCGTGCACTGAGCTCGGGGTGCGCCCGGTGCGCTCACATCGTGCTCAGTGCTGCTACGTAAAACGTGCTCGATTGCAGTATTATTGCATCGAACAAAAGATAACATGTATCATACGATGGCTCATATTTTTATTTTAACTTTCCTTGTATTCGTAATGAGAAGCACAGCGTTTACCTCGTGCTAAAGACGATAGTCCATCGAACTACTAGCGACCTCACTACGTTCGGGCGCCAAACTCCTTCTCGGGACTAAATAAGTTACTTTCACCGCGATCACAAACAACCTCTCTACACTTTATTATTACCTACTGCTATGTTTATCATTTAATGTTTGTCAAATAGACACTGCACAACTTTAATAATGAATTATTTGTACTAATAATTTATAATTAGTTTTTTACCACTGAATATTTTTTTCAATATTGTATTGATTTACCTTACACGACAAGCTCGTGGCTAGATAATAACAGCCGCATATGTCGATCTTCAAGGTTAAGCAATGCTTGCCAAGTTAGGTCTGTGGATAGGTGACCATCTTAACCTACCGAGTTTTCTTCGTGCCTCGGAAAGCACGTTAAGCCGTAGGCCCCGGCTGTCATTTATAGATCTTTGGCCCTCTCTCGTTACGGATAGTCAGAAGCCAGTACATCTGACACCAGTCTTGCCATGAAGTACCGTGTTATCCCAGTTAATGGGTTGTGGAGGTCTGGTAGGCAGCCGCTCCTCGTAAAATGCTAGTTAGGTTTGGTTAGTTAGTGTTGTGTCCCACTGCTGGGCGAAGGCCTCCCTCTCCCTTTTCCACACACGTCTGTCCTCAGCCATTTCGGGGCAGTCCCTGCGGTAGTCATCCAGCTCATCCCTCCACCCTCGCCTTGGTGTGTCACGATGTCGCCTTACATTCAATGGAACCCAAAAAGTGGATCTTTTTGCCCACCGCTCATCTGACATGCGGCTGATATGTCCGGCCCAATCCCACTTCAGAGTGGCGGCTTTTTGGGTAAGTAAACATCTTTTATCTTCGTTTTGGCTGCAGTATTGTGTTCCTTACGCGATCGGAAAATCGAACTCCCAGGATACTGCGCTCCATGGCTCGTTGACAAACCTCAAGCCTCGACCTCTATTGAAGTGGTCAAAGACCAGATTTGTGCATCCGATCGAGTGCAGATATGAAGAAGAATCAGGCTGTGTATAATCCCGCATTGTGAGCCTAAATACGAGTTAAGTCTATGCCAAAAAGGTGGAAAGCACTTTCGTTTGGTGTGTTGAGGGGGCGTGGCGATGCTGGTCGAGAGCCGCGACACGCCGCCCGCCTGCGTGCGCGTGTCAGAGCACTGCATCATGCAGCCTGCATGTAGGGCTGCATCCTAGTCCTTACGTGTTGTAACACTTGGAGCCCTGCCCCCCGCGCCCCGCCCCGCGCCGCCGCTGACTCATGGCGCGCCGCAGAGGGACAGTCGCCGGCGGCTGTGGCGCGGAGAAAGTGATAGCCAAAACACGCTCGTATTCAATTATCTACCTAACTGTACTGGTATTTATTTATCGCCAATCAAATTAATGTGTCTGCGCACAGGCTTGTGCCTACTCCCATTGAAGTAGCTAATGTTCGAGGACGTCAGAAAGGGCGGTGCTTTGTTGCATGCGTATTATCTAACTATTATTATAATGATCGCCTTCGTCTTCGTCATCTACCTAGCCGTTTTTCCAACAGCGTTGCTTAACCTTAAGATCGATCCGTGCGACTGTTATTATCTAGCCATGAGCTCCTCCTTATAATATACCTACTTATAATGATCGCCTTGTATGTACTAATACCTAAGCATGTAAGTGATTATTGAACTAGCAATCATTTTGTGATCAGTAATGTTCCAGTTTCGATAACAGTTATTGTAGATACCACTGATATAAAGTCGTAAGTACCACACGAGTTAACAGGCGTATCCGGATACAGAGCCATTTATTTTCAGAGAAATGTGCCTTTTTCTCAGAGTTCGCTTTGATGTTTGAAAAGTCTATTCCAAGCACGTTGAAGCAGATGAGGTAACGTTCAAAGTCGTCCTTAGATTGAAATACCGTGCGAGGTGCGACTCATGCGGCGCGCGAGTGGCGTGCGTGTGGCGCGCGTGTGGCGGACGTGGCGCGCGCGTGTGGCGCACGCGTGTCGCGCGTGTACCGGCGTGAGCGCACGGGAGGCTGCGGCGCCAGGAAGAGCTGGCTTCCGCCGACCTTGTGCCATTTACATACATAATGCGTTCGTCCGAGCGCGCGCGCTGCCCGCCGCGGCCGCCACTACCTCACGCATATCTTACTACGTATAGTTAACATGTTCACAGCTTGTATATTTCTATTGCCGCTGGAACAACAAACAAATAACAAATCTAAGAAGCCGGAACGTGGCGTTACGAAACGTGTTTTTATAAATTTTAGTACGTCACCGTTGGTGTGCGAGCCCGACTCAATCTTAGCTTATGATCAGTGAACTGAATGGCTGTCACATTGAGGTGGCGGGGGGCTACAAACTGTGGCGTTCACAACTTTTACTAACACATAGCCGGTGCACGCCTGCTTCCTGGGTCTTTCCAGAGCCGATCTGGTGTCATACGATGTGCTCAGTAGAAAACTGGGTGACAGAAACCGAAATGTACCGGCACCAGCGCTGAAGCTCATGCAGTATTGGTATCCATACGAAACCAATTGTGTGAAGCGAGCCGGAACATCGTGACAGTCATATAGGTTGGGTAGCGGTGTGAGCCAGTCGGGCGGACGGCTCCACGGCTCTGCACCTGTGTGTTACTGATCTCATGCTCGAGCTCAGCAGCATGCGTGTCGGCTGCCGTGTTGGTGTTAGTGTTAACAAGTACTGCTGCGTCCACCCTTTCCTTCGCCACCAGGTCAAATCGACAGGTAATAAAATAAAGACCGTTTGGAAAGTTAAAGTGAAACTGGTAGAACTAAAGTACACAAGCAGCTCCAGTTACACACAACGCGGTCGGTGTTGGCAGTTTTCAGTAAGGTGTTTGAAACAGTTATGCTCATTGCTCAATCAAATGCGTATCCATTTCAACACAATAACATCTTCCGCGCTCTACAGCACGGTGTCAGCACAGCACGTCGCACGACTGACGCAGCGCAGCGTGCACAACATGCGATACGAGTTCTCTGTGACCTCTGGAAGGCTTTTGATTGTGTTAGTCACGAAACCTTGCTTCTAAAGCTAGCACATTTCAGATTAGGTAAACTTGCACTCATCACCTACCTAGCCTTTTCCCAACTATGTTGGGGTCGGCTTCCAGTCAAGCCGGATTTAGCTGAATACCAGTATTTTACGAGGAGCGGCTGCCTACCAGACCTCCACAACCCATTAACTGGGGTAACACGGTACTTCATGGCAAGACTGGAGTCAGATTTACTGGCTTATGACTATCCGTAACGAGAGAGGAAGACCAGAGATCTATAAATGACAGCCGGGGCCTACGGCTAAACGTGCTTTCCGAGGCACGAAGAAAACTCGGTAGGTTAAGATGGTCACCCATCCACAGACCAACCTGGGCAAGCGTTGCTTAACCTTGGAGATCGACCTGTGCGGCTGTTATTATTTAGCCACGAGCTCCTCATTAGGTAAACTTGCACTAAGCTTGGTGAAATCTTATTTAAATTACAGCAGCAAGTTCAAATGTTTCAATTCACGATTTTAATTTACCTATATTTTTTAATTATTTATTTACATTGTGCTCACCACAGTGCTCACCATTGATTTAAAAGAGTGTCCATGGAGTTTCTTGTACGTTGTTCTCCACAGAGTTTTCTGCTTCAGAACATACAACTTGCTTCTTTCTAGGGTTCCGTACCTACTCAAAAGGAAAAAACTGAACCCTTATTGGATCACTTTTTTGTCCATCTGTCTGTTTGTCTGATGTATTTGAATGATATGTTTTTGTTTAGATTGCTTGGTCGTGCTGTGAGTAAAGTGTGGACTTTGTGCAGGTCGGTGGAGGACAACTTCATCTCGGAGCTGGAGAGCGGCGCGCTGTGGGGCTGCCGCGCGCTGCGCACGCTGCGCCTGGCGCGCAACCTGCTGCGCGACGTGCCCACGCACGCGCTGGCGCCGCTGCACCACCTGCAGACCCTGTGCGTACCACTCCCCCCGCCTCCCCCTCGCCTGCAGCGCCGCGTGTCACTGGAGAGCGGCGCGCTGTGGGGCTGCCGCGCGCTGCGCACGCTGCGCCTGGCGCGCAACCTGCTGCGCGACGTGCCCACGCACGCGCTGGCGCCGCTGCACCACCTGCAGACCCTGTGCGTACCACTCCCCCCGCCTCCCCCTCGCCTGCAGCGCCGCGTGTCACTGGAGAGCGGCGCGCTGTGGGGCTGCCGCGCGCTGCGCATGCTGCGCCTGGCGCGCAACCTGCTGCGCGACGTGCCCACGCACGCGCTGGCGCCGCTGCACCACCTGCAGACCCTGTGCGTACCACTCCCCCCGCCTCCCCCTCGCCTGCAGCGCCGCGTGTCACTGGAGAGCGGCGCGCCGTGGGGCTGCCGCGCGCTGCGCACGCTGCGCCTGGCGCGCAACCTGCTGCGCGACGTGCCCACGCACGCGCTGGCGCCGCTGCACCACCTGCAGACCCTGTGCGTACCACTCCCCCCGCCTCCCCCTCGCCTGCAGCGCCGCGTGTCACTGGAGAGCGGCGCGCTGTGGGGCTGCCGCGCGCTGCGCACGCTGCGCCTGGCGCGCAACCTGCTGCGCGACGTGCCCACGCACGCGCTGGCGCCGCTGCACCACCTGCAGACCCTGTGCGTACCACTCCCCCCGCCTCCCCCTCGCCTGCAGCGCCGCGTGTCACTGGAGAGCGGCGCGCCGTGGGGCTGCCGCGCGCTGCGCACGCTGCGCCTGGCGCGCAACCTGCTGCGCGACGTGCCCACGCACGCGCTGGCGCCGCTGCACCACCTGCAGACCCTGTGCGTACCCTCGCCTGCAGCGCCGCGTGTCACTGACTGCGCGTGTAGTGCACATGTGTCGGCGCGCCCTCGCCGGACAAAGTTCGCGCCGCGCGGAGCTGACCCAGTTGCGGGCGCCGCTAAACTTCGCACATAAGTGCAGCAGTTAACTGGCAGCCCTGTCGCCTCACCCGATCTCCTCCCCTCCCACCAGCTCTGCTCCCACTTATTGCACAATTTGAAAAGTAATCAATGTCAAAAATAATCAATCAAAAGAAAACAATCCTAATATAGGCAATCAGTGTCTGTGAATTAAACCAATAATAATAATAAATGTCAAAGTCATGTCAAAAGTAATTATAATAACAATAACGCATCTTCGACACCTGTCGTCTTGTATCAGTAGACAGCGCTGCCTCCAACACTACGTCCCCCTACACCCGCGTCACCTTTATTAATCGCTCATTAACAGGAACAACTATACCTACAACACTAACAATTATATGTAATTGTTTCTCTCAAAAAGGTACAAAGTTGAAAATAACTAGTACTTAAAAGTATTAAAATCATAATTGAATCTATGTCACTAAGAGTTCTGTGAGAAGTTCATTACGGAACCCTTGTGCGCACAAGTGCAGTTCTACTCGTGCGCGGACACAGCTGAGTTTGATCACGCCTGCTTGCCTGCTTCTGGAATTATTTGCCATTTGCGAAAATAAGTTGACTTTATTTTAAACATAACTGTTTCTAGAATATGGGGTGTCAATATATTCTAGCGTAAGAAACAGGATTTACAACTGTCGGTGTTCTTCAATTTAAACATGGCTTTGATCAATCTCTTTCGTGCTTTGAAAGCGGTTCTTTGTCGGGTGAGCTACAGCAAACAATAAACGCATATCTGAGAACAGATTGTGTTAGCCCGTAGCAATGATATACTAAAATATCATTGGCCCGTAGCCGTAGGTAGTAAGCGGATATCAATGCGTCTGTACTGCTGACTCTTGTAGTCAGGCTTTTTTTACTGTGAGAGAATATCATCAAAATAACTTGTCAGACTTCTAGTGACTTAAACCCACTGCTGTTCTTTGCCCTAAGTGTGGCTTCCAATTAAAATTTTCTATCGTCACTCCTAGGAACGTGGTTGTATTAACATTGTGAAGTTTATGTCAAGATTGGGACGAGTCAAAGTGCGCTGTCCAAATTGCATGGTTGCAGTTTTATCATCATCATCATCATTTCAACCGAAAGACGGCCCTGTTAGACACAGGCCTTCCTGAGTGTCACACCACTAACAGTCCTGTGCGTCTCGCATGCGTCAGATCCCCGCAGCCCTGCTCCTGCAACCACCATCGGTCCACCTTGTAGGAAGGCTTCCAACGCTGCGTCTCACGGCACACGGTCGCCACTCCAGTCGCCGGTCGGCTCCAATGGCCATCTGTTCTGCTAGCAATTCGTCCTTCATATTGCTACTTAAGTTTGGCAAGTTTCGTACTACGACTATAATTAATTCTTATATTATTATAAATTTTGAACCACTCTACAATTCCTCTCAATAGAAATCTCTTCGTTTACACGGAATTGTTACAGTGCTGCCATCCGCGAAGTGTTATAAGATATTGTTTTATTGAACTTTCGAAGACGAAAGTCCAGCCCGCTTGAGCGGAGCGCCCCCTCCCACTTGCACACGGAAGTGCATACGGTCGACGGCGCAACGGTTCTGGTTCACGCCATGCTCCAGAGCGAAAGGGAATAGGAAAAACTCGTGGCCTGGACGATTACCGGCCACGGTAGGCGTGGGCGACGACGCTGGCGGACGACGAAACCCGAGTAGTGCCGATACCTGCTAGGGCTGCGGGTACGTTTGAAGGAGTGACAGTGCTCCTAGAACGCAAAGGGTAACTAAACGACACTGGTGGTTTTAGTCAGTAAAGGACGGACGTGCCGAGACGATCCACCATAGGGACAAAAGATCACAAGCACAGGACAATGTTGCGGCAGCAGCAGACGCGAGCAGCGGCGCGGCGGCGGGCGCGCCTCGTGCGGTGACACACTTACCGACTTGCTGCTATATATAGCGCATCATAATTCGCGGTATTTATAATTAATAGCGAGTGGTCGCAGCGAGCCGCGCCGCCGCGCCGCCAGCGAGCCGAGCATCCCTGACAACTTCACAGAACTCATTTATTTGATGTCGCACGTCGACATCAAACTGTCACGCCATCAATTAGTCCGCGACGGGGTTGAGATGTGTGCGCATTTGTCGAAATCGTTTGATACTCGCCGATGACTTGACCGCGACGAGGATGTTCCACGTTTGCGTTGCGTTGCGGGCAGCGCGAGCAGGACACGCGCACTCACACGTAGCATCCACGTCAGCGACATCGGAGCGTGGCGCTACTGAAGTGATGCAGGACACGCTGGGGACAAATCGATGTCGCGGTAAACACATGACACAGCAAAAACTTATTTCTTGAGATATTAAACTTGAAACTTAGCACAACTTGTAATAAAAATGAATAAGTAAAGACTGTCATTGTTAGTTTTTTAAAAATATCCTAAAAATACGATCTATGAAAATCGATTGATTTATGAAAACATTCATCCTCACGGACAAAGTCGCTGGCAAAGAACGAAATTAATATACCTACGTTCTAGATATTAATACAATTAAGAGAAGAAGGAAGCTGAAGCAGCTACTGAACCTTCTTCATCAGAGTCCCTCATTCACTGATCACCCGTCACGAGTTTTGTCGCTCGAATCAGCTAGCTTTGCTACTAGCTTGTCGTGGCGGCGTGTGCGACTGTCGCGCGTGGTCCGTCTGCGACTGTCGCGCGTGGCCCGTGTGCGACTGTCGCGCGTGGCCCGTCTGCGACTGTCGCGCGTGGCCCGTGTGCGACTGTCGCGCGTGGCCCGTGTGCGACTGTCGCGCGAGGCCCATCTGCGACTGTCGCGCGTAGCCCGTGTGCGACTGTCGCGCGTGGCCCGTGTGCGACTGTCGCGCGTGGCCTGGCGTCGTCGCCCCCCGCCCCTGTGCAGCTCGCACTGCACCGCCTCTCGCCGTCGTCCGCTGCGCTCGCACTCGGTCTAGCACACAGCGCGTGATACTTGCTAGTACACTACAACTCGACGTCGACCTACATTCCTCGCGCCGCAGGACGCTAACACTACACGGATAATCTAAATCTGGACAAACATAGATATTTTTAGTTGAACCAAAATATTATTTGATAATCTAGTTTAGTTCATTCTATTTTGGAATGTACGTATAAGAGCCGCATGGCGGTGGCATGTGCTCACTGCTCACAGAAGTAGAGCGCAGCAGTTTGTTTGTGTTGCGCTGCGACTGTGCGAGCGATGCTGTAACGTGCGCCTGTTGCAGGAGCCTGGCCGGCAACCTCATCGGCGAGCTGAGCGACACGGCGCTGCCGCCGCTGCCGGCGCTGCACACGCTGTGAGTACACGCACACACTGTGAGTACACGCACACACACACACACACACACACGCACACACACACACACGCACACACACACACACACACACACGTCACCACCACCTCACCGCACTGCTCCCACTAAAAGGCTTATTACACCACTCGTTTCTTCCGCGCTTAATGTAATAAATACGGGTAAGACGGTCTTACTTGTACGTAGAGTCAACGACAGTCTACGTAGACCGGTCGTAAAAACGAGTGGAGTAATAGGCCTTTAACTGCTTAACGAGCAGTACTACTAACATTTTGAACACCTGTTCCTGCAACTTTCATTCACTGAATGTCACAGCATGCCAACGTGTCACAACTCCGCAACATATGTATTTAGTAGTAAAGGCGATGTTTGTCCCCGAGCATGAGGTCCTACTACTCTGCCTGACACCTCGTATGTGTATGTGTCCGTATGACCCACCTCTCGTGCACCTCAACCAGCTAATTTAACCGTTAATGTTATGAAGTCGTTCTCACGCACTTTTATTCTTAATTTGTTTGCTCCGGTGTAAACGGCGGAAGGCGCCGAGATAGATATTAATCGAAGCGATTAAAGGGATCTCCGCAGCCGCGGCGGCGATGTAAATGATGCGGTCATTGACCCCTGCCAATAACAAGTATCTGCGCGAACCGCGGCCGCATTAGTATTCTGGGCGCTAAAACTGCGCTCCATGAACTTTAGCGCGTCGCGCTCACTCGCCGGAGAGCGCGACGTAGGCGGCCAGCACTACTAGCCAGCATGGTGTAATGTAGTGTTGCCAGGTAAGTAAGCAGAGCTAGTGCGCTCATCCAAGTAAAGAGAAGAGTTGCTGCCCCCCCCTCCGCGCCGCCCCTCGTGCCGCCAGCACACGCCGTGCACCACACACTGTAGTAGAGAGCTAGCTGTGCTTGCAATAATGACGGTTGGACTAACGACTTCACTGCTCACATAGCGTCTGTGGAGCGGGGGTGGGGGCAGGCGGTCTGAGGAGGCGGGGGGGAGGGGGTCGTGTCGGTTGTACCCTTAGATTTATGAGCTCATAAATACAAGGAGATGTCTGCGTGGACGAGTATCTCGGCGCGATAGCACTAATCCCCGATATAAACATGGTATCGGTAAAGTTGCCGACATCGCACTATCTGTTAGCGATGTATGTTGGTCGTGTCGTGCCGGTACACACGGAGTGTTCCCGCACCGGGTGCCGGCGTGGAGGCCAGTAACACACGCGGCCGGCTCCTATGAGTGTTGTGTTCTCTGCAATATCTGGGTGTTCGGTATCAACCCCCTCCCCCGCCCCCCCCGCGCCGCCGCCTCCCCCGGCACCCCACCCCGCCCGCGCCTGTACTCCCACTACACATAAAAATCACATTAGTCACGATGCATGAATGGCGCGGACAGCAGAACATAACGAGCGATTTATTTATTTTTGGCAGGGAAAGGGAAGCCACCGTAGGGAAGGTAGGCCGCATCTCATTGGTGACTAAACCTAAACTTTTACTTTTGCAAACTCCATAGGGACTACTACTTACTCGCGCACCCGCGGGATGGCTGTCACACTGTACGCACGTTACACGTACGAACTAATGTGTTGCGTTGCATGATACGCGACGACTTGTTCGCACGTGCGTACCACCAGTTCTACTAACGAACATCGAACTCTCTTCGTCAAACACGTTTGCGGCTATGCTATAAACTGCTATGCACTGGTTCTGTATGAAGTAACAGTGGCAAGGATCCAACTCTCCTAAGCTTTTTAAGCTGGCGCGTGCCCGGGAAAAGCTACACGGGACATTAGCAAATGTCTTTGTGTAAGGGACGCCCAGGGTAAGCTGCTCTACGATGCCCCCTCTGTTAAGGAGAGATGGTGTACATACTTCTCGGAGCTGTCTAATAAACAGCATCCCCACAACCTTCCTCCCGAACCGCCTTTTAACCTTGGACTTTTTTCCCCTATTTCTCCCGACGAAACCCGCATTGCTCTTCGCCACATGAAGAACCGGAACATATCAGAGATCCTCCTCCAGACTCCAGTGTCTTTCCAATATCTGTTGGCGTTCACCAAGGTTCGGCTCTAAGCCCGTTCTTGTTTAACGTTGTGCTTGATGTAGTTACGGCAAACGTTGAAGATCAGCCTCCATGGCTAATGATGTATGCCGATGACATAGCCCTCGTTAACCAGAGCAAAGCCCATCATGAGCGCAAGGTCAACATTTGGAAGGACACACTGGAAAACGGCGACCTGAGACTAAATGTGGCGAAGACCGAGTACATGTCCTGTGGCAGCACGGATTCGAACTCTATCCGAATAGGGTCGGATTTGATCACAGGGTCCGATAAGTTCCAGTACCTTGGATCCGTGCTGCACGAGTCTGGCAACGTAGATGACCATGTCCAAGCACGTATAGGCGCGGCTTGGGCAAAATGGCGCGAGGTAACGGGCGTTTTATGTGACTGTAAAATGCCTCGGAAGCTGGCAGATATATAAATGCATCATACGGCCTGTCCGCCTGTACGGTGGCGAGTGTTGGCCGGCATTAGGCATACACACCCAGGAGCTTCGCGTCACGGAGATGAAGATGCTGAGGTGGATGTGCGGCGTAACGCGATCCGATCGCAATTCCTTAATCCGAGGTAGTCTTGGTGTCCGTGACGTGGGCGAAAAACTGCAAGAGTGTCGTCTGCGATGGTTTGGCCACATCATGCGCTGCCCTAGGGAGTACGTTGGTTGGAGATGCATGGATATGGCTGTCCTTGGGGCTAGATCCCGTGATCGCCCTCGCAAACGCTGGCTGGACGTCGTCAAGTTCGACATGAGAGCCGATGGCCTTACCGGGAAGGATGTTGAAGATCGGGCAAAGTGATCGGACCCTGGCAATGGCCGGGATTAACGCCAGGTAGAAGAAGAAGAAGAAGACTTGTTCTGTATGGACAGTGTTCTTCGTAGATCACCGCGAACACCAAAAACCTTTCAGCCGTGTACGTACGAACACGAATATAGCGAACACAAACACCAAACTTGAACATTATTTTGGTTCGTTCGTATGGTTCGTGAACTCTTATCTTAATAGCCAATAGCCGGTCTTTGACACATAAAATAAAAATAAAACATGTCTGGCGAACAGAATGTTCGATGTTCGTTAGTGGTACGCTCGTGTGAACCAAGCTGTTGCGTATCTTGCAACGCATCAAATTAGTTCGTACGTGTGTACACGGCTTTCTGCCACTTCACGATCGACCACTCCACTAGCAACTGCGCCGCTATGTTCATGACTGTTGTACGCGAACTCGATAGAAACGATGTTCGCGTTCGTATATGCCGTTCATACAAACGAACCAAATGTTCAAGTTTGTTGATTGTGTTCGCTGTGTTCGCGTTCATACACGGCTCTAGGCTATAGCAGCTCGAGGTGTGACCTCGATCGCATCACAGTGTCGACGTGCGGTCGATAGTAGTTCATGTACCGGAGAGCGACGTGTAGAGAGATGTACGACTGCGTGTGTTATTCAATAACGGCAAGCTAATGGAGTCAGCTGCCGCCGCGAGCCATCGCACTCCGACTATGTAGAGTGACACCGAGGTAGCAGCGCCGCGCGCCGGCTGAACGAGTGCCGGCGGAACGAAGAGCTCCGCAAACTAGATAGGTGTAGGGACCTGCCGGTGCCGGGTTCAATACCAAATGTTAAAAAATGCGGAAAGCCCTAACCTAACAGAACTTTACAAGTTAACCGCTGGGTCGCATACATTCTAAAGAAAGCAGACGCGAGATCCGTCTCGTCTCCTTTTAGTATTATTTTTGTGTCCGCTTAGCATTAATGATCGCGCGGTAAGAACGGGCGCGTGTGTTCAGCTCAGGGGCGGGACAGGCGGACAGCGTCGCGAGGAGCGGCGCGGCGTGCTGGCGCGGCCGGCAGCACGGGGCGGCGCGCGGCCGCGTGCGGCGGCGTGCTGTGGCGGCGCGCGAGGTCGTCGACCGCGCCCCCCCCGGCCGCCGCCTCACCCCACACTATTTGAGATCTCATTTTAAGAAATAGAGTGACTGGAAGAGCATTTGAAACATTTATTGGCGCTCGGCGGGCGATGACGGCGAGACGTTCGCGCCCGCCGCGCGGTCGCTGTTTATTGATTCTCATGTCAATCCTCACCCTCATTTATAAATGCTCATTTTTAATTGTTTATCGAGCACATTGTGGGAGGGCGTCTCATGCTGCCGTCGTGTCATTGTGGTGGGTTCATCCAACTCGACTGTCAGTCAGTGTAATGAATGAATGTTGTGTTGTGGCTCACCTTTGGCAATTCGGCCTACAAAATAAAAAGCGTTTGAAACTAAATATTTAACGTAGTATTTGTCGAAGATGGCCTGCGATCCAAACCAGACCCAATCTATTTCACTTTGACATATGGCGAGGTGTGGGGTGCGGCACGGAGGAGGGTGTGGAGGGAGTGTGACTCGCGGTGAACCCTCCTCATGGCCGCCATCTGTCAGGTGTCAGCGTCCGCCGCCTCGTGGCCGCGTGTCCTCTGACACGACTCGGACACTCGACACCTCGCCGAACAGATGCGAACACGCTGCCTAATGGAATCAATATATCCCGAGCAAGCGGTTGAGCCCTCTCATGCAAGACATGGGACATTAGGCCGGGACTCCACCAACGGAGAGATGCGTGCGGTGTGCGGTGTGCTGTGCGAGAAGAGATGTATTCCAGCTCAGTGGACTCCACCAAAGCGGAAATGTGTGCAATACTGTTACATCTCTCGTCCCCGCTGCGCGTCGTCCGTGCATAGCTCACATCTCCATGTAGGGTATGCCGTTGAGTTGATCGCGTTCGTCGCGTTCGCAGCGTCGCGTCGTGTCGAGTTCGGCGCTCACGCAGGACACCGCGTTATACACATCTCCGCACAGCGATCTCCACTGAGGCTGAGCGCAGAGGAGATGTGTCAATAGCAGAATTCTATTGGTTGTTTAACAAAACATCTCTCCGCTCGTCTCGTCTCCGCTTTGGCGGAGTCCCGGCCTGAGCGTAGTGAGGTGCGCGTGGCACGCCGGCGCGCCTGCACGGCGCTTGTCGCAGCAGGCACGTGTCGCTCGCGCGCTTCGTGTTTATCTACCGGCCGCTATCCGCACAAAGTGCTCCATAACGACCTCGTCTCGCGATGTTCACCGCCCGACGAGCCCCTCGGGCGCGACACCTCTCACTCCTGGCGGCCGGCCGGCTCTGCGTCACGTGGCGGAATGCCCCTACGCTGCACTACTCATCAAGTTACCACTCAGCTTCGCCAGGAAGGACTGAGGAACAGGCGAGCACTATAAGATTATAATGGCACTACGTCACGCGGGCCGTGGGCCGGTACATTGCCTGAAAGCGTTCCGTGGCCGTCCCTGAAACATCAGCACAGTTAAAACTGCGGAATTAGCTGCGAAGTTCAAGCACCCTTTAATCTGCGAGTGGTCCCCCCCCCGCGCTCTGTCGCCCCCCCCCCGCGCCGCGCCGCCCTTGAATAACTTCGACAAACAAATTATTTTCACTTTATGCTAAACTGGTTTACTTAACTTTACTTCTAAATCTTTCGGTGGTTTAGTTAATTAAATGAGTTTGAATTCGTCCCATTATCTGCAAGGCTTGTGACGCCGCACGCCGTCCGCGTCGGAACGTACTGACATCGACACATACGTACAAGAAGCGCTGGGGACTAGACCTAGCGACGGTCTACATTGTCCTCGCATATGTGTGTATTGTAATATGGAAGTATTGTAAACCCAATATGTTTTTGAAAAGAGTAGCCATGAAGTTTCTTACCGGTTCTTCTACATAGGAAACGACCAATTTGGAACCGTGCATTAGCTTCTGACGTTTTATAAGTGCCCATGTATAGGCCTATGTAAAAACCCCCAGATTGTAAGTCTTACTTGCCTCTAGAGGTGACAGTGTGTTCCCTAATGATAGGTACCTATACGTACACTTACTCCCTTAATTAATATTTCGTTGATTAGGTACGTAATAAAAAATCCTGAGTTTTCAATAAACCCACTCACATCTACATTCGTGAGTGTTAGCGCTTGTACACGGTGTGATAATAAATGAAAGAAGGATTCTTCTAGTGAATGAGGTTTATTGGTCGCAGGCAGACACACAATAGTTACACGTTATATGTTAGTTAACAGATGCGTACAGAACAGTGGGAACGACCGGATGAACCCACGACTACTTATATGGTTATAACACAGACAATCCATAGTGATGCGGTTACATACTAAGTTACTAAATAGTGATGTTACAACATCCCCCCTCTTTAGTTCTAATTGGACCCCTGACAAACAATTGTCTGATATACTAAGCTATGCATCTATACATATGACAACATAATTTAAATTACTTATAGTTACAACTTACATAACATTCTTAATTTATACATAGCATGAACTTAGTTTAAATTAATCTATTTCATCTATTAACCTTCTAGTAGGTTTTACAATACGACCCGACCTTGTTGTTATACTTGAGGATTTTTGAGATGAGGAATCTTGATGCCTAGGCGACTCCTGTCTGTCACCTTCCTCTCTCCCCTGTGACGAGTTGGATTGCATAGGAGGGTTTGTAAAATTATTCGAATATTTATGTCTTAAGTGAATTCTGTTCCTCCTATATCTAACTCCATTGACATCCTCAACAACATATGACCTATTATTTGACAATCTTTGTTTAACAATAGCTTGTTCCCAGTTGCTCTTAGGATTTCTCTTAAAGTAGACATGATCATTATGATGTAATAGAGACAAAGGTTTTGTATTTCTGTCATAATACTTTGTTTTATTTTCATTATTTTTCTTAACCGACTCTTTATAATCCTTAAAAGTTACTACTTTTGGTTTTAATCTTTTGTATGACACTGGAATGTTATCCCTTAAGTTTCTAGACATTAGCAATTGTGCTGGTGATGGCAAATTGTTTTTAGGTGTATTTCTATATTGTAATAAAGCTATGTATGGGTCAGAGTTGTTTTCTTTACATTTTTTCAGCATATGTTTTATAATTTTGACTGAGCTTTCTGCTTGACCATTTGACTGTGAGTGATATGGACTAGTAATAATATGTTCTATGTCCCATTCTAACATAAATTTTTTGAATTCTATTGACTGAAAAGGAGGTCCACCATCTGACACTAATGATAACGGTATTCCATGACGAGCAAAAATGGACTTTAAATGAGTGATAACATTTTGAGATGTACTGTTTTTATTTAATAACGCAATTTCTATGTATTTTGAGTAATAATCTGTAACAATTAAATAAACTAAATTATCAAAATGCATTAAATCAACACCAACTTGTTGCCATGGATATTTGCATATTTCAAAATTTTGTAGTGGTTCCTTTTGATTGCATGGTTTGAATTTCGCACATACAAGACATTGTTCTACTAAATTCTTAATATCACTAGACATATTTGGCCAATACAAAGATTCTTTTGCTAATTTTAGACATTTATTTATACCTTGGTGACCTTTGTGAATCTTCTCTAACATTTCTTTATACATTGACTGAGGTACTATTAATTTTGAACCTTTGAAAACTAAATCTTTAATTACATGAATTTCTCCTTGAATATTCCAAAATGGTTTCACCAATGGACTGACATTGTTTTTGCTTTTTGGCCAACCTTCATTATAAAGTTTTTTCAATAATTGCAAGGATTCATCAACTTTGGTTTCCTTTGCTAATTTTGTGCTATATTCTTTTGTGATTGCTAAATTAGAATACATTAAATTGACATGACAAGACATTTCTGATTCATTTTCAGGTATATAATGGTCTTTTAAAGCTGCTCTTGACAATGTATCTGATATATACATTTCTTTACCAGGGACATGTATAACTTCTAAATCATATTTCTGTAAAGTTAACATCATACGCTGTAATCTAGCTGGTACTTCATGTAATGGTTTTTTAAATAAGTAAACTAATGGTTTGTGATCAGTATGTACTGTGACTCTATTACCATATACATATTGGTGAAATTTTTCACAACCAAATTGAATAGCTAGTAGCTCCTTCTCAATTTGAGCATATCTTTCCTGGGTTTCAGTTAATGTTTTTGAACTGTATGCAATGGGTTTGTTTTTCTGCAAAATGACTGCACCTAAAGCTGATTTTGACGAGTCGACTGACAAGACTAATGCAATCTTGGGATTGTAATGAGCTAAAACTGGTGAGTTAGTAATCTCATCTTTCAGTTTTTTAAGACATTGGCTATGATTCTCATCCCAAGTCCAGACTGTATCTTTTTTCAAAAGATTTCTTAATATTTGAGTTTTTTCTGACAAGTTACTTATAAAAGGTCCTAAATAATTAATCATTCCTAGTATCCTTTGTAACTCTTTGACATTTTTTGGTGTGGGCATATTGACAATGGCTTTGACTTTTTCTTTATCTGCCCTTGCACCATCTTTACTGAAGACATAACCTAAAAAACATACTTCTGAGACTAAAAATTTACATTTTGACTTGTTAAACTTTAAATTGACTTGACGAGCTCTTTGCATGACTCTATGTAATCTTTCATTATGTACTGACTCATTTGGTCCATAAACTAAGATATCATCTATAAAAATTAAGACTCCTTCAATATCACCAAATAAATTCATCATAACTCTTTGAAATATTTCAGATGAGGCATTTATGCCGTAAGGTAATCTTAAATACCTATATCTACCAAATGGTGTTTGAAAAGTACATAATTCAGAACTATATTCATCCAGACGTAGCATCCAAAATCCAGAGAATGCATCCAAATGAGAAAAACATACAGCTCCTTCAAGCTGAGACCTAATCTCATCAATTGACTTTAATGGATAATGTTCTCTCATTATGTTTTTGTTCAAATTCCTAGGATCTAGACAAATTCTTAACTGACCTGAACTTTTTACTGTTACGACGACTGAGTTAACCCACTCTGTAGGTTTTGTAACCTTGACAATGACTTTCATTTCCTCCATGCGATCCAACTCTTCACGTAGCTTCTTTAGTAAGGCAAATGGAACTTTCCTTGGTGGATCCACACATGGTACTGCATCAGGCTTGAGTTTAAGATGACAGACTGGAGGTAGACATCCAAGACCCTGAAAAACATCATTATATTGTGTAAGAATTTGTTTACAAAAGTTTTGTTTTGATACTGAAAAGACACGATTTATTATACCTAACCTTTCACAAGTTGGTAGACCAAGTACATTTGGACAATCTAGGTTAACTACTAAAAACATTATTGACTCGACAACTTTACTATTATTTATGCACAAGTTACAATTTATATTGACTTTGCCTAAAATTGGAATGGTTTTTCCACCAAATCCTGTGACGTTTACGTGACATTTGACAAGTGACACTTTGAAATTTTGACGTGTGACGTAATTGAATGTTTGTTTTGAAATTATGTTGACATCTGCACCTGAGTCTATTATGCATGTGATTTGTTTATTTCCTATTGACAAGTTAATTTCCCATGACTTTTTAGAATTATTTTCCAAAGTGTTGACATTATAATTTACTTCTGAGTGACTGACTAATGAATTGTTGGGTGACTGTTTAAACTGACTATTGTGTGTCTGTCTGCTACTAAAATTTATGTGATGATGACAATTTGTGTGATGATGACCCTGTGTGTGTTGTAATCCCTCAGACTTATGACCATATTCATCATTGAGATGTTGACGTTTTTTATTTTGATTTGACTGGACTATTTGACTTTGACATCTCTCAGATATGTGACTAATCTCATCACAGAGATCTACATATCTCTCAGAATGACTGTCACTATTCTCATCACAGAGATAATGTAAATGGGGACTTTGACTGACTGATCTCTCAGATATGTGACTAATCTCATCACAGAGATCTTCACATCTCTCAGTTTGATTGTCACTATTCTCATCACAGAGATAATATAAATGGGGACTGACTGATCTCTCAGATATGTGACGTTTTTCATCACTGAAATCTTCACAATGACTTTTGGATCTCTCAGATTCGTCACTAGTTTCATCACAGAGATAATATGAATGGGGACGTTGACTATCATGTCTCTCAGAATGATTGTCACATTTTTCATCATTGGGATGTGACGATGACTGACCTGTACCCATCTGTGAACCACTGCAACTGTGTGTACTGTAACTATTGTGTGACTGACTGGACTGACTGCTATGTGTTCCCAACAGATCATACTGATTATGAGTATTATGCTGGTATGAATGACTTTTATGACCTTGACTCGACTTTAATTGACTGTTTAACATACCAACAAAGTGATCTTGACTACTTTTATCTGAATTAAACGATTGCAACTGACTGACTCTTTTATTCTTAAGGCAATACTTAGCAAAATGACCAAAATTTTTACATGACCTGCATTGAACTGCTGTAGCGGGACACTTGAATCGATGAGACTGCCCACAGCGACCACATGTCCTCGTGCTGCTGTGCTCGCTGTTTGAAGCTGATTTGCGACTGCTCGATGCTGACCGACGACTGTTCGAAGCTGACCTGCGACTGGAAGCTCGCTGTCGACTGTCTCCTCGACCACGGTTCTTCCGACTAAGGTGCATGACATTTTCTCCTGGAACACTGCTGTCTCTGACGATTTTTTCTGCATCCTGCTGAGCGACTATGAGCGTTCTTGTGAGCTCTTGCATCCTCTCATATGTCAGATCAGGTTCTTGAAGTAATCTCTGACGAACATGTGATAAGTCATTATCCATGTTTGCTATAAAAATATCTTTAATCAGCGATTCCCTGAGCGTGCCAAACTCACAATCTTTGCTTTTGATCTCCAAATCCGTGAGGAAATCTGAGATGGATTCAGATTTTGTCTGCCTACGTGTAAAGAATGCATATCTGGACATGGTCACATTTCTTCTCGGCTCGAAAAAATTGTCGAATTTGGATTTGACTTCGCTGAGCGTGCTCCCATCGAGTTTTAAATTGAACGTATTGAATATGTTGAGACCACGTTCACCAATTAAATGGAGTAAAATTGCAATTTTCCGCTTCTCGCTAGATTTGTCCAGGCCTGTTGCTAGCAGATATAGTTCTAGCTGCTGCCACCAACGCTTCCATGACTCGGCATTATTGTTGGCTGGATCCGACGAAATATTCAGTTGTTTGAGATGGGTGTTCATACCTTTGTCGCAAGCGCCATCTTTTTCATCTACGACGCCGCCACCGGTTGTTGGATTTTGCATTTTTTCGACAATCTTCAGATTTTTGACACCTGGGCTTCTTTTACTTCTGACACCATGTGATAATAAATGAAAGAAGGATTCTTCTAGTGAATGAGGTTTATTGGTCGCAGGCAGACACACAATAGTTACACGTTATATGTTAGTTAACAGATGCGTACAGAACAGTGGGAACGACCGGATGAACCCACGACTACTTATATGGTTATAACACAGACAATCCATAGTGATGCGGTTACATACTAAGTTACTAAATAGTGATGTTACAACACACGGTACTACACTGAGCTGTCGCCGCAGGTAGCTGTTGTGATCGTATGGTGGTTGATTGTTCGTTAGTGGTGCGTGTGTGTCCGCCATGGAGCACTGTGTCCGCTGACGCTACCGTTTCAGACTATAAATATCTGTTTATTTATTACAGCTTCGAGGCCTTACATTCTTATAAAATAATTGATTAAAAAGAAAAACAATCATAGACGACAGCAAGGCAATTACAAGTCCTCACGTTTAATGTCAGACTTAAAATTGAGAACCGAGTTAAAAGGTTACAGTTACGTATGCAAAGTCAACTGCAAGGGTTAGGGCCTGTTTCACCACCTATGATTAAGTTTCGAGTTTCTTACTTGACAGATAATTTCATACGAATTCTGTCACATTTTTGAATTTATTCAGTGAGTAGTGCCTACTCGGACATTGTGAAACAGGCCCTTAAACAAATAGTTAACTGATACTCTTTAGTTAACTGAGGTAGCATTCGGTTCTTAGCGACCGCGAGCCGCGATCGCGACCCACTGCTCACTTACTTAGTATGGACTTGTATGGCAGCGGTCGTGCGACGCTGTCGCCTGGTTTGTTTAGTAATCGATCACAGTCGCGGGTCGCGGTCGCTATGAATGGAATGCTTTCTTAAAATGAACGATACTTAATAAAAACAGCATCTGTAAAACCCGCAGTCGTACCTATAGACTGGTGAGCCCGTGCCCGTGCCCAGTTGGTGCCAGCTGGTGTACATGCTTGCCTGCTGGAGTGGCGAGCACCCCCGACATGCTCCCAGCTGTGTCCGCCGCGCGCCGGCTGCCGCGATGACCGCAAACTGTACAGCGTACAGGTTGCGGTCATCACGGCAACCTGCACACAGGCGCCTCCAACTAACTGGCACTTCGAGAGAGAGATACGACACCGCGACACGCTAGCATAGACAAGCAACATACGGCTAGCACATCCTGACTCGACACATGTGACGTGTCGAGTGCACGTAGTTCAGAAGAAGAGACATGCGCATGAAGCCACAGGCAGGCATACGTGTTGCAAAGTGACGTAATATTGACGAAACGCTATTGCGAAATTGTGCACATGACTCGTACGACGCTCACTCACTCGCATTGTACGCAATATCCTCTTGGCTAAAATATTAATCAGCTATTTAGCCGAGGGTGACGTGTGATTGGTTTCGTGTTCCGAGAGTCGCGCCGATGTTGTTGTCGTGCGTTACGCAACCGGCGCGGGCCGGTCCCGGGCCGCCGGACCGAGCCGCGCCGGGACCTCGCCGGGACGGGAGCGCGCCTGTTGGCTCAACTTTACTCGTGTCTCGTTTATTGGCTCCGCATTAGCATAATGTGGTGTCGGTTCCCGTAACGCCGCAGTTCCCGCGTTACGAGCGCCTCCCCGCGCGCGCTATCATTATTTACGAGCCGCTCATCCGACCGGTATCATATTATATGTTCGAGGGACGATCCGAGCCACTGATCCCGCCACCAAAATATTCAAAGCACATACTAAACAGATTTATTTTCATACGATTGATTCGCAACCCAAAACGACGGGAATCCATTGTCTAGAAATAAAGTATTATGACAAAAAATGTTCATACAAACTTGCTGAGCCGCGTTTCTTTTTTTTTAAGATGGGAAATCACCTAATGACTTCTCTCGCTCTAGGGCGGACCGCGGGGCAAATCAGACTTTTACTGACTAAAACCTATGTACCCGCAATCGTCTATACGACGTATTTGCGTCCTAGGGTCTCGGACCCCCCTTACAGAAGTGGACGTATGGCCCGCGGCATGGTGACGCATGGCACGGTAGGCCCCGCTGGGACCGTACCGTAATGCTGACGTCTACTAGTGCGCTTCACCTTCAATGATTGCTATGGTCAAGGGCGTCGCCAAGGGGGGGGGGGGCAGCTGCCCCCCCCCTAGAGATAAAATTATAGTGGCGGGCGGTCGCTTCCTTCTGCGAAGCAGTAAAGTTAGCGAAGGAGGCTGCCGACCGCAAGCGCGCAAGGGAACGGCCCTCACGCCGCCGCCGCCGAGATCCCGATCCCTGTTTCCGACCTCCGTATGCGTGGGCTTGCGGACGGCGAACACTGGGTAGCTCGCCATCCCGGTAATAACCCAGACCAAGCCCAATCGTCAAAGGCGCACGTTCTGTTCTACGCACGCCTCAAGCAAACTTTCGGGGACCGGTAGGGCCGAAGACTCTGGGGCACACGGAAATTCCGAAAGGTGAGCCCGTGTCGTCCCAGATCGAAGGCAACGAAGGAACGGGGTGGGGTTTAGTCAGTAAGAGTCTGACATGCCCTCCCGCTCCGCCCAAGAGCGGGAAAAGTAATTCTGGTGATTCCCCACCTAAAAAAAAAATCGTCATCGAGGCAAAGACTTCCAAAGTGTAATGCTTCATGCTCTCGGCGTTCATATTTTTTATCATCCATAATATTGCCCCATTGCCCCCCCCTTTGTCATAAGCTGGCGACGCCCTTGGCTATGGTAAGCAATCATTGAAGGTGAAGTGGGATCGCAGTCAAGCACTGACTAGTTTATATCGTTTAAAGGCCTATTACACCACTCGTCTCTCTCTCTCAAGGGCAAAAAGAAGAAGATAAGGATAAGGTGGTCTTCAAAAATCTCGTTGAGGCACGCGTAGAATCGGTCCAGACGTTTAGCAGCCAGGCGGGCGGCGGGCGTCCCATTACTCGTCATCCACAGCCTGCGCCTGCGGAGGTTGGTGTCGGGGTCGCGGTCTCGGCGGCTGTGAAGATGTCCGCTCCTTGTGCGAGCGCTGCTCGTCCTCCTCGTCCGAGCCGTGCTCTGCAGCAGGGCCGGCGAGAGCGCGCTGCCGCCATCAGCCCCACAGGGACACGGCACACAACTGCACCTCGTCCACGTGCCTCCCGCGCGCTCCGCACAAGCTGTGACACATCAGCCCCACAGGGACACGGCACTCAGCTGCACCTCGTCCGCGTGTCTCCCGAGCGCTCCGCACAAGCTAGTGACACATCAGCCCCACAGGGACACGGCACTCAGCTGCACCTCGTCCGCGTGTCTCCCGAGCGCTCCGCACAAGCTAGTGACACATCAGCCCCACAGGGACACGGCACACAGCTGCACCTCGTCCGCGTGTCTCCCGAGCGCTCCGCACAAGCTGTGACACATCAGCCCCACAGGGACACGGCACTCAGCTGCACCTCGTCCACGTGCCTCCCGCGCGCTCCGCACAAGCTGTGACACATCAGCCCCATAGGGACACGGCACTCAGCTGCACCTCGTCCGCGTGTCTCCCGAGCGCTCCGCACAAGCTAGTGACACATCAGCCCCACAGGGACACGGCACACAGCTGCACCTCGTCCGCGTGTCTCCCGAGCGCTCCGCACAAGCTAGTGACACATCAGCCCCACGAGGACACGGCACACAGCTGCACCTCGTCCGCGTGTCTCCCGAGCGCTCCGCACAAGCTAGTGACACATCAGCCCCACGAGGACACGGCACACAGCTGCACCTCGTCCGCGTGTCTCCCGAGCGCTCCGCACAAGCTAGTGACACATCAGCCCCACGAGGACACGGCACACAGCTGCACCTCGTCCGCGTGTCTCCCGAGCGCTCCGCACAAGCTAGTGACACATCAGCCCCACGAGGACACGGCACACAGCTGCACCTCGTCCGCGTGTCTCCCGAGCGCTCCGCACAAGCTAGTGACACATCAGCCCCACAGGGACACGGCACACAGCTGCACCTCGTCCGCGTGTCTCCCGAGCGCTCCGCACAAGCTAGTGACACATCAGCCCCACGAGGACACGGCACACAGCTGCACCTCGGCCACGTGTCTCCCGAGCGCTCCGCACAAGCTAGTGACACATCAGCCCCACGAGGACACGGCACACAGCTGCACCTCGTCCGCGTGTCTCCCGAGCGCTCCGCACAAGCTAGTGACACATCAGCACCACGAGGACACGGCACACAGCTGCACCTCGTCCGCGTGTCTCCCGAGCGCTCCGCACAAGCTAGTGACACATCAGCACCACGAGGACACGGCACACAGCTGCACCTCGGCCACGTGTCTCCCGAGCGCTCCGCACAAGCTAGTGACACATCAGCCCCACGAGGACACGGCACACAGCTGCACCTCGTCCGCGTGTCTCCCGAGCGCTCCGCACAAGCTAGTGACACATCAGCACCACGAGGACACGGCACACAGCTGCACCTCGGCCACGTGTCTCCCGAGCGCTCCGCACAAGCTAGTGACACATCAGCACCACGAGGACACGGCACACAGCTGCACCTCGTCCGCGTGTCTCCCGAGCGCTCCGCACAAGCTAGTGACACATCAGCCCCACGAGGACACGGCACACAGCTGCACCTCGTCCGCGTGTCGCCCGAGCGCTCCGCACAAGCTGTGACACATCAGATGCAGGAGCTACGTCGTGCGGTATCAACATAAGATCGCTCGCTCGTCGTCAACAGTCGGTAGTTGTGCACGTCGCTGTGCGTGTGACGGTGAGGAGTGTGTTGCGCGGCCCGTGCCTCCTGTTCCCAGAGCGTCTCATTCGATCAGACGTGACAGCTTCTGATTACACTATGTATAATAAAGCACTTAGAATGAGCGTCACAGCACCCCCCCCCCCGCACCCCGCACCCCGCTCCCCTCGGCCGCGCGACACCCACCGCTCCACGTAATTTATGAGTGAACATTACCAAATTTTCGGTGCGAATAATTGAGGAGAGCTTAATATTTTTAATAAAGAGCCGTAGGGGTGGCACGCCACCAACAGCGCGCGTCATTATGAATTACTGAGGGCACAACATCTACTATTAAAAGGCGCTACGATCTGGAACTAGTGATTAAACATTACCATGATTATTATACACTAGCTCTCCCCTGCGGTTTCACCCGCATTTTTCGTTACTGCTCCGCTCCCGTGGGTCGTAGCGTGATAGTATAAAGCCTATAGCATTCCTCGATAAATGGGCTATCTAACACTGAAAGAATTTTTCAAATCGGACCAGTAGTTCCAGAGGTTACCCCCTACATACAAACTTACAAACCTACAAACTTACAAATTTTACCTCTTTATAATATTAGTATAGATATATTATAAATAATACAATAGATACATGATCCACCCCCTTGTTTACGTTGTTATTGTACGTTGTATATATGTGCGCATGTGTGTGTGCAGGGTGCTGAAGCGGAACCGCATCGCGTCCATCGATGAGCGCGCCTTCAGCAACACGCCGGCGCTGCGCGTGCTGTGAGTACCCGCGGGGCCCTGCGAGTGCCCGCCGGGGCCCTGCGAGTGCCCGCCGGGGCCCTGTGTGCACCCGCCGGGACCCTGCGTGTGCCCCCCGAGGGCCATTACTTTTAAATAGCACCCTAATTAATCAAAACCAGATCCAGAGTCCGTCCGAGCTGGCACCACCCCCGCTGGTGCTCCGAGTCTCGGCCGCTTAGGGGACTTTTACTAACTGTAGATATTCTAGCAGAAAACCTACCTGACACAACAAAATGTTAAGTTCCTGGGTTGTGGATTGCGATGTAAATGATTGGCAATCAGCGGCGTGCGGTGAGATTGGAAGCCGAAGCCGTCGCATCTCAGCTGGTAATGTCAAGGCCAGCCTCTGCTCACGTTCAGTAACGCCGCGCCGCGCCGCCGGGCAGCTCAGCTGTCACCTCGGACGGACCCCGTCACAAATGTAGCCAGAATGTTCCGAACATTTTTAGCGTCCTTATTTGAGTGATCGACATTTTGACAATTTAAAAGTGCCTGTAAGTGATTTATTTGAAATAAACATATTTGATTGATTGATTGAACCATTTTTGCATGAAATTAAATCATGATGTCATGCAAAAATGGTTATAATTTTTATTTTTTATTGATATAAACTACTGTTGACTGCGATCCCACCTGATGGTAAGCAGTGATGCAATCGTTGATGATGAGGCGCACTAGTTTATTAAGAGCCTATTCACTCTAGCCTTGGCGGCCGCATATAAGTACAGCAATGCCACAGAAAATACAGAACAAAGAAACCAATAAATAACTAATTATATAAAAATTTACGTAAGTTTTTTTACCGTTTATTTCAATTTTACCTTTAATTTACCGTTTATTTCAAGTTTTAGCTGATTCCAAGAGAATCCGAAGATACGTCTGTTCAAAGTGTAGTAAACCGTTCTAACAAACGCCAGTTTCATGCGCCGACGTACATGTCCATACAACCGCTCTTACGTGATTGATGACGTCATTACTACACATCTCTGTTTAGATATTTTTGAAAACACAGATATTCGCTCCGTGCACGATTACAGCGCCAACTAGCGTCCACAACTTTGTGGGCTCTGTCACATTGACATTTAGGTCGTGTATTTGTGAAAAAATATCGAAATGAAAAAATAACAAATATTTTCGACTCATAAATTGTTGTGATACCACGATTTGGGTGGAAAAAGGGTTTTTAAATCATTTTGGTCATTCAAATCAAATGAGGTAAGTCCAAAAAGTGTGTTTAATTTTGATTGTGTCAGGGTTTGTTTACTTCATTTGTAGTTTTAGTTTTACAGTAAAACAAAAAGAAAAAGCTACTTTAATGGTTTCATTATATAACAGTAAATATATTTAAATGTTCCTGTATCGCTAGTAATAAATTAAATATCGTTTTCAGATCGAAATGAGTATTGTTTTGAAGACCGGGTTTGTGAGTGTTAATCGGTAAAACTTGCATTTACTATTTCTGCCAGTATTCTTGCAGTTTACAACACAACAACTACTGTGACTCATTTTTGTTAGCGGACTAATGAAATTAATTAATGATATTAAAATGTATTATGTAGAATCGCTTTGCCATTGACAGATACATACATCTGATGACAGAGCTTACATTATTTCTACTTTTGACCACCATGAGCGCTGCGATAGATTATGTTACCCCCACCTAGTACTTCGCACCCAGCGAATAACCGGCGGCAGATAACTTGGCAATGCGCAGAAATCGTTTTTTAGGTCTATTTGGTGGTCAAGCGGGACGCGGGGTACGAGGTAGCGCCGATCCGGCGCGCGATTGGTGCAGCATTATAATAGTAGTTTATGATTGGTGCGTTAGACGACTTTTGCCTTTGCACTGCGTTACGTCCTGTTCGCTCATTGGCTGTTTTGTGCACCGTGCGCGAAACTTGCCAACGTATTTGCCGAGTATTATACCTATTAATTATATATCTTTTGGTAAACTAGGTTTCGATTTTCTATTGAAATCAAAACACAATTTTATATAAGTAAACTTAATTCAGTAAAGACCTGAAAATTTGCTGTTTTGTGAACTCTATGAAGGGTCATTCATAGAGTATAGATAATAGATTATTCATCAAGTGGATAAATCAGTGCCTTACGTCACGGGCAACGAAGGCACCTTTATCCCCGAGGAGAGTATCGTTCTTTCCACATCTACTGTAAGAAAATCAATAATCAATCAATAGTATAAAACCACAGCACACACGCACATTAGGTCGCTACTTGATATTAGTGTTTTTTAACACGGGTTACTACAGTCACAGATTACTAAATAGTTACTACGTAACAGATACTTCACTCAGTAGAAAAATTACAATACCTACTACTATAATAGCCTACACCATCGCGTCGGCAACCACTGCATGCTAAAATGTGCCTTAATACTCAAGCGTACAGTTGTGATTGCTTCGCACCGCGCGATCCCGCAGCAATCGCAGGGCTGCCTCTTCGATAAAATTAAATTAACATGACTTTTTGGGTTTATATTATTGAGAACTGTGAATGTTTTGACTTGTAGTTACAATTTATTTATAATTAAATATAGTTTAAAATTGTATCGTTTATAAAATATTTCTTTTATAATGTTCGTCGTACTTTCGTCATTGTCAGGTAAATGGAAAAATGTTAGGTGTTTATCCCTTCTTTTACTTGATTTGCACCCATCTAAAGCAAGCAAGGCATAATAGGTACGCGTACGAACGAACAGCACTATTAAAATTGAACGGCGTGCGCGCGCTTCGCTTGCGAAAACCGCACTGAATTTGATCCGCAAGCGGACCGAGACCGCTCGGCTGGGCGGTAGGCACTTATAGCGCGCAAGTACATGGAGTGACGGAGGCCTGCTACAGTGATGTCTTCGGAAATGACTTGGAATGACAAAATCAAATCCAAATCCAAACTAATATTATAAATGCGAAAGTAACTCTGTCTGTCTGTCTGTCTGTCTTTGCTTCACGCCTAAACTACTGAACCGATTTGTGTGAAATTTGGTACAGACATAGGTTGGAACTTGAGAATGGACATAGGATAGTTTTTATTACAAAAAATAAAATAGAAAATAAAATAAAAAATAAAATTTATTCCGGACATACAGCGCCATCTATTGGTCAAGAGTCGGCACTGGATTAAAGTACTGAAAATTCATCGGTAAAATGTAAATAAATATTAAAATGGTTTGAAAATATAATATAATACAACTTTTAGTATAGTGTGGCCATTAGTGCTGTGCACTGCCTGAGGTATGCGCGGCGAGGTGGGAGGCGAAGAAAAAAGTGCATGAGTTCACATGAGATCGATACATGTCGGACAGATCTTACGATTTCAGTGTGCATTTCTAAAGCAAGACTTGGGGCGGGACGACGGTCGGAGGCTATCTGTAATATATTATACTTACTTAGTTGATTAAAATATAACCCAAATATACTCCTATTTTATTAAAAATGTGCAGGTGACAAATAAGAACTAAACTTATAATTCAAAGCAGGACTTTTTTATATTAACAAACAATCATATATTCTAACGAAAGTTATTCTGACATAGATTCCGTTTCAACTTCATCTTCGATTTCGTCATCATCTTCATCTTCCACTTCGCCACCGGAACTTGAATCAGAGTCTTGCAAATTTATTATGAATGAATCGATAACATTATCGAACCTACTATCGCGACTCCAGTAATCGTTTTCATTTTTCTGGACATGATCGTCGCATCTCTGCCATTTTTCCGCCGTGAATTCCGAAAACAATTTATCCAATAAGATTATTTTTTCGTCTAGAGAAGAATTAATATAGTTTTGGGCTATGTTGTTTTTAATATCAGCCCAGACCAACTCAATTGGATTTAAATCCGGATGGTACGGAGGTAAACGCAGAACAGTGTGTCCACTGGCTTTCAGGAGTTCGTCAATTCTATACACGGGTTCTTTTTGTGTATTTTTGATAAGAAGTAGCAGTTGACCTGCCTTTGTTGCCCTGCCTTTGTGTTGAATTTTCAGGAACCTGCCTTTGTCATGGTTCCTGAAAATTCTACATTATGGCGTAGCAACCAGTTCTGCATTTCACTTTTGAGGCTTGATATAGTTGGTTTCTTCTCAACCTGAACGCTGTGGTAAGACGCGTTGTCCATTACAACTACAGAATTCGGCAGCAACTTATCTTTTAACTTTTCATCTACCCACTTATAAAAAGTAGGTCCGCTCATATCTCCATGATAGTCACCGGTTCTAGCATCTGATTTGAATATAGTCAATGCATCATCCAATAAGCCATTTCGACAACCAGCGTGAAGAATTACCAATCGCCGTCCTTTCCTAACATCAGCATGAATTCCGGGTTCTGACGATTATTGCCAACATTTGCTGGCATGGTGACCGGCGTTGATGTATGTTTCATCAAGAAAATATATGTTGCGGTTTTGCGTTCTGTAATTTCTGATTTGTGTTAGATATTTTTTCCGCCACACTGTAATATTAGGCTGCTCTATAAGAAGAAGTCTCTTTGATTTGCATTTTTTGAAACGGTAGCCCATTTTGTGTAAAAGCTGTCTTAAATATTCCCGTCCACAAGTCAATATGCCATCCTTTCTCAAACTTGATAGTAACTTACGGACACTTGGTATTTTTTTGTCAACTTCGTAAAACTGATGAATTTTTCTTCTGATAACTCCAAGGTCAAAATCATCCACAACGTGTTTTTTCTTTAGAACTTTTAGTTTTTTTGGAAATTGAAATTTTAATTGGCTTGAATTTTCAATTGATAAATAACCCGCAGAAATCACATTATGCACGGTTCTTTTGCTGTACCCCGTAGCCTCCGCAACGATTTTGGCAATATTCACATCATTTTTAAATTCAAAGCTTTCTTTGTCTGCTTTTCTTTTCATAAAATATTCAGCCACCTTAAAAATGGCAGTCTTTATATCACGAGATAACGCACGACCCATCTTTGAATATTTATCCCATGTGCGTCTGACATAGACAGTCCGATACAGATAACTACCTGCCGCCACGAGCGTTGACGGCGCACTGACAGAGCGCAGCAGTCAATTCTCCCCCCCGTCTCGCCGCGCACATACCTCAGGGAGTGCACAGCACTAATGGCTACACTATACAAAGAAAATTCTTTAACGGAGTATAGATATGTCACCGAAAAATAACAAAAACCGTAAATTTATAATTTTCCTAGGAAATTGATAAACCTTCGTAGGATTCTAAACGGGAACTAAATTGTATTATTTTACGCCAACATTTTCGTAAATTGATAAACTTACCAATCTCACGCGGAAAATAATAAATAAGTGATAAAGGACCGCCATGTGCGCTCTGATTGGTTGAATAAGTCACGTGTTCTCTCCACCGACATTGTTCGCCGCACAACATAAACAAACCGGTTTTTTAATGTTATAACCGTGTTGGAACTGTGAAAATAGTTTTATTTTGCTAAGTTTATTAAACTAGACCCATAATGAGTGACCTACAAGCTGCGGACAGCCAAAATGGTGAAAATAGTGCGGTAAATACTGGACGATTTGTTGACGAAGTGAAATTTACTACAGAGCTATGAAAGTTTTACAGTGGCCATGGCCAAAATAGTAAAAAGTCGGAATGGACAGAGAAAAAAATTAAAAATGTAATAAAGCTAAAGTGTTAGGACGTCACAGACAAAGAATACTATCACGCTAAAAAGTACGATACCGTATTATGAAAAGGAAGTCTCAGCAAGATCCAGTAGTACGAATAGTTCCAAGCAGTCAATACTATTAACGAATAGTTAAGGAACCTCGATTGTTTTTGAAATATAATTTATTTTTTCTTGGATTTTTTTGGCAGAAGGCCGGATTTATGTTTAATAATTGTTATTTCTTTTTTAATAAACCATTTTAAAACACGATTTCTGTTCTTTTATTTTGGTATAGCGAAGTAAGTGTCATTAGTGTTTTATGCCAATACATTAACCCGATAAAAGTATCTAGTGTAGAATAAAAATACTTATTAGGTAGACCGTAACAGAAACGGATAGTTTAGCATGTCTAATTTTACCTAAGTCTATGGACACAAGCATTGCTACTATGAACATCGACCAATCAGAGAGCTGTGTGTTATTTTCCGTATTTTAAAGAAGCGTAAAATTATGAGCTCTTCTGTGATTGGTCGAACCGTTTAGAATCTTACGAATGAATATCCGTCAGTTTATCAATTTACCATGAGACGTTGCAAATTGTTAAATTTACGAAAATGTTGGCGTAAAATAATACAATTTAGTTCCCGTTTAGAATCCTACGAAAGTTTATCAATTTCCTAGGAAAATTATAAATTTACGGTTTTTGTTATTTTTCGGTGACAGATATAATTCTATTAGTACTATATGTCGAGTTGGTGATCGCGCAATGGTGTCGATCGTTACACGAGTTCGGTTCATGTTATTGTTTTAATGCATCGGAAAAAAGTAAATAAATAGTAAAAAGGTATGAAAAAAATAATATCAATATACTTAATAAAACTTTTAGTACAAAGAAAATGCCCGAACGGAGTATAGATAAATAATCCGAGTTGTCACTATGCTCGATAGATGGCGTTGGGATCGAAATAGATCGCGCTATGGTTTTGTTACACGCATTTGGTTGGGTATCGACTATCGGCCGAGCGCTTCGGTCCAGTATAAGTGTATAATCTATGGATTCGGTACTGTCGTGGAATTGTGGATTGATCGTTTCGTAAATTTCAAATTGGCTCCTTTTTATTAGTAGATTAAAAGTTTTATTTGTTAGGTTGTCTGGTGGTGGTTATTTTCAAAATTGGTTCCGTTGAATTTGACGATTAAAAGTACCAGTATAAGGGCCTATTTCACCACTTATGATTAAGTTTCGAGTATCTTACTTGACAGATAATTTCATACAAATTCTGTCAAATTTTTGAATTTATTCAGTGAGTAGTGCCTACTCGGACATTGTGAAACAGGCCCTAAGTGTATAATCTATGATTAAAAGATTTATTTATTGGGCTGTCTGGTTATTGTATAATGTAAGTTTAGTTTGATCTCGATTATTAGTAGATACTTAAATTGTATGTCTATATTCGTTTTAATTTTTAAATTAATTAGATCGTTCCTTTTAAATTATTTAGTTTTAAGCTTGGTTATTAAGAGAATAGGTATATAGGTTGTAATATAATTTCTTTTAAATTGTTATTAAGTTCGTAATGCGTATTTTTTTAAAATCTTTTGTTTTCAGTTAGTTTTCAATTAAAGTTCGGAAAGATTGTAATATTTCTTTAGTTTAAGTTCTTTTTTAAACTACTTTTTTCAATGACGAGAAAACGCAAGACCAATTTAGCATGTAGTTCCAGCGGAGCTCGAGCTAAAAGAGTTGCAAGAAGTCAAGAGTCTCAAGAACAGACTCAAGCCCGTTTAACTTTAGACGCCGAGCGTCACGCTGCTCAAAGAGCTGCTGAGACTGAAGAGGTAGGCAAGAGCGACGGCTCTTAGACGCTGAGCGTCACGCTACTCAAAGAGCTGCTGAAACAGAAGAGATGGCTCGGGTGCGCCGGCTCTTAGACACCGAACGTCACGCTGCTCAAAGAGCTGCTGAGACAGAGGAGACGAGGCAGGAGCGACGGCTCTTAGATGCCGGCCGTCATGCAACTCAAAGAGCTGCTGAGACCGCTGACATGACTCGGGAGCGCCGGCTGTTAGATGCTGGGCGTCATGCAACTCAAAGAGCTGCTGAGACAGAAGAGATGGTTCGGGAGCGCCGGCTCTTAGATGCTGGGCGTCATGCAACTCAAAGAGCTGCTGAGACAGAAGAGATGGCTCGGGAGCGCCGGCTCTTAGATGCTGGGCGTCATGCAACTCAAAGAGCTGCTGAGACAGAAGAGATGGCTCGGGAGCGCCGGCTCTTAGATGCTGGGCGTCATGCAACTCAAAGAGCTGCTGAGACAGAAGAGATGGCTCGGGAGCGCCGGCTCTTAGATGCTGGGCGTCATGCAACTCAAAGAGCTGCTGAGACAGAAGAGATGGCTCGGGAGCGCCGGCTCTTAGATGCTGGGCGTCATGCAACTCAAAGAGCTGCTGAGACAGAAGAGATGGCTCGGGAGCGCCGGCTCTTAGATGCTGGGCGTCATGCAACTCAAAGAGCTGCTGAGACAGAAGAGATGGCTCGGGAGCGCCGGCTCTTAGATGCTGGGCGTCATGCAACTCAAAGAGCTGCTGAGACAGAAGAGATGGCTCGGGAGCGCCGGCTCTTAGATGCTGGGCGTCATGCAACTCAAAGAGCTGCTGAGACAGAAGAGATGGCTCGGGAGCGCCGGCTGTTAGATGCTGGGCGTCATGCAACTCAAAGAGCTTCCGAAACTGAAGATCAAACTCGAGTACGTCGGCTTTTGGATGCTGAACGTCATGCGTGTCTGATTTCTGCAGAGTCACATGAAGAATCTCATAGACGACGTGTTCTATTAGCTGCACGGCAAGCACAAAGACGAAATATATTTACACGTAGTACGTGGGAGGTATTTCATGATGCTGCTTTTGATTACGACCCTTTAATCGATTACATGAACCATCGATTAGTGCTCTTAGGACGGATGGCTAAGTGCATATATTGTATGGCACTAAAATGGAAAGAGGAAACTCCGGGTATGTGCTATTCTGGAGGTAAAGTTTCACTTCAATCACTCGGTATTCCAGAAGAACCCCTGAAAACACTATTCCACGCGAACGAAGTCGCGGGCAAAAGCTAGTACCTACCTAAATTTTTTACACCACCTGCTCGATAATGCCCTCTTATAAAGTTATACAACCATTACCTAAAGCAAGTCATTCTGCCCCTAGAGACATAATGTTCCTACGCGAGATTTGAATTTGCAAAGTCATAAACCCTTACTTTGTAAAAAAATACATTCAAGGAATTAGAACGCGTGTGTATCAAAAAGTTTATTCATAAATTATATTGCCACTAACTAAAAAATCTACTACCTATTATAAAAAAGGTACGTTCATTTTTCGAAATTATTAAAATATTTATTGTTTTGTATTTTCTGTAATATACTTAGTAATAGTAACCATTTATCAAAATAAGAGACAGGTTACTGCTCCGGTTCAAATCAGATCAAAATGTTTATAATTATGCAATTAATGTGTGTTGTAACGTGTTTAGTCTGTCACCATTCTCCGACATCCAACCTGCCTGCCCAGTGAGACGTGAGACTCGCCGCAGACTGCTCCGACTGAGTGTCGCAGTTAATTAGCGCGGGCTCGTTGCCGCGCCGATAAGTGACGCGCGCCGAACTTGCGCGTAATGGCCAGTTAACTGCCTCGCTCCCTCGCTCCTCGGCCTCTATCACGTGTCACACGGCCCATTTGCTGCTCTATCCGGATTTTGGAATAGTACCTATTCATATACTTACAACGGTCGTTTTTGGTTAACTAAGTTACAAGAAGTTTGGTTTCGTTTCTTGACTTAATAAAACCGTCAATCCGCGGAAATCCTTACTAAAAACAAGAATGTTTTCTTTAGGCACTTACAAACATACAGCGGGAGCTAACTGATGTGTGGAGCGTACGAGCTCCGCATGTTTCCAGTTGAGGGAGCTGATAGCAGGGCGCTCGTGTGAGTAAGGGCCGCCCTGACCGGCTCCTAACGGCCTGCGCTCGGCGGCGCGCGCTCGACCACAACTCATTAACTCTCCCCGCCGCCGCCGCCGCCGCTGCAGATTATTGAGACCTCTGAAGGTCACTGCTTGACTCCCAGTCTCCCAGCAATATGTTGTGTGCGTTTGTTAACTATCCGTTGGAGCACAAAATGTGTCACCTGCCGAGTTCTTAGGCTAGTAAGAAGTTGGTCGAGTCCAATAGAGAGCCTATGATAGAGCGTATGTCACTCTTCAGGCAGTCTCCAAATGAAGCCAATCTGGTGGGATTCAACGCCGCCAAAATACATAGTTCACTGCAAAAAGAAGCCCGTTCAAAATGAATCCTTGAAGCGCACCCACCGCCTTCAGCTCTTGAGAAAGAAATTTACTAACTTTAACATTGGTTGGTTCATTGACACCAAAAACAAAGTAGCTGCCAGGATACTCGGCAAAGGTCTAAAGTTACTTCACACCGGGCTTCTAATGATCCACAAAGCGCTGGTCCGCTTTATGTCTGCAGCCGTATATGGGCAGGTGGTGAGGACTGGTGCTGCCATATGCCATCTGGCAGCTTTGGACACGCACTGAGTAGTGTGAAGAGCATATTGGTGATCCAAAGTTTCAGTCCAATCTACGAATCCTGACGCACTTGATTCCCCCATCATCTTTCTACTACAACCCGCCGGACACACGCCGTACGTCGGTACGGCGAGTGTCCAGGTCCACCCTTACCTCCACGGTCCGGACTAAACGTTTCGCCTTGTCGTTATACTGCGTACATTGAAGGACTAGAGCAATTTGCCTGCTGCGGCCTTCCCGTCCATTATAATTTAAGTGTCTTTGAGGCTACAGTAAATACGCTCTTAATAAAATAGTGTCCTTCTCAACGATTCCATCTCTGCTAACAAAATATTCTGCTAAAAACTCGTCTACTAACGAGTAGGTACAAGTGTAGTGAACGCGGGTGCGTCCGCGCGGTGCGCTGTAGTAACGTGCGCGTGTTGCAGGCGGCTGGAGGAGAACCTGCTGGCGGCGCTGCCGGCCGCCGTGCGCCTGCTGCCGCTGCTCGAGGACCTGTGAGTACTCTCCCGCTCTCCCCACCAATCACTCTTGTCGCCAGCGCACACCCGCAGCGTACATACCTACCTGGTGTAGCAGAGACAATATTTTTACCTATATCTCATAACAAGTCTAATGAGTCCAAACACTAACATCCTTAGCATTGGGCTGCGGCGCATCTTCCTATAGGTAGCGGAATATCTAGGCTGTTTACAACTCACTTCAAAAAAAAAGAAGGAGGAGAGTTTCTCAATTCGGTAGTATTTTAAAAAATTATAATAAGATAGTAAGTATAACCCTTTAAGTGTATAAAGTTATAAATTAATAAGAAAATAATATAAACTTGACTCTCGATTTCACTTTATGCTTTTGGTGAGATTGGTATCTGCCCCAAAATCACCCCAGAGATGCAGCACGTGTGCAGCAAGTATTAGCGAGCAAATGTATGACGTTGTGAGAGTGTGGTGTGATGTGCATGGTGTGTGCAGGTCGGTGGCCAGCAACCGCGTGGAGCTGGTGGAGGAGGGCGTGCTGCAGGCGTGCCGGCGGCTCGCGCGCCTGGAGCTGCGCGCCAACCCGCTGGCGCACGTGCACGCGCGCGCGCTCACGCACCTGCCGCACCTCACCACCCTGTGAGTACCACCCAGTGTGCAGCCGCGTGGAGCTGTGCAGGCGGGCGTGCTGCAGGCGTGCCGGCGTGACTGAGTGCCATCCAGCGTACAGCGCGCAGTGCACCGTCCAGCTCACGAGCCGCGTCGCCTAGGAAAATAGGGATATCACCTCGGAATTCAAGCAAACAACATATGATATTAAATTCAGTCTTACAAGTCAAAACAAAGGCTCAAACAAAAAGCCAGCTAATTCGCACGAATTCCGAGGTTGAGTCCTATTTTTGCCTTATTTGCCTGAGCGACAGTGGTATCATGGTCGCGGCGATACCATTTAAATTCAGTGTAGATACTTCGGTTAGTCTTGAACTAAAACGAATACATCAAGGTTTGTTGATTAGCCGCGGCATCCGGTTCCGCTTCACATACGAGACGAGTCGCTGCCGACAAGTTGGACACGTAAAGTGATCTAATGTATTATCGACAATCATTAATACCATTGGCTAGCTCCCAAAGGTCGTCCGTCACAAGGTAATTAGGTGTAATATATCTTCAGTGAAAATATTCCTAAATTGTTTTGTTTTAATAAGTTATCGGGCGAGGCCAGGGTCGACGTCGTTTTGAATTACTTCGATTTTCCGGAATTTAAACGAGTTATGTGATCAACACAAAACTCGTTTAAATTCCGGACAATCTTCCGCACTGGGACCCGGACGGGTATTGATGAAGCCATGGCCGGCGTCTGCGACCTGGGAATACTAGTTTGATTACGTTCCACTCTGACTACGAGCACTTTGTAAGTGAAAGTGTCAATCCTTTACTAAAATACTGACGTATGCTTGTAGTTATATATTCACGAAATTGTTCATCGCCTGTTCCACGAGTAGTATACAGTAGTAATCAACATCATCTGCCTAGCCCTTTTCCAACTACATTGGGGTCGGCTTCCAGTCAAGCCGGATTTAGCTGAATACCAGTATTTTACGAGGAGCGGCTGCCTGCCAGACCTCCACAACCCATTAACTGGAGTAACACGGTACTTCATGGCAAGACTGGCTTCTGACTATCTGTAACGACTGCCAAAGATCTACAAATGACAGCCGAGACCTACGGCTTAACGTGCTTTCCGAGGCACGGAGGAAACTCGTTATGTTAAGATGGTCACCCATCCACAGACCAACCTTGGCAAGCGCTGCTTAACCTTGAAGATCGACCTGTGCGGCTGTTATTATTTAGCCACGAGTAGTATACAGTAGTATATACGACATAACATAACAGCCCAGTTGGTCCAGGGGCCTCTTTGTATAAGGCTGCGTTTCACCAAAGATGTGCGAGCAAAATGTGTCGTGCGAGGATGTCTAGCTGTGCTGTGAAAATGTCTGGAGGTTTCCACCAAAGCTGTGCGAGGAAAATGTGTCGTACGAAGATATATAGCTGAGTTGAAATGCGCATGCGAGGATGCGTTGCGACCGTCTATGGACGGGCTGGTACAGTATGTCGCAAAGCTCGCAACACATTCGTCTCATCACACATCCCTCGCAACACATTCCTAGCACACATTCCTCGCTTGTTTTGTATGCGCAAAAATTTAGCTCCATTGAACCGTTTCCACCAGAGCTGTGCTGACCGAGACGAGGTAAATGAAGCGATTCTAATGGCTCTTTACAAACACAACCCTCGCTACGCCTCCTCGCACATCTCTGGTCGAAACACAGCCTAAACAGTCCCTTATTATGTGCAGCGGCTCTTCCCCAGACGACTACCTACAAGCCAACATTATGAATTAATATAAAAGTTAGTTGTGCTTGTTTGTTGAGGATTCTTCTAGTAACGACAGATCTGATCAAATGGAGCGAAATCTTCGTGAACTAACAAGCAGCGTGTCTTACAACACGAGAGGTGTTCCTTTGCACACAACATCCTCCACGGCATATTAAACAGAGATCAGAAGTCGGCTCCCTGCCGTATAGAATATTAACACATTGTAATTGTACGCCGAGTCCCGCCGCCGCCGCCGCCGCGCCGCCGGCCGCTTACTGACAACGACACCAACTACACGACACATATATCTAGGCGACGGTGAAGTGCCAATACCTCCTAACTGATTTTTTTTTGGGAAAATTACTTTTAGCTATAATCATTTATATGTATATTTCCGCATATTTTAATGCAATCTCCGTATCGGATATTTAATTGAAAGTGCATGAAGTTAAATTGTAGATACTTTTCAAACTAATTCAACATGTCAATTTATAGTATTACCTCATAACGTATTTGTTGGTCAGGAAATTTTTGATTTTACAGATAGGAGGTATTGGCACTTCGCCGTCGTAGGGTTTAATGTAATAGCAAACGTCTCTAGGCTTCGAGAAGATTATCAGTCTGTTCGGAAGAGTAGGCACCGCTCACGTTATCTTCACTACGCGTTCTATTACTTATTCTGTGACTACGCTCTGTGGCCTTACCATGAGTTTGAAAAAACGTTCTCGCTATCGAAAACTATAGCTTTGTCTCTTTCACGTGCACCACAATGACAGGGACAAAGCGATAGTTTTCGATAGCGAGAACGTTTTTACAAACTCATGGTAAGGCTACTGGTCTACATGTAAGTAAAACCAGTGTGTGTAGTAAACAGCAAGCTTAGCCAAGTTGATAATCTACAATCGTTAACGCTATTAGAAAACTAATCAAGTGTATGGGAATTCATCTTAATGTAACGTGGTCAGAACAAACGAATAGAAAATGCGTAGCCATATTCACATCGTTTTTTGGAGGTAAGTGAGACAAAGAGTAAAGTCCCACATACCTCCGTTGAAAAGGGAGGATCCGGGCGTCAGCAGCACTGCTGCGCAAATCACGTTGGTGGTGCAGAGTCGAGAGTGTATCGTGACTGGAGCCAGACCGGCTGGCGTGCGCGGCCGCGGCGTCCGGTGTCCTCAGCATGTCGCGTCGGAAGTGATTAGCGAGAGCGCGGAACTGGATCCGCCGCGCGGCTGATAGCGCAGCGGATCTGGGGATCCGGCGCACGCCACCGCGCGGCTCCGGCGTCAGGGAGCGTCACCAGCCACAAGTTACAGCACTCTTGTCCCAGCCGTCACATCAAATTAAATACTAATTGAAACGGAATTACTAGTAATTTTTTCACTAAAAATATCATCGGGGTTGACTAGAATAACAATTTTATACAGTTTAAATTAAAAAGTACAGAATTAAAAAGTAAAAATTGGGAGAAAACGGATGAAACACTCCACCACTGGGGGTCCAGAATCATGTACTGGATCCATGGTATTAGTTTGTGCGTCGATGTCTGACACACAGTGTGCTGTGTCGGTGTTTAGATGGCACAAGTGTGATGGAACTGATGACTGTCGTGGAGCATGTGGACGCACGCGGAGTGCGCCATCGAGCGCCGGAGCCCGTAGAGACGCGCGTACAGCGAGGCGGCTGACAGCGGCGACCATGTCGACACTCCACGCGGTCAGACTACTGAGTAGTCATTCTCGACCGCACAATGAAAGCGATGGTTAGTGTAAACCTGTATAATGAGCATGGCATCAGTTCAGTTCTCAAACTTCCAACACGAACTGTGTAAGGAACATCCTATAAGAATATTTAAATCGAAGCTGTATCAATGGTTTTGTAAATGATTAATTATGACAAATAAATCAAATAAATAATATACATATGGTTGAACTATACGTAAAGGAGCACTGAGGAAAAAAGATTTGCTACAAAAAAGTCTTATAAAATATCATACAACACGAACGCCGCATCAAGCCTTCGGGATCCTTTGGGATGTGGGAGTGGAAGGGTGGGGAAACATCGGGAGCACTGAGTGTGACCTTGACCTTAAGGCCGGTGCGATGCCCTTGGCATCAAGGTCAAATGTGAAGTGATGATGTTAGGAAATGGCCTTTGATCTTAACCTCAAGGCTTTTTATAAAGGATCTTGATTAGGAGGTACATGACGTTTGCTCATATTTCGTATATTTGACCTTGAAGTTAAGGTCTTTATTTGGACTTTAGGGGTAAGAGGACATATTTAGAGTTCCCTATCTTTCCCCACCCTTGAGGAGCTCGTGGCTAGATAATAGCAGCCGCACAGGTCGATCTTCAAGGTTAAGCAACGCTTGCCTAGGTTGGTCTGAAGATGGGTGACCATCTTAACATAACGAGTTTCCACCGTGCCTCGGATAGCACGTTAAGCCCTAGGTCCCGGCTGTCATTTGTAGATCAGTGGCAGTCGTTACGGATAGTCAGAAGCCAGTAAATCTGACTCCAGTCTTGGTATCAAGTACCGTGTTACCCCCCAGTTAATGGGTTGTCGAGGTCTGATAGGGAGCTGCTCCTCGTAAAATACTGGTATTCAGCTAAATCCGGCTTGACTGGAAGCCGACCCCAATATAGTTGGGAAAAGGCTAGGTAGGTGATGATCTTTCCCCACCCTTCTATTCCCATCGCACCTCGAAGGCTTGACTTAGTGACTATCTAAGTACGTGGATCACGCTAAAAATTAACGAATAAGCCAGTGTGAAAAACAGTCGATAAAAAATGTAGCGAATGGACTGTATATTAATAAAAACTCGTACGTCGTAACTTAAATGGTGTATTATTCAAAAACTTTTACATACGTAGTGACACTATGACTCATAACTTTTTTGACTGACGACTGCCACGCGCATCAACACTTTGATCTTAGCCAAAAGGCCGAGAAGCGATGATGCCACGCGCATCGCCAGGGTCGGCCCTTTTATACACGCTGACACGCGGGGGGCGTGGAGTGGCCATATTTGTTTTTGTTGACCAATGGCGATGCGCGAAGCGACCGAGCCACGAAGACAGGTTCGTTCGTGTCGGCCCCGCGGCACCGTCGTCCTACTAACAGGTTTATACAGGTTTTATAATACGCAAAGATAGGTAAGTAACGACGGCGCCGCCGCTATGTTTTGATACCGTCGTCGTGCACACTTCTCCCGCCGTCGCCATCAGGCGACTCCGTGGGGAGCACGACGATGCGCTTCGTTGGTCTTCGGAGTACGAGTCCTCTGGTCATGACGTCTACAACTCGTATCTCTCCATCTTTGCCTGGCAACACCTGCGTCACCCTTCCCTTAGGCCAGGTGTTGCGTGGGAGGTTAGGGTCGCAGATCACGACAACGTCTCCAACTTTGGGTGGGGTACCGCTGCCGTAGGGCTCCCGCCGGTTTTGAAGGAGCGGCAGGTATTCACGTACCCATCTTCGCCAAAAGACGTCAGCGAGTGCCTGGGCGCGCCGCCATTGGTGCCGTGCTGTGACGTCCGCTGCGGTGAAATTACCCGGTGAGGGTACATGTGGGTTAGGGCCGATCAAAATATGGTTAGGCGTGAGGGCTTCGGGCTCATCTGGTGACACGTTGACATGCGTGAGTGGCCTGGAGTTCACCGTATTTTCCACTTCCACGAGTAGCGTGGCCAGGGTCTCGTCGGATGGATGGACTTCCTTCAATGTGACGTATAGTGCTTCCTTGACGGCCCTCACCATTCTTTCCCACGCTCCTCCCATAAAAGGCGACGCGGGAGGTATGTACTTCCAGCTTATGGACCGCGCATTGGACTCACAACCTAAAGCGCTTAAGGCGCTTTCACCTAGTTCCCTATCCGCCGCTTTAAAACAGGTAGCGTTGTCGCTCCATATCTCTTTGGGACAACCTCTCCTAGCTATAAATCGCCTAAGAGCTGCGATAGCTGAGTCAGCAGTAAGCGAGCTAGCTATTTCTATGTGTTTGGCTCTACACGTTAAGCAGGTAAATAAGGCACCGTATCTTTTTTCTTTGTGCCTACCTACAGAAACAGATATGGGGCCAAAATAATCTAGTCCAGTAAAAGTGAAAGGACGTGCATGATGAGCTAGACGAGGGTACGGTAGGTTACCTGTAGACGGGTTAGCAGGCTTCGCCTTTTTTATTTTGCAATATAAACAGCACTTTATAACATTTTTTACAGATGGACGTAGTTTTGTAATCCAAAGACGCTGTCTTATCTCATTTACTGTTATCTCTGTTCCACCATGATGTAAACTTTCATGTATATACGCTATGTATAGCTTCGTATACCTGTGCTTACCCTCGAGTATAATAGGGTTTTTAATTTCTTCATTCACGTCTTGTACCGCTGTGATTCTCCCGCGCAAACGTAGAACACCTGCGTTGTCTAGGTATGTACTTAATACTGATAACGGACTGTCGCTGGGCGCCGCTTTGTTATCCTTTATGGCGGCAATTTCTTTTGAAAAGCTTTCGGCTTGCGCGCCCTTGATCCATTGTTCTTCGGCGTGTTGTATATAAGTAGCAGGTATAGGTATGTAGTTTGTGGTTTTATTATTCTTTATATTTTGCGTAACTTTTTTAATGATTTTATTTTTGTGTGTTCTTTTCCAAGTTGGATCTTTTGATTCCCTTTTCTTAGTACACTTATATTCGACAATATGTTTACTTGGTCTACACAGGTCAATGAACTGAAGTACTCTTGCTGTTGTCCTTATAAGTCGTGTCCATTTGGAAAATCGAGTAATATTTGGGAGATGATCGTTTATTGTCGTGTTGTTGATTACATGACATTTGACGCGCTCTTCGCCCGTGTCCATGGGGGCAATGACCTTTTTATTTTGTGGCCACTCGTCTCTACCTTTTCTAAGGAAGTCGGGGCCGCAAAACCATCTGTGTTCCGAGTTGAAATGTTCCGGTGTGCTACGCGTCGCGTCATCAGCCACATTATCCTTCGAGGGTAACCACCTCCATTCATTTTTCTTGGTGAGTTCCTCAATTTCAGCTACACGATGCGCCACGAAAGTTTTAAATGTGCGTGGTTCAGCTTGAATCCAGGCTAGAGCGGTGGTTGAGTCGCTCCAATATGTTAGGTCGTTGACCTCGTAGTCGTGTTCTTGTACGACCGTCCGGGCTAGGCGCGCTCCCAACAGCGCGGCTTGTAGCTCCAGCCTAGGTATAGAAACGGGTTTAAGTGGGGCTACCCTGCTCTTGGCTGCCGCCAGGGTCACTTGTACGCTGCCGTCTGACCTTTCCATTCGCCAGTATACCGCTGCGGCGTATGCCTCCTCGCTTGCGTCTACGAAAGTATGTACTTCTCTTGTAGTGACGTCACCGTAATCGTAGCAGCGTGGGATCAGTAAAGTTTCTATAGTACTCAGTGACTTCATCCACTCTTTCCATTTTGGTAGTAGCTCTTCGGGTAGCGACTTGTCCCACTCCGTTTTGTACTTCCATGTGTTTTGAAGTATCCTTTTAGCTGGTATAGTGATAGGTGATATAATCCCTAGTGGGTCAAATATAGACATAATTATGCTGAGCGCCTCCCGTTTAGTGGGTGGGCGTGTGTTGTTTAATAATGCAATAGGTGTTTTGTTTTTATTGATTCGAAATATAAAGCAATCCTTTTTGGTATCCCATCGTAGTCCTAGTGCTTTCTCGGTGTCGTCGCCGCCTAATACTTTTGTGTCTTGTGAAGGCGCGAGGTCATAGTTCAACACATTTCTATTGTTTGATATCCAACCGCATAAAACAAAGTTGCCTTTTTTATGAATGTAATCTACTTGTGATGTTATTTTCTTGGCTTCCTCTTCGCTGGAAAAACTCTGAAGGTAATCGTCCATATAATGATTATTTATTATTGCTGACGCGGCGGCAGGGTATTTATCAACAAAGTCTCTAGCGTTGCGATCTTTTATGTATAGCGCCGTACATGGGGACGACGTCGCGCCAAATATTACAGACGTCATGCGATATTCACCGGGCGGTCCACTTCGTTGATCGCCTCGCCATAAAAATCTCAATGCATCGCGATCTTCCTCCCTTATCTTTATTCTCATGAACATTTCTTTAATGTCGGCTGACACAGCTATTTTATTTTGCCGGAAACGCATTAAAACACCGGGCAACGATTTTAATAAGTCGGGTCCCGATAAGAGTAGGTCGTTTAGGCACAGACCCGCTGTCTTAGCTGCTGCATCGTGTACGAGTCGTGGCGGCTTATGTGGCTTGGCTGGGTTGACTACTGGGAAATGAGGTAGGTACCAGGTTTTATTCGGCGTACATGTGTCGGGTGCCTTTTCTGCATAGCCTGAGTTAAATAAATTGTCGAGGCGTTGCAAATACTGGGTCTTGAGGTTTTCGTCTTTATCTAGGCGCCGTTCTAGATTTTCTAGGCGTTTTAGGGCACCTAGGTAGTTGTTTGGTATTTTAGGTTCCTCTTGTTTCCACAATAGTCCGGTCTCGAAGCTGCCATCGGTTATCGTCGACTCTTCTGTTCTAAGATGTCTAAGGCTCGCTGTTGCGGGTCGTCTCTAGGTAACCTAGGTTCTATACCTAGTGATTCTAGTTTGAAAAAGTTTTTCATGGTTTCTTCTATTGGTTCCGGATTTTCTTGGATTTTAATGTGGCCGCAAAATGTAGCTATGATTTTATTTACAGAGTGCTGACACCCATGTAGTACCCAGCCGAGTTTTGTGTATGATGCTACCGGCTGATCACGCGCACCTGTCCGTGTTTCCGCGGCTACTAATAAATGCCAGTTATCTTGGCCTATTAAAATCATAGGTCGCGCGTGTTCATAAACAAGAGTGCTACTTATGTCGTCTAAATGCCTACAATTTTTTATGTCCTGGGTTTGTACAGTTTGCGCCATAATTTCAAGCCTGGTTACGGTGCGCGCAGCCTCTATCTTCTGCGGGTCTCTATGGTGCTTACCTTGTATGTGGAGGCTAACTGTTCGGCTTTGCTCATGCTTAACTTCCGTGCCTATGCCTTGTATCCACATAGGACTCGCTGGCCCGTCTGCACCTAAGATATCTGCTACTGACGCATCTAACAAGGTGACTGTACTCCCGTCGTCTAACAAGGCATATGTATCTACACTTGTATGTGGTCCGCTCAATGTGACAGGTACAATCTTCAAATACGCGCGGCGATTCTGAGGCGAAGTTGTTGTTACATTTTCCCGCGCCGACGTAACGGTTTCGTGTATGATAACAGGCGTCGACGCCGACGTCGCTACTTTATGCGATGCCTCAACTGTACGCTCTTTGTGCAACAGTTTGTGATGTTTCCTGTTGCATTCGTTTACGTCACAAATAGGCGCTTTACACATAAACCTTCTATGTCTGTTTCGTAGGCATCTAAAGCACATGTTCGAGTTTTTTGCTATATCCCATCGAGTATCTATGTCTAGCTGTTTATATTTACTGCAGTCTGGTAATTTGTGGCCGTGTTGCTTGCATGCCGGGCATTGGTCATTCGGTGTTTCCTTATTTACGTTGAACGTGCGCTCAACTCTGCGCCGTTGTCGTACACCACTGGACTCGTCGTCCCCACGTTCTGGCTGAGCGTACGCGCCACACTTGTCTGCCTCTTCATTCATGAACATAGATAAGAGCTTTAATACGGGAATATCTTTAGATTTTTTATCAGCCGCGTAATCATAAAATTTGTTTTTTAATATTGGCGTCAACTTCTCGACGATACAACGCGACATTTCAGGGCTATGTAAATATTGACTTCTATTTAGTGCTTCTACCGTACCCACCGTGTTTGCAATACGGCTAGCAAAAATACAAATATCCCTAGGGTTATCATTTAATTTAGGTAATGATTTTACATTTTCTAACTCGGCCATAATCAAGGCCTCGGGCCTACCGAAACGTCTTTCTAGTGCGTCTAGAATGACCTGAGGGTCGGTCTGACTAAACAATAGGCAACCTACAGCTTCCTTTGCGGCGCCTCTGAGGCTCGTCCTAATCCTAGCGACATTTTCTACACCGGAAAAATACGCGTGTGAGTCACAATACGCGGCCTTATAAGCTATCCACTCACCGGGTTTTCCATCGAAGATCGGTAGCTGCTGGACGTACCTCGGGGGCTCTCTCGAGCTGCGCGCGACCTGCGCTAGGGCCGCGGCCAGTGTCCCTACGTCTATCACTTTATCACTCACATTACCGTGTAACACTTCACTCGCGAAATTGCCCTTTGTTTTCGCACACACACTTTCTCCGTAGCCGTCGCCGTCGCGCAGCGGTTGAGCGCCCGTCGCGGCGCCGCCGGCGTCCCTCGCTGCGTCTCTGCCGTTGTTCCCGTCGCTGACGTCGTGTGGCGGCGGTCGAGTCTCACCTCCGGGTGGCGGCGCCGGTCGCGCGAGCCACGTTCCAATCCTTACGGAGGCGAGGTCGTCTTCCAAGTCTTCGTCTTCACTCGACTCAGCTTCGGTTCTGATGCGCTGCAGCTGTATTTCTTGCAGCTCTCTCTCTGCTTGCGCTTGCTTGACTTTCATTTCAGCCAGCCGTTCTCTGGCCTCCAGCTCTGCGAGGCGCTTCTTTTTCGAAGATGTAGAACGATGTGACTTGGTATCGCCAGGCTTGAGCGTACCATGTGTTCGCGTGGCATCACTGTTGGTAGTCGTCGTAGAGCCGTTCCCTGTGTCTGTCACGCCGACTGAGCTCGATTCTGGTGCCACACTGCTGGCACCCGGTCCGGCGGTCACTGAAGGCTCTTGCTGGATCTGTTGTCTTCTTGAGTCGCCACTACGGCTACGTGTTAACACCATCTTGCCAGTGATTCGGCTTCGAATGGACCAGATTGTGTAGCGAATGGACTGTATATTAATAAAAACTCGTACGTCGTAACTTAAATGGTGTATTATTCAAAAACTTTTACATACGTAGTGACACTATGACTCATAACTTTTTTGACTGACGACTGCCACGCGCATCGCCAGGGTCGGCCCTTTTATACACGCTGACACGCGGGGGGCGTGGAGTGGCCATATTTGTTTTTGTTGACCAATGGCGATGCGCGAAGCGACCGAGCCACGAAGACAGGTTCGTTCGTGTCGGCCCCGCGGCACCGTCGTCCTACTAACAGGTTTATACAGGTTTTATAATACGCAAAGATAGGTAAGTAACGACGGCGCCGCCGCTATGTTTTGATACCGTCGTCGTGCACAAAAAATATATTTAAATTTAGAATTAGTAACTCATTGGACCCTCACAACCCAAAACCCCCGTGCCTCGGAAAGTACGTAAAGTCGTTGGTCCTGCGCCTGACCTCTCTCCGGTCGTGTCGGATTGCCGCCCCATCGGACTATGAGAGTAAAGGAACAGAGAGTGCACACGCTTGTGCACTATAATATCTCCTGCGTACTTGGCTGATCTCTGTTGGCCACCGTTATCGAAATTCGGTCGGGGGAGTATTAATATTATTATTATTAGACTTTGCACGCCCGAGGCAAGTGACCCCTGTGCTGCCGGAGGGCACACGTGGTCTGCAGGCGAGCTGCAGCTGTGTGTATGTGTGTAGAGTGTATGTGTGTGTGCAGGGTGCTGTCGGAGGCGCGGTCGCTGCGCGCGCTGCCGTCGCTGAACGGCACGGCGCGCCTGCGCACGCTGCGCCTGGACCGCGCGCGCCTGCCCGCGCTGCCCGCCGACCTGTGCGCGCACGTGCCGCTGCTGCGCTCGCTGTGAGTACCCCACACCACTACTACCACCACCATCTGCTACTCTTTGCTAGCTAGTGTCACCTAACTCCATAACAAGGTTATCATTTGAACCAGAATATAATATCTAGATGTGCGTGTCATATCAGAAGTACCGTCTGCAAGACACGAGCAAAATGCTAAGTCTTATCATGATGCTATGTAGAGCAGAATACAAGACGCGGTATATTACTATTCGTTCGTAGCAAGGATTGTATCAGGTGAGAACATAATAAGCGAGCCGACTTACCGCGTCTTCCACTGAAACAGGGATTTGCAAATCGAATATCGATTAGGATTTAGCTTGTCGAAATAGAAACTGTAACGTAGCCGTGCGCCGCGCGCCGAGCGGCCGGCGAGACAGAAGGCGCACTCCGCTGCGGCGCGCGGCGCGCGGCGGCCGCAACTTGTACTCTACAGGTTGATATGCTATAGTAATGATACTTCCGCTGTGTGAGTGGAGTGGGTTTTCTGTTATATTTGTTTAGTGTAGCCGGGCGCGCGGTCAGCCCTGAGGGATAAGCTCGCGCAAGGTCGGCGCGGACGCGGCGCGGCGTCTCATTTGCACAGAGATAGCGCGCTGATCGCCACCACCACTCTTACCTTATCAGTTAATCTTTCTTTCTCTCAATAAATTGCCATTCCTCTGTCCTCACATTCATCTAAAAGCTTTGTCCTGATTTGATTGGCCTAATTCCGTATGAAGGTGAAAGGAAAACAAAACGATAATGGCTACAAATTGTCAATGGAAAGTACTTACTGCCTGCGAAACGTAAAGCCCTCGGGCTCGGGGCGAGGGGCTCCGGGCTCGAGGTGGGGGGGGGGGGGGGTAGTGACGGTGCGTACGTTAACTCGCTCGTCGCGCGTCACGCCGACCCGGTGACCCACTTCCGGAACATTGATACTTACTTACATTGAGATGTGTAATCCGCTAATTGGCCATTTGAATGTTTATTAACGAAGTTAAGTGTTTACTTATTCAAGCGCGCGCTGCGCGCGGCGTGTGGCCGCTCCCGCACGCCGCGTGCGTCGCGTGTGACACGTGTCTGTGTGTCCGCAGGGACGTGAAGCTGAACCTGCTGCAGCGCGTGCCCGAGCTGCACGCCTGCGCCGAGCTGCGCGTGCTGTGAGTGTCCGTCTAGTGCGCGTGTGTTCTCGTGTGTTCTAGTGTCGTATGTAACGCGTGTGTGTGCAGGGACCTGTCGGGCAACGAGATCGCGTCGCTGGAGGGCGGCGCGCTGCGCGGGCTGCGGCGCCTGCACGACCTGCTGCTGGCGCGCAACCGCCTGCGCCGCCTGCCCGCCGACGCCTTCACGCACACGCCCGACCTGCAAGTGCTGTGAGTACCCCTCACGTCATGACGTCAACCGCCTGCGCCGCCTGCCCGCCGACGCCTTCGCGCACACGCCCGACCTGCAAGTGCTGTGAGTACCCCTCACGTCATGACGTCAACCGCCTGCGCCGCCTGCCCGCCGACGCCTTCGCGCACACGCCCGACCTGCAAGTGCTGTGAGTACCGCCGCCACCCGGGCCCCGCACACATGACGCGACCCCATCCACCCGCGACCTTCGCGAGCCAGTCGTGACTGCTGGCGGATTAACTGCACATTGTTTATGTCCCTCACGGCCCCATAAAATGTGTTATGTAAAGCACTTATGTGTGTCACGTGTGTACGTAGAGTTCCAATCTTAGAAGCTTATCGACTTCTCCTAAACTTACGACTTTTATTGTAGTGTAGTTGGTCTGTTCTTGAAGCTACATTATAATGTAAGTAAGTTGGCAAGCAGACAGGTTTAATTTGGATAGCCAATCCAATCATGAGCAGCCAGAATTGTCTCCGCAAGAGGGAGAGATCTTCAATGGCCAGTTGGAGAGATACGAAGATTTGCACAATAACTAAAGCCTTGTAAGGAAGGCAAGGCTTGTAGGGAGAAAGGTTGCGGAATCATGCACTTACATATGATTCCGCAACCTTTCTCCTAATACCGATTCGCCATTGGAATGTGTCCGACCGGACGATTCATTTCCTTCCGTATCACCAGCTCATTCTTTCCTACGGATATTTTCCCAACAGGTCACTTTCGACGACAGCCGTTTCCAGCTACAGAACGTTTCATCGTCACGACGATTAATCTATTAACTGTTTTATATACAGATTTCCATCTTTGAGGAATTCACCGTCAATCTTAACATATGCGATATTTCAAAAAATATGCTACAGCTTACTGTGTCTCTTATTTCGGAATCTCGCCGCTAGATAAGTGTCGGGACAAACGCCTCGGTCCCTTCCAAGAGCTCTAATTTGACGGATATGAATTTGCCATCGTCGGTCTTCAGTTTCGTGAGTTAGCTCTGCCTAATAGACAGATTTCTGGCTAGGGCTTTTTTGTCTTTGGACCCCATACTAGATAGTCTGTCATAGGTCATCATCATCTGCCTAGCCTTTTCCCAACTATATTGGGGTCGGCTTCCAGTCAAGCCGGATTTAGCTGAATACCAGTATTTTACGAGGAGCGGCTGCCTACCAGACCTCCACAACCCATTAACTGGGGTAACACGGTATTTCATGGCAATACGAGTCAGATTTACTGGCTTCTGACTATCCGTAACGACTGCCAATATCTACAAATGACAGCCGGGACCTACGGCTTAACGTGCTTTCCGAGGCACGGAGGAAACTCGTTATGTTAAGATGGTCACCCATCCACAGACCAACCTTGGCAAGCGTTGCTTAACCTTGAAGATCGACCTGTGCGGCTGTCATAGGTAAACGTACTTAATCGTCCACTAGTTTGAGTAGATTCGAGTCTCAGATCTCGGCCGGGGTCGGTGCTGATGGTCACCCATCCACAGACCAACCTTGGCAAGCGTTGCTTAACCTTGAAGATCGACCTGTGCGGCTGTCATAGGTAAACGTACTTAATCGTCCACTAGTTTGAGTAGATTCGAGTCTCAGATCTCGGCCGGGGTCGGTGCTGATGACTTCATTATTAAAACCCACTGTTCGGTAGCTCTACTAAGGTCAGAGCATTGTACTGAGCATTGTACTGAGCATCTCCGTAGTATCAGCCGTGACTATGTTGTCGGCAAAACGAAAGTGAGTACTCGACATTATTGCTTAGCCCTCTCTAATCCAGTATGTTTAAGACATCGTCCATTGCGCTCGTAAACATGAGGTGGGTCTGCTCTTGAAGTGGGACTGACATTGTGGCGTTCTGTTGCTTCTCAATTCTATGTATAGTCCCCATTACTCCATGTCTACTTCGAGCTGGTGTTTGCGTACCGTACTACGCGGGGTGAGCTCGATTGCCAGGACCTGGTGGCGCGGTTAGGTTTTGGCCTGTTGAGTCCAAACAACAGCTGAGACCATGAAGTACCCTGCTACTAGCTGTACCGCCGGCACCACATATATCCACGGATATATATGGAATATCTACGGCCAGCACGTAGTGTGTCGCGACTCGCGAGCTAGCGTGCCACTCGTCTGGACGCTGACGATGCCGCATGCTCCACTGACATCTGCTTCTGACTGCATTATTACGTTAACTAATTTTGCTGGTTTTTCCTGTTTTAACATTTCCATCTTCATTACATTCAACATTTAACAATAAAGTATATAGTAAATCGTAATAATATTAGAGTGGTATTTTAAAAATTGTATATAGGAGGTAATTTCTGAAACAACTGAAAATGATTTCACCTGGCGCCCAGCGGGTTATTACTATGATAAATTTTAAGTTAGGAACTTATTTGTTCCGCTTTCAGGGTTTGTGTATTTTGGAACATCAAATTATCCCTTTTTTACTTGTACAAACAAACTACGTACAAACTATCGTTGCCACGATATTTTATGCGAAATATTGAAGACAGTGGAAAGCGGGTATCAGTGACGATCAGGTGAGTCAACCCGGCCGCGGCGCTACGTACGCGTCGTAAAGGAAGTCGCTCCATTGTGCCTATCGCGCCGGCATCGGCGGGCGCCGCGTCGCCGCCGCTCGGGCGCGGACCCCTCGCGCGCGCTCGTGCGCCCGCCGCCGCCTCCGAGTGGCTCACTTACATATTTCCATGAATAAATCTGCTGATAATTGCGGGCAGCTCACTCATTGAATTATTCATTAATTTTGTTTTCCCGCTTTTGATAAATGAATTTAGGTAATCTCACGATCTTATCGATCGCCCCTGACAATACCAAAACGAACACAAAGGAAATTGCGCTCTAATTTTATGTAAGGAAAGTAAAGTAAGTACCTATGATCTGTAGTTAGCTGAATCTATGTTAAACACGAGACATCCATTAACGCATGTTCCACACGGATGTAATCTAATAGAGGGCTCCTAGTAGAGTGCAGATGTAAACCAAATTCTGAAATGACCTTCAACGTCCACTAACGCGCTCACCCCGTGCCCCCCCCCCCCCCTCCTACTCTCCAGGGGCATTCCTTCTGTACACTTACCGATTAACAATTTATGAAGATCTATTTGAAACAAAAACGACAACACCTAACGTGTTGTCGTTTTTAATTCAAATAGTTTTTGAAATTTTCAGAAACTTTTTTATTTTTTTTGGTTTCATGTGAAAAATATTTTCTCGTCTTCCCTTCTAGCGTGCTAGTTACTTTTGTCATTGCAACGACCTATTTTTGTAACATAGAATTTTCCACTCTTACACACAATAATAAAATGGAAAGCTTCAAGGCGATCGTCATAGAGATGAGAGCAGACGATTACTCCAAGTGTGGGCCGCCTTCTGTTTGAAGTGGGAAACATCTAATGAGATTTTCAGCTCTAGAGTGGAGCGAGATGTCAGACTTTTACTAACTTAAACTCACGTTAGTCCTTCAGTTACCCTTTCCATTAGTACTTAACATTTTCAAAACGCATGTGTTTCGATCTAGCGAGGCCACTCGAGGTAGACCGAAAACAACTATCGTCTGTTTTTTTACCCTGAGACTTAAATTGACACAAGTAATGTCAAAGGAGAATGCCACGCCATGCCATAAACTAATGGAATTAAAGTAATAGAGACATAATTCCATGCTCATGGTGATGTTTAGTCAGTCAATATGTAATTATAACCTAGATTTTTAAAACAGAAAAATAATTTTCTGTCCTGAACCAGGGTGGCACAATGAAAAAAGGTTTGTTTCCGATTATAAAAATGCTATGTTTTTACTATTAGGTAAAATAAAAATCTTCAGGGCACAAGCATGTTCCACTGGGACCCAACTTCCCTTACAAAACGGGCATTCTCCTTTACTATAGGAATGATGTCAGTTCTTTTTTGTTGAAATGTCATTTTAGTCTTAGGGCCTGTTTCACAATGTCCGAGTAGGCACTACTCACTGAATAAATTCAAAAATTTGACAGAATTTGTATGAAATTATCTGTCAAGTAAGATACTCGAAACTTTATCATAGGTGGTGAAATAGACCCTTAGGGTTTAAAAAACAGATGATAGTGTAATTGCTTTGTTTGTTCAATGTACTTCACGAATTTACTGACAAGATACAATGTAGGTACCTCAACTGTTTTGATAGAAATTACAATTAATCACCTCATCCATCCAGCGGGCCCTCGGTTCTGTTACGCCCGGAAAACATATAGATACCGATCGTAACTTGTGCCAATGTACCTCTTGATTCATGTATTAGCCCCCTTGGGGCTTAACAAAACAGCAGAAATTCTACTAGAATAATTAGTCTGCCCAGCAGGGCCCTTAGTAATTGATTTGAGTTCATACGTGCATAAAAACCACACCATTTTTATGTGTTATCGATGTGTCTGCTGTGGCGGTCGACGTGTGAGGATGTGCGTTCCCCAATGACTATAAAACCACTTCTCTTTGGCGTTCCCTCACGGTTGCCATCACCTTCGCTAGCATTACTTCTTCGCAAAAGAAGGTGCTTTGCCTAAACGGGCACACCTCTACGGTACTGTATGCTCTACCGTGTTCTCCGGGCGTTTCTTCATCCTGTCTCGAAACAGGAGGACGGTGAGGACACCGTAGCGCCTCTCCAGTCATTAGTACATATCAAATTAGTTCTTGTTTCTAAATACCTTTTCCGCACTTAATTGATCAATAAATATATAATGCTAAGTACATTGTTTCCTAATAAATATTGATTTGTTGTTTCATTTAAGGAGTAAGTTCAAAATATATCAGCTTATTAGGTGTAATTTGAACGCAAAAGTTTAAGGAATAATAGAACACGCTGAAGAGTAGTGACCGCGGATACAATGTGTATCGTCGTCGCGTGTGTTCAAGAGACTCTCCAGAAGTGGACTATGTTTTGTCAGTTTAGTTGTAACACTTGGCGAGGTGCCATGATGCGGCGGAGTACTGAGTGCGTGGTGTCGTGTTGCAGGAACCTGGAGGACAACGAGATCGAGCACATCGACGCCGAGACCTTCGTGCCCATCTCCAAGCTGGAGGACCTGTACGTATGCACGACAGCACTTACCTTACGGTACCTGTGGTGTGCCGCGCCTACTAGATGCAGATATACATCCTCATTCATTCATTTTTCTGAAGGGCTAAGCTCTAAACAAAAAACATTCAGTACCTTTATAGCCACTTATTTATATTATTCTTAGATTACAAGTAAAGTAAGAAAATGTAGATGTAGGGATGTTTTAATCCAAGTTGATGTGCAACGTTCCGTAGTCAATCATTCTCACTTATCATTAACAAGGACTTTCTTACCGTTTCTTCTACATAAGAAACGACCAATTGGAATGGTGCACTAGCTTCTGATGTTTTATAGGTGCTCTTGTAGCACTATGTAAATATGTTGTGTGTGGCAGGAACGTTGGCAACAACGTGTTCCCGTGGCTGCCGGGCGCCGGGCTGCAGCGCCTGCTGCACCTCAAGGCGCACAACAACCCCAACCTGCGCCACTTCCACCCGCCCGAGATGCTGCCGCGCATACAGGTACCCCCGACATGCAGCCGCGCACACCGGTACCCCCGACATGCAGCCGCGCACACAGGTACCCCCGACATGCAGCCGCGCACACCGGTACCCCCGACATGAAGTTCTTGAAGAACGATTGCTACTTAAAACCTGTGTAGTATACACAGGACATCGAATTTGTTGGTTATTGGGGGTTGGGTGCCCTTGGCCATCTTATTCTATATCTTGAAAGTTGCCAGTGAGCTCACAAGATTGCCGTAGTAAGCCGGACCGGCCTCCGCACGGCTGATTCGATCCAACATCATTTTTATAAGCGGGGTCGGACCCGCAGCGAGGGATGTAGGTCCTCATCTCCCATACTGCAATAACATACACTACCCTCACACAACTTCATGTCATACAGAACCCTAAATTGAACCGTGGAAAGCCTTTCACGGTACAATTTATCTCAAGCAGTAGTTGACGCTGACAAAGAGTCAGCGCCAGCTTCGCTAGTGACAATAACACCACCTGTGTTACTCACTGCTAGCTAACTAATACGTATGCGGGACACGTTCAGTATTCACTGTGAACACTTGTTTTCCTTCTGCACCAGCGTGCGGAAGCGAGGCGTCAGTGCCAACGTCGTGTTGAGGAAGGTCTCGCGACGACCTTGGCGCACCGAGGGGGGTCAGCCCGCCCTCGCTATCACGCAATACATCCTCGTTGACGTGTGCTGTCACTACGTATCGGGTTCCACTCGCGACCGGCGACATCACAACACGCCAGACATCTGTTGCTGTGGTCCAGTTCACACGCTTCTCAATTCATTATCGTTACGTTATCCGGATCGTTATCGCCTCCGATGACATTGACAGCTTTCATCGTGGGAACTGTAATCTGTACACAAGTTTCAATGCTTCATCAATTCGATAAGTACAACACACTGATCGATAAGTCACAAGCGTGTTTATTCACTGCAAAAAGGAGTCCGTTCACCTTGACTCCTACTTTCCGGAATGTGTCACTGGAGTGCACCGACCGTCTTCAGCTTTTGGGTGTTGAAGTTTCTTCAGACCTTAACTTTGGGCGGTTCATTGAGTCCAAAGCCAAAGTGGCTGCAAAAAAGTCAACGTTCTGGCAAAGGTCCAACGGTACTTCACACCGGGGCAGCTTCTAATGCTGTACAAAGCACAGGTCCGATCGTGTGTGGAGTACTGCAGCCACATATGGGCTGGTGCTGCTAAATGCCACCTGGCAGCTTTGGACTCGGTGGAAAGGCGTGCGAAGAGGCTAATTGGAGACCCTGATTTGGTTAAATCCAATCTGCAAAGCCTAGAGCACAGGCGTAGGGTAGCCAGCCTATCGGTATTCTACAGGATGCATTACGGAGAGTGTGCGCAGGAATTACATGAGTTAATTCCGCCATCTCCCTTCTACCATCGGACAAGCCGTCGTACGGCGAGTATCCATCCCGCGTTGTCGTAACCTGAACGGTCCGGACAAAGCGGTTTGCCTCGTCGTATATACCGCGTACATCGAAGGATTGGAACAATTTGCCTGCTGCGATCTTCCCGTCCGATTATAATTTGAGTATCTTCAAGACTAGAGTAAATAGGATCTTAATAAACTAGTGCGCCTCACCATCAACGATTGCATCACTGCTTACCATCAGGTGAGATTGCGGTCAAGCATTAGTTTATGGTATATAAAAACAAATGATAAGTAATTTGCATTTTTACTTATCTCAACGATATTAGATATGGATATTTTTTGTGAGTGCTCTTTAGTAAAAGAAGGCTCATACAATATACATGTGTGTGTTGGGGCGCAGACGCTGGTGCTGTCGTACGCGTACCACTGCTGCGAGTTCATGCCGCTGATGGAGGAGGCGGACGAGGAGCCGGCGGCCGAGGCGCCGTCCGACCTGGTGATCCTGCCGCCGCAGCACATCGACGCGGCCGCCTGGGCCAACACCACCGACATCTGGGCGCACTACTGTACGTACGCACCGCGCGGCGCACGCTGCGGCGCGAGGCCGGTAGTACATATAGCTCTGTGTGTGCAGTGAACGCGTCGGAACTGAGCGGCGCGGGCGCGGGCGCGGCGGGGCTGGCGGCCATGCTGGAGGGCTGGGCGGGCGCCGGCGCCGTGGAGCTGGGCGAGCGCGACCTGCGCGCCGACGCGCCGCGCAAGGTGCAGTGCCTGCCGCTGCCGGGTGAGTCACTCCACTCCACACTGCGCTCTCTGCGCTCCTCGCTAGCGGCTAGTGCTGACCTCACGCTCCGCAGGCCCGTTCCTGCCGTGCGTGGACCTGTTCGACTGGTGGACGCTGCGCTGCGGCGTGTGGGCCGTGTTCCTGCTGGCGCTGCTCGGCAACGGCACCGTGGTGTTCGTGCTCATCTTCAGCCGCAGCCGCATCGACGTTCCGCGCTTCCTCGTCACCAACCTCGCCGCCGCCGACTTCTTCATGGGCATCTACCTGGGTACGTACCTCGGCGACAGGTTGCTGTGCTGTCAGAGCTGAGGCCGAGTGTACAGCAAGCGTTCTGTGCAGGGTTCCTGGCCGTGGTGGACGCGGGCACGCTGGGCGAGTTCCGCGCGCACGCCATCGCATGGCAGATGTCGGGCGGCTGCAAGCTGGCGGGCTTCCTGGGCGTGCTGTCGTCCGAGCTGTCGGTGTTCACGCTGGCCGTGATCACGTTGGAGCGCAACTACGCCATCACGCACGCCATGCACCTCAACAAGCGCCTGTCGCTGCGCCACGCGGCCGGCGTCATGGCGGCCGGCTGGGCCTTCTCGCTGACGGCGGCCGCGCTGCCGCTGCTGGGCGTGTCCGACTACCGCAAGTTCGCCGTGTGCCTGCCCTTCGAGACGTCCACGCCCGTGGCGCTGGGCTACGTGGTGGCGCTGCTGGTCATCAACGGCGTGGCCTTCCTCGTGCTGCTGGGCTGCTACCTCAAGATGTACTGCGCCATCCGCGGCTCGCAGGCCTGGAACTCCAACGACTCGCGCATCGCCAAGCGCATGGCGCTGCTGGTGTTCACGGACTTCCTGTGCTGGTCGCCCATCGCCTTCTTCGCGCTCACGGCCGCGTTCGGCGTGCAGCTGGTGTCGCTGGAGGAAGCCAAGGTGTTCACGGTGTTCGTGCTGCCGCTCAACTCGTGCTGCAACCCCTTCCTCTACGCCATCCTCACCAAGCAGTTCAAGAAGGACTGCGCGCTCGTGTGCAAGGCCATCGAGGAGTCGCGCGTGACGCGCGGCATCGGGCGCTGCCGCCACTCGTCCAACTTCAGCAACCGCCAGACGCCCGCCAACACCAACAGCCTGGCGGAGCGCTCGTCGCGCGGCCAGCACGGCGCGGCGTGCGCGTGCCGCCGCCTGCTGCCGGCCGCGGCCGAGCGCGCGCGCGAGCCGGCGCGCCGCGTGCGCCTGCTGCGCTGGCTGCGCGCGTGCGGCCGCCGCCCCGCCGCGCCCGCGCCGGCCCCGCGCGCCGCCAGCGCGGCGCCGGCGCGCGCGGGCTCGGTGTCGTCGTCCGTGGAGTTCTCGTCGTCGCGCTCGGACTCGTGGCGCACGTACGGGCGGCCGCCGCCGCCGCCGCGCCGCGCCGCGTCGTGGCTGGTGGCGCGCAAGACGTCGCAGGACTCCAACCTGTCGTCGTCGCGCAACGACTCGTCGGGCTCGGCCGCCACGGCGTCGACGGGCACGTGGCGCACGTCGCGCTCGGGCGGCAGCGCGGCGGGCGGCGCGCGGCCGCGCCTCACGCGCCAGCCCGCCGTGGACGAGCCGCCCGGCTCGCCCGCGCCCGCACTAGCGCCGCGCCACCTGCACACCATCCCGTCGGCGGCGGAGGCGGAGCTGCAGCCCGACGACGACGCGCGCGCCGCCGCACAAGACTGACTCCGCACCGTCCACTCCCCCCACCCCCACTCACACACACACACAAATGAATGATGTGCTATAGTAACGATAGACATAATGCATATTTTATACAGTATTAGGAAGCCGCCGCGCGCGGCGTCCGCACGGGTGTCGAGGCTGAGAAATAAAGTATTAACTATAACAAAATAATTATTTATTTAGGAAAATGTTGACATAAGAGTATTTACGAGTCGATTATATTGCTACAATTATATTTACAGTTGAAGAAGGTATACCACCGTACCGTGTACGGCGCTAGCTAGGATACTTGTACATAGACTGTCGCCGCCCGCACTATACTAAGTATATACCCTTGATAATAATATATTATGAATACGTAGTAAGTGAACAAACTACAGTTAAGTACGAGTCGTTAAACTATAGTTAGGTTTTGTATGTTGTTACGCGTTACGTAGCGTAGAGTAGTAGCTGCGACAGCGAGCCGTGCCAATTACTTAAGTACGTAGTGGCGTAGTGCAGCGCGTGTGCGGCGCTCCGGCGGGGCCACGCGGCCTGCGCCGGACATGCTAGTGGCAATGCTTTGTTTGTTCAATGTCACTCATTGTAAGTACCACACGAGTTTACTGAAAAGACCCAACGTACGCCAACTATTTTCACAGAAATTACAATAAGTTGCCTCATCCACCCAGCAGGGCTGCGTTTGTATTACGCTGGGAATACCTACAGTACCTTCATAAAAATAATACTGATCGAAATTTGTGCTTCGATTCATGTTTTTGCTCTAAGGGATCTTTAACAGAACACGAGAAATACAGCAGGATAAATTTGCCTATAAATGTACTGGATCATGTCAGTAAATTCGTGAGGTACATTGAACAAACAAAGCATTGCCACTAGTTTCTTCAGTCTAGCTCGAGTGGCCCCGCTAGATCGATACACATGCTGTTGTCGACGCACTAACTGCAAGTTCCAGTCCCAAATACTACATACTTTATTATTAAGAACAAATCAGTTTACGAATGTGTCTCTAGTTATAATTTCCTCAAGGGACTGGAAACATGTAGGTAATGGACGAACAATTCTGTGTTATGTGACTTACTTAATAATTGACTTTAAAATTTTGATAATGTTGATTTGTATGTTCATGATTGTTATTGAGAGCGGCGCAGGCGCACTGCACGTGGTGCAGCGCGCACTTGTTGAACTTTTGTAATAATATACGTTGGTTAGGAGGCGCGCCGCCGTACAACGCCGGCCTGTACGTATAGTCGTGTCTATTTATTGATGTGTCCGACAGACGCGTGGTTGAGAGTGCTATTTATTTTATTGTACAATAATTATACGACAACTGTCTACACAACCTGTTTCATTTCATATCACATATCGATCAACCCTTTTATAAAAAATATGACATTGAATTGAGTGGATTCTTAAAAATGGGCAGTAAACTGTTGGTTGCGATCCTGTTTGCTTCTAATAAATAAGTAAAAAGTTTGAACACATTTTGAACACTAGGAAAACCACAAATTCCATTTATATTTTTTTGTGAAAGTCTCTTATTCGACAAAAACATAAAATCCAGCCTGTATGTCGGGCGCAGGATATATAAAATCCTGTTCTCAAACATCAGGATCAAGATGACGATTGTCGTGTGTTATACGCGGCTCAGACATGGATCCTGCGACAGACAGAAAAGATTGACGCTCTGGAAATGTGGTGCTGAGTGTCTTCGAGCGCGTTCCGAACAAACGCTTCTATTGTAAAGGAACACGGCGTCGAGGGGCTCTACTTCAGACTGGTGCGCGCCAGTGTCGACCAGAGCAGCGCACGTACGTCGAACGCCTTGCTGAACAAGGAGACGTGGTCGCGAAGGAACGAGTGCACGAGATGACAGCCGGCAGGCAACAGTGGCGGCAAGTTGTGCGACGTGCCCTGCCGGCTCCGGAGAGCTACCTCCATGACGACGTCGTGCTCCCCAGCAACGAGCACGACCACTTGGCAAGAGGTGAGGACCGACAACAAGAAATGATTCTGCGGGGGGTTGTTTGAAAAACAAATAACGACAACTAGTATTATTTACTTGGGTTATTGTTTGTGCTAACTTTCAAGTATATTCACATAAATGGAATGAGTTTTTGCATACCATCGAAATTCTCCCTTTTCACCTTCGTATAGGTTGCTTTTCCAAAACCCCTTCTCACTGCTCGGCTGCTCGCCTACCTACGTCATAAAATCGTACTACCTACGTCCTTTCATACATATATAATTATTACATTTACAATATACATAGGCACAATGAGGGTTTTCAGAAGAATTCACACCATTTTGTAAACTATCTGTAATAATTACATCTCTCTCAAAAACATACCGAAGGCAAAAGGATATGTTGTCGCTTTCTACCAGTGTGTCCATTGACTAGTTCGTACTACGGGACCAGTCTGTTCTAAAGAAGTTCAAGATGATATTAATAACAATTAATTAACTTAATGTAAATGTATGGTTACGCTAGTCATAGTAAGAAAGGGACACACTACCTTTCTCGTTGTTTTGCTCGGTGCCTTTTTCCCTTTTGCTTGTCAATTGTCATTAAGAAATATGAATCAATCAAAATAAAATAAACTTGAGAATGTGTAAAATCCGGTCACATTAAATTGACCCATCTCTGAAGTGCGATCCCTTAGCTCTCCCGGTAAGTGTTGTTATGATACGCGCGTCGATAATTTGGCTAGTTCTCTGTGGTTGGTTGGTATATTGTTTTTGATCATAATTTCATCGTCGCCAAGCGTCAAGTTAATGTGACCGAGTAGTAATATTGCTTCGTAGTGATGTAATCAATCCAGTTTACAGTAGCGTGTCGGTGTCTAAGATCCTTGGTCGGCGCCACAGAGCTTTACTACTTTTGAGAACATAACGTGTAACGTTTGACGTTGATGTCTAACTATACCTAATTAACATAAGCGTTTGACAAGTGCCAAGCCTTTTTTTATTGTTATAAAGTAATGCTTGCCCGTTATCCCGCCTGAGAGCGTTTTCACATTATCCGATCCGGTATCGGTATCGGACGCCGATCCGATATCGTATATATAAAATGTATGAAATGCCGTGCTCCGATATCCGATATCGGGCCGGACAATATGAAAGATAGGTACTTAATTTATACATTTTACTTACCCCGATATCGGATCGGCGTCCGACACCGATATCGGATCGGATGATGTGAAAACGCTCTGATGGTAAGCAGTGATGCAATCGTGACGACTCAGTGCTGCCACCTGGTGAACGTCATTTTAGAAAACCCTCATTGTATTAAATGAATGATAAAAGTAAACACAGACGGAATCAGGTCCAATATTAAAAAAAGTAGTTTTTTTACCTTAGGTATTATAACAAACTTGATCATTATTTAGTTATTTAAATTTTATCCTATATTTACTACTAACTGCATTATTCGCATTTATTATTTATACCAGGCATTCAATGTGCATTCCACTTTTGTATTAACGCTCTTTACTGTAATTTAAGCCTTTTCTAAGATTCAACTCGAAACAAAAATTTACTAAACTTGCATTTTGATCGTTGCTTATCAATAATCAAATCAAAGGCTGCTCAGATATGTGTTAAACGTAGCAAGACCACGAGTTACATTAGGATACGATCATACGATACATTCCGGTATAATATACCCATGGAACACATAAAAACCATTCACGAGAGCGTCGAGCGCTACCACGGGCAGATGCTAAAAAAGCTGAAAATCGTTTGTAGTAGGTATTGATGCAGTTATTTATTATAATATAGCGTTTAATCATTTTTTGCATAAAGTACTTAATTATAATTGAAGCCTGTAAATTATTGCAAATTGAAGAAATAGTCAAAAAGTGTTCAAATCGTTCAAAATTGAAACTTGACGTGGTATCACGAGGGTGTTGTAGGTAGCCGACATTGTTTGCCTCCGTGTACCGATATCAAGTGGTGTCCTACAACGTGAACCGCTTCTCTTCAGAACGACTTTTCAAGAGCTAAGCACTCAATCAACAAGTTTTTTTCCTAATATACAAAGTTTGGTAATTTTGTACAGCAACAACGGCATCAGCACCGGTGTGATGTTTACAAAGGAGCACAGGCAGGCGCTCCACTACGAGTACCTGTTAGCGGACTACGACTACAACCAACACTAATGAGTTAATCAAAGTACCTATGATCTGATTAGCGCTGTTAATATTATAGTTTTAGAACTGTACATAACACAAAACATTAATTTATACGATCCAGAAATAAAACAATTGATTCGTGTCGTGACTGCCGTCTGGCGGGCAAGTCGCTCGCCGTCAGCGTCGCGTGGACGGCGTGGACGGCGCGGGCGACTGGCGTCTGTGGAGCGGGTCGGGTCCAAGCTGCGCGCGCTCGGGCGCGGCGGCGCGCTCACGTGGCGGCGGCGTCGCGGTGCAGCGCGGCGGGCTCGCTGCCGGCGCGCGCGAGCGGCGCGTGCGGCGCGTGCGGGGGGGGCGCGGGCGGCGGCGACTCCAGCTCGCGCTCGCGCAGCAGGTCGGGGCGCGCGCGGCGCCGCCGGAACTCCGCGAACTGGCGCCCCAGCCGCTCCTCCAGCGGCTCCAGCACGTCGGGCCGCCGCTTGCGCTCCTCGCTCTGCACCTCCGTCTCCGAGCTCTCCTCGTCCACCTCCTGAAATCACACATCGCATCATTACTGATTACCTAATTTAAAAAAGAATGACAAAATTTTTTTTTATGACTCGCATAGGATAAAAAAATATGTCTAATGAAAAATAATTTATAATATTATCTGAGATTTGTGGAAGGTGGTGAGAATTGGGATTAGACGTATTAGTGTAAACCTACCGTGCAAGGTAATAAAAAAGGTTTTCTGACTTTTTACAACCCCATTTATCCAGCAATAGAACATTACTGACTACCGAAGCTCACGTAAGTTTATGTCTGTTACGGATGATATCCGACTTGCGGCTACACCTAGTTTTAGCCGGCTACAACTAGGAGTAGTCGGTCACATGCGGTTAAACCTAGAAGTATCCTGCAATCTTCGGTTAGAACTAGGTTTAGCCTTCATCATAGAGGCTAGAACTAGCTGCAGCCATACAGCGGTGGTTAAACTTGGTGTACCCTATTTATCCATATTTCTATTCACAAATTAATTTATTGTGGATATTGTGAAGTAAAATTGGTGTAGCAGTGTCTGGTGTCAAGCAATTGGACAATATGTGGAATCATTGAAACAGGCGCGATCTCGGTAAAATGGAGCTGAGCATTTTGTGTTGACTACCTCAGCGAAATTTTCCAAGAAAATTGACTGCGGACTACTGCAAAAACATCAGAATGTGTTACAGCCGTATTCTAAAGTACCTAACTCAAAAATGAAATCCACTATACACTGAAGAGGATTCGAGGCGGTATGGCCTAAGATCTTAGCCTGCCCAAAGGGGACGAAAAAATCGTCACTAGCTGCTGCCAGCGGCTTCGCCCGCCTGAAGTTAGAAAATTGTCCCACGGGTAGGATTTTTTTTCTGGTACGGGAATCATCAGAATGACTTCTCCCGCTCTTGGGCGGAGCGGGAGGGCGTGTCAGACTCTTACTGACTAAACCCCTACCCCGTTCCTTCATTGCCTTCGATCTGGGGGGGACTTACGGAATACCACGTGTTCCCCAGAGGCTTCGGCCCTGCCGGGCCCCTACAGTTTGCTGACATCTCCATGAGGCGCGCGTGGAACAGAACGCGCCGTTGACGACAGGGCTCGGTCCAGATTATTTCCAGACTGCCGGATGGCGAGCTACCCAGTGCTCGCCGTCCGCAAACCCGCGCCTACGGTGGTCGGACACAGGGTTGTTGCGAATATCAGCATCAGCATCAGCGGAACATAAGCATTATTGTCCACATCAGCATCAGCATCTGCATCCGCATTAATTGTTGCTGATGTTAGATGATGATGTTCAAAGTTCGTGTCGCGACATGACTGGCGCTGGCTCGGAGATTCCTGTCACCTCCGCCAGCAAGCGTCCCTAGCGAACAGTTATTCAGCAGTGCCGGCATTATATAAAAACCTGCTCCCAACAGACTGCAAGCTGAAAAAGCAGCTCAGTTGTTGTTTTTAAAATACAACTTGCCGTTAATAAAATTGCAGTATTAATAATATAATTTATCACTTAACTAGTTTATATATTGAGTGATTTTTAATTGATTGTTTTTCTTCATTAAAAAGTTACAGAATTATTAAAATATATCTTTTATTAAAATTTGATCGAAGTCAATATTATATTTACCTAAAAAAGTACAAAATTCAGTAAATATTAATAAAACCTTAGATCAGCATCAGCATCAGCTGATGGCAATTGAAAAAAATCAGCATCAGCATCCGCTGATGTGAAAAAAATCCTGCATCAGCAACAACCCTGGTCGGAAATTGGGATCGGGATCTCGGTGGTGGCGGCGTGAGGACCGTTCCCCCACGCGCTCGCGGTCAGCAGCCTCCTTCACGAGCATTACTGTTTCGCAGAAGGAGGCGACCGCATGCCACCCCTCCTCGCTGCGGACCATGGCCTGAACCAGGGCCTGGCGCGAGAGGTCGCCGCCTCCGATAGCCTCCACAAGGACACGGCGGTGCTCCGCCCAAGCGGGGCACACCTCTACCGTGTCCTCCGGGCGGTCCACACAGTGGCGACACCCGGGCGTCCTCTCCTGCTTGATCCGATGCAGGAACCTGCCGAACTTTCCGTGTCCGGTGAGGACCTGCATCATGCGGAACGAGAGGACGCCGTGACCTCTTTCCAACCACTCCTCAAAGAGGGGACTTACCGCCTCAATGACGGCGTGGCCGTCCCAAGGGTAGGTACTATATACTCCCAGGATAAAAAGTTTCCAGAGTCAGCAGTACTATGTGCCCGGACATGGCTCAGTGGGTCGTCTCATGACTTACCCGTGTGCCAGGTTCATGCAAATCCTTCCAACCGATATACAACTTAGTTTATACACACCCATAGATAGGTACCTATACCATCAAACATACACACACTTATTAACTTTACTCTTTATAATATTAGTGTGTTTCTCGAACGAAGCCAGTACTACGTTTGACCTGATTAGGCCAGAACATTTTATCAATGATACCTGTGTGAATGAGTGATAGGTAAGTATACAAAAACTGCAGAAAAAAAGAAGAACGTTCAGTGAAGAAAGACAGAACCAAGAATAATAGTGAGTGATGTGATGTGAGTGATGGACGCACCTTGATCTCGGCGAAGGTGACGGGCGTGGTGCGGTGGCGCTGGCGCGGCGCGGCGCGGCGCAGGCGGCGGCCGCGCGCCAGCGCCGACGCCTGCGCCGGGTACACCGCGTCCATGGCAGCTGCAACACCGCTCGCGTTACTACGCACCCGACAACATATCAAACCTTTTCTAGAGCCTTACGTTGTTTAGCGTCTAAATCATAAATTTTGAGTTCTCGCTCAACTGAAGCAAGCTCGTTCGCAACCGCAAGTCGCGACGTGTATAGTTCGATCGATTCCGCACTAGGTAAACATATTGATTACAGTTCCATGTAGGTGTGCCCGCGAGCGCACTCCACCATGTGGTCGGCTCTGAATCTGATACACATCGTGTAATCATTAAAAATACCTCGCACTCGGCAGAACGCTCGCGTTTCACTTGGAATATCTACAGAGTAACGCAAGTAATTACACTGTTTCGTGATCCGATAAGGCGCACGTGACAGATCTAGTGCTGCTAGTAACAGCAGCATCATTAGCGAGAAATGCTTCTTTCACCGGATACAAGCTGTGTCGCATGCGTGAGCGTCTCGCGCAGCCGGCCGGTGCTCGCACTCACCTATTGACGAACGAGTCGGTCGCGGTGACACATGGAGGCTGCCGAGCGGCGCTGCACCGTGCTGTCGCGCAGAGAGCGCGCGCGCCGCCTGCGACCACTCGCACTCGCGACCTAGTTACTGAGCGCGGCCTCCGCCACCGCAGCCGCAGCTGTCTGCCGCCTGCTGCTACTCACTACTGCGGCAACTAACGTGAAGCCAGTCTCGTGGTGTGCGTAGCGCTAGAAAGTATCCGCCGACGTCGTGGGAGCGAGAGTGCGGCACTCCCGACGTGTTGCCGAGTTCTGCGAGCGCTTGATATTTTTTCCCGAGAAATCTGTATGTTTTGGTGAGTGACCGCGTTCCGGTGGCGCGGTGCCAGGCGCCCCCCGCGCGCTGCGCTCCGCTGCTCGCGCCCGCCCGCCGCGCCCGCCGCGTGCTAGTAAATAGGGATGGGCAAATGGAAAAAAAATATCGATATTTATCGTATCGATATTTTTTAAATATATCGATATATATCACCCAAGAAATATCGATATTTCGATATATCGAAATTTTTGCCCAATATGCCATTATTTATAAAAAATGCCAAAATATTCGAAATTTTAAAGCAAATACACATTTAGCAGAATTCACTTTAATTAGGACTAATAATGTAAAACTTCAGACTTTGGTGGAATATTTTCAAGAAAATGAAACGGGCAACATAACCCTTTCCGGGTTAAATAGTTAAAAAACGAGTTCACCTATAGTAAAAAGTGCTAGATCTAGCCCCAAAAGGGCTAAGGTGACAACGCTGCATGCAGTCAGTCATACCAACCAAACCAACAAGCAGTGTTATTGTGACATTGTCATAGACAAGCAGGTCATAGACTGTAATTTTTGTTTGTGTTTAAAGCAAAGAAACTAAACCCATACAGCCTACTGCATACTTAATCTTTTTCTAATCGAAATCGGATTGGTCAAATACACGATGTGACGCATGAGCAAACAGTAGAGCTTTAAAAATATATCGATTTTGATATCTGAAAATAAATATCGAAAATCGATATATCGCCGTAAAAAATATCGCAGATTTATATCGATATTTTTCTGAAAAAATATCGATATTTTGATACATCGATATTTTTTGCCCATCCCTACTAGTAAATAGGGATGGGCAAATGGAAAAAAAATATCGATATTTATCGTATCGATATTTTTTAAATATATCGATATATATCACCCAAGAAATATCGATATTTCGATATATCGAAATTTTTGCCCAATATGCCATTATTTATAAAAAATGCCAAAATATTCGAAATTTTAAAGCAAATACACATTTAGCAGAATTCACTTTAATTAGGACTAATAATGTAAAACTTCAGACTTTGGTGGAATATTTTCAAGAAAATGAAACGGGCAACATAACCCTTTCCGGGTTAAATAGTTAAAAAACGAGTTCACCTATAGTAAAAAGTGCTAGATCTAGCCCCAAAAGGGCTAAGGTGACAACGCTGCATGCAGTCAGTCATACCAACCAAACCAACAAGCAGTGTTATTGTGACATTGTCATAGACAAGCAGGTCATAGACTGTAATTTTTGTTTGTGTTTAAAGCAAAGAAACTAAACCCATACAGCCTACTGCATACTTAATCTTTTTCTAATCGAAATCGGATTGGTCAAATACACGATGTGACGCATGAGCAAACAGTAGAGCTTTAAAAATATATCGATTTTGATATCTGAAAATAAATATCGAAAATCGATATATCGCCGTAAAAAATATCGCAGATTTATATCGATATTTTTCTGAAAAAATATCGATATTTTGATACATCGATATTTTTTGCCCATCCCTACTAGTAAACAAACAACATGCACTACCGACTGTCGCTGATCATATTATAAAATGCTCGCATCGTAAGAAATAATGGACTTACCTAATTTATATTTAACATGATTCACACGTACCTATATTATAGGCTATATACAAAATTTAAAGGTCTTGGCTTTGACATCAATTTATTGAAGTAGGACAAGCATTACATGACCCGAACACGTAGTGTTGACTGGATCGTGTAGTAGGTGCAGGTTAAGTTACGTTTTCTGTTATCCGGCTTTCTCGGGATTTCTGTTAACAAGAACTGCGTAGATTGGTGCACTCTGGTTATAATTGGGTGGTGAGTTACTTACTGCATTAGGATTCGCAGAACAATAGAAAAACGCAGATTCTTAGCGAGTGACAAACACAGATACCTATTGAATGTGTGATCTAGAAAACGAGGGGTGTGGAAGAGTTGATAAGATAGAAAAATGCAGTTAAGGAGACTTAATTAAACTCGCAATCTCAACTTAATATAAACTCGCTATAGTTAATTATAGGGAAATTAAAGTTCCGTTCAGACGTTTTATCCACCGATAACATATTTATTAGGTAGGTACTTAAACGAACTTGTACGTCTACTTATTATTATAATTAATTTGTGACTGAATAGAAGTAAATAGCTAAGACATAGATAAATACTCGTAAATAACTAGTACCTATGTGTATTATACTAGACAAGATTAGCAGCCTAGCAAACCGAGATATTTTGCACTCGGACACATATTATGGGACTAGGGGTGATGGCACTATTGAAAATAATTGGAGAGAGCGTGAAAGTGGTTTATCCACAATGCACAAGTTCCTAAGGATTTTAAGACACCCCAAATCTGTCAAACCAATTTTTAATAGTATCCAAACAAATCCCAATTTACATCTATAGCGTTTAATAAACTTTCTATCCGCGCAGTGGTAGGTACCCATAAAGTTGAAGAATCGGCATATAGATGACACTAAAACTCAAGACATTTGTGAAGATGGAGAATAGCAACGGAGAAAAAGTCTCGCCTTGTGGAACACCAGCATGCACGTGCACCTAGATTTCGGAAAAACGATGATTTCTCTGTACTGATGAGTCTCTAAAAAAGTAATAAAAGAATAGTATTTAACAAAACGTAAGAAAAATTCAAGAAGAATTGTCTAAATACTGAAAAAATATAAAAATGTAGTGCACCCACCCGCATTCTAATATAAATAAAAAAATATTTATTAAGTAGTAGACAGTAGTATATATAGTTTAAGACCTTAGCTTGCCCAAAAATAGGGTGAAGAAAATTAGAAAACAAAAGTGTCACAGTGACAGTAAAGTATAAAAATAATGTCAAAATCAGTGTTGCCAATTCATAGATACTGTCGCTAAAAATGGCGCTTTTGCCTCGATTAAAGGTCTACTATAGATAAACTTGTCTAAAAACCTTTAGAGTGGGTAAAAATCTGATTTTTTTTTATAATAAATGTTTAAAATGTGTTTATGAACAAATAATATCATAATTAAACATGTTTACAAAATAATTTATTTCCAACAAATTATCTCTTAAATGTTAACAAAAAATTAATATATAAATCTGTGTGCTATAATAATAATAATAATAATAATAATAATAATAAGTTATTAGACCTAAAAGAAACCCTCTACGTAACACTGCAAAAGGCTGCGATCTTGAATACTTGTAGGATTGTTAGGAAGTTCATGCAGATAGAAGAGAACGACGTAGGACCTCAACACACGACACAATAAAATTTTACTCGCTACATTTACTTGGCTTAGCCCGTAAATGTGGTCAAAACCAGCTAGAGAGCTGAGAAAATAAAATATACCCGCAAATAATAATAATATGTTTATTTGCATAAAACATGGTATAAAGGGGTGTTAAATAATACTATATAGCACAAACATGTTTAGCTAGGTTATAACAAAGCATGCAAAATACTTAAAATTAAGCAAGTAAATAAGGAGCCATCAATAGTGAAAAGAACATCAAAATTTTTTGTCAACAAATTCCTTTAAGCTATAAAAACTATGTTCAAGCATCCATTTGTAAAATTGAATTTTAAACAATTTTGAATGTAAGTTTTTAAATTGCCTCGGTATTTTATTATAAATGCGCACACACATTGCTAGGCAGTTTTTATTATATTTAGTTAGTCGAGGCAGATCATTCAATACAAGTTTATACGGATCTCGTCTGTTCCGAGGATTGACATCATTTGCAGTTTTGAATAATTGTTTATTTTTCATTACAAACATACATATTTCGTAAATATAAAGTGATGGTAACGGTAACAAACCAAGTTTCTTAAATATTAGTTGACATGAGTCATCAGGTTTTAGTCCACAAATTGATCTCATGCACTTTTTTTTAGCGATGAATGCTCTTTGGAAGTCGGTGCTGTTACCCCACATTACAATCCCATAACGTAGTAACGATTCAACGTATGCACGGTAAGATATTACAGCAGTTTTTACGTTAGTTACATTTTTGACTTGTTTAAGTGCATATACAAATTTATTTATTTTAGTGCTAATATTATCTATGTGTTCTTTCCAATTTATATCTTTATCTATTATTACACCCAAAAATTTTGTATGCGTTACTTCTTTGATTTTATCAATATTAAGTTTTATGTCATTTTTGTGATTATTAGATTGATTAAATTGAATGTAAACTGATTTATCTAAATTTATTTTTAAATGATTAATGTCAAGCCAATGAAGTAATTTGTTAATTGTATTATTAATGTCAAACTCATGATCTAAAATGGTATTATGTTTTTTATTAGATGTCACTATAATGGATATGTCGTCGGCAAATAATATGCATTTATGGTCAGTTATTTTTGTGATGTCATTAATATAAATGAGGAATAATATTGGGCCCAGTACGCATCCTTGTGGAACGCCACATTTATTATATTTATATTCCGATGAGTATGATATTATGTCATTATTTTCGTTCTTTTTATAGTGTCTAAACGAAAATTCAATTTTGGACGAGACGGTTTCGACGGCAAAGCTTCCGAAACTCCGTTCGGGAGTTTTCACGCTGTGATTGGTCATATTCGGCGCGTTAAATTGCATCCAAGCAAGCAAATGACGATTACATTTTTTCACGCGTCCACGTACCTAATTATGTTGTGACTGGCTTATGTTTACAGTTCGTTTTGTTTGTTATAAATTTTCGTTTGATATATACTACTATTTTTAGGCCTCTAGTTGCATCTGCCTCTGATAGAATCAGTTACGGCCGAACGTATAGTCCAGCTAATGGTTCATTAGCGTCTCTAATGTCTATTAAAGTTAAGTATTGTCACACCTTCACTGAACTACTAAACGGTCCATTAAAAAATTGTCACATTGACAGTTTCACAACATAGAACAGTGAAGCCGCGAGTTTTCCAAGGCAAAATGTCCGATTTTGTTGAGTTTGTGTAGTATGCCCGAAGATATAGAAATGTGTGGGACCTAGACGATATTTACGTGATTATTCTGATCCCTTTACAAAATACTCCGTTCAAGTTTTTTTTTTGCGCGGTATAGATTTTCACAAATTAATATCGTTAAAACATGTTTTATTAGGAGTAGATACGTAACCTTAGAATGTCAATGACTCTTCATCGGTGCCATCGAAAAATGCACCATAGCTTATATTTTAATTCAATAAAACTTTTTTGTTAAAAAAATATCATTAATCAAAAGGCATATCATTCAAAATAATATAAATTACAGTTTTGATGAGCCTAGATTGATAATTTCTAAATAAAATTTTAACATTATTCATATGTACACGGACGCTCTGACAACGCTTCGGTCTATGGGTACTTGAAGCTGTCAATTACTAATGATCCCTAATCATTCATTTAACAGATTTAATGCTCATTAGTTAATCACCCATTAAAGTTAATTTAATTATTGTTCGTGAGTTCCACCGTTAGTGAATTTTGATATTGAGTTTAGCGCCTTGGAGTTTTTTGAGTTGGCAACACTGATCAAAATATTCTTCTGTCAGACTCGAAGACTGTCATCAATAAATCAACACTAAACATTGACTACACTACGCGACGTACAACAGTAAAACGTTGGTTGTTTTGTATTTTAATTTATATCAGGAGGATAAACAAACAAGCCTAACGATGAGTTACATGTTGGGACATCTACACAATGGCTGGCAAGTAGACCAGGCCATATTATCGGAAGAAGACAGAGTTGTGGTAAGTTCCATTTTATAAAGGTTAGGAATGTTCTAGACATAGAAATTACTATAAAAATAGGACCCTAACGTCTAAACAGCTTTAGGCGTGGTGGAAAAGCATACACTAGCTGTCAGGACTATCCCAGACGTACAGTCAAGATTCCTAAAAGCTCCTTACTGTTTTGTGACGCTATTGTAAATTTTCAGTCAATAAATGCCAGTATTTACTAGAGCTTGTTATAAGACAGCAGCAAATAAGGAAAAAGACTTCTCCCAGGAGATCAGGTCCTTGGGGCCGCCACTGTCCAACAGATTGCCACTAAACTGCTCACCCTAAAATGTATACACAAACAACACATTGTAGACATGTGTTGTTTGTGTATAAAGTGAACTCTACTGATATAGACTGGGTTTTTATGGGTGAATCCTTGGGTCTTGGACCTATGGCAGGCGTATGAGCAGCCAAAGCCAACTGACAATTATTATCCCTGTATGTGCTATGCAAATAGACTGTTTGAACACAGTGTTGGTGATGCTGGCAGATTTCATTGCCCTTATGTGGGACATAGAAGCAGCAGACATGTTGCTGGCTGTGCCCATTATTATGAACTTATTTGTTTGTTCTGTTGGTGGCTGCTGTATGGGTAACTATTGGTTGCCTGAAATATATGCTTTTAAGTTTTATTTATTTATTTCTAACTAGATTATTATTTATTTAATCTTCATTTGCATAAACCCACAAAGGTACAAAGGCGGACTTTAATGCCTTAGGCATACTCTACCAGTCCACCTAGTGTGGTGGTGAGACAATAATATATTATGGCAGGTGCATAAAAAAGGAAATATTATTTAGAAGACAATGAATACAAAAAGAAATCACTAAAATAACTTTAATTTTCAGTGTTTCTGTAATAATTTTGTCTCTGCGTTAGTTAATACCAACTTTGGGAAATAAAGTTTTTTTACCTTTAAGACAATACTGTTTGTTTTGTGATATATTAAGTGAATTAGTTCAATAAAAATTTAATCATGTCTAAAAAAGGTCTTGTAAATGGAGTTTTATGGACTTATCAGACAATGATTCCCATAAAGTAGATTGTAAAGTTAGATGATAACTTCTCATGGTGGCACGGGTTAACAGCAAATAGTGACTCACCCATGCTCCATCCAGAGTAGAAGAAGACATTGGTTGATTTTCTACCTTAAAAAAAACTGTATTTACTGTTAGGTAAAATTTATTTAACTGTTAGATTCTTTGATCATGAATTCCTCCTTTAAACATTTTATTAAAAAATTCAAACAAAGTAAGAAGCTGGAAAGTCAGCTCATTTTGCCAAATAGCAGCAGACTATGGAAGAATACAGATAGTCGGCTTCACCAACAAATGGGCGCATAGTCCACACATTTCTACTAAGTGTACTACATGTATAAGCTCTGGAGCAGGAGGTGGAACTGATGTTTGACATTCATAATGGTATGTGTACAGGTGATCAGGTTCGGCCACGACTGGGACCCCACCTGCATGAAGATGGACGAGGTGCTGTACAGCATTGCAGAGAAAGTGAAGAATTTTGCAGTCATCTACCTGGTGGACATCACAGAGGTTCCAGATTTTAACAAAATGTAAGGATTTTTTAATGTTGACCACTACCTGTCTTAATGGCAAGCAACAATATGGTTGAACATCAGCTTGGTGCACTGTTGCCTAATATTATCACACTTTGATCACTTTGTGCATACTTTTAGTAAAAAACAAATACTTCACTCATTGCAAAATAAACTCATGGACAGAGACAGAGAACACAAAAAAGGGACAAAATTGTATAAAACACTAATAAAAGTATGATTTTTGTTGTGTGCGCAGGTACGAGCTGTACGACCCGTGCACCGTGATGTTCTTCTTCCGCAACAAGCACATCATGATCGACCTGGGCACCGGCAACAACAACAAGATCAACTGGCCGCTGGAGGACAAGCAGGAGATGATCGACATCATCGAGACGGTGTACCGCGGCGCGCGCAAGGGCCGCGGTCTCGTCGTCTCGCCCAAGGACTACTCCACCAAGTACCGCTACTAGGCGCCGCCGCGCCGCCGGCGAGCTGACAGCCGCGCGACACACACCTGTGCCCAGCAGTGCAGCCGCGCTCCCGACCAGGACGCGGAACTGATGATTGATTACAATCATTATTGTCATATTGAATGTCACATGTGTTGTTTGGCTTACTTTGAGATTACCCTGGGACCAGGGTTGAAGAATCCAAGAGAGGCTGGGATGGGATCTGGGAACCATAAGCGATTTTTTAAATATGTAAATAGATATTTATTTGTAAGTTACTAGATACTAATTATAGTAAACTTGCAAACAATTAAACAATTTGATAATAAGTATAATGACGGTATGGTTGGCGCAGTAGTTGAGCCACTAGCTGCTACGCTGCATGTCTCAGGTTCCATTCCCACACGGAGTAAATATTTGTGTAACCTACAAGATAATATGAAATATTTGTGTAAATAATGTGAGAGCATTGTTTTAAATGTTCTACATTTATTGTAACTTAAAATTCTCTTCATGTATACGGAGAGCTAGTATGGATTTTGTTTATTTCTTTAATGTATGTATCATTAAATTTATAGTTTATTCCAGAACAATTTGGTATTATTCCATGTGAATTCATATTTTTTGTCCGGCGTCAGACTGATACGATATAATAATTAATTAAAGCCAGCTGCATACGTAACGAGATCATACCTCGGACGGGGCGTGAACGGGAACGGGACGAGACTGCCTCGTAGAAGACTACGGTACCCAACAGTGATTCGGATCTAACGTGCTAGTGTTATAAAGAAGGACGTTACCATACGGTACAAAGACGGGGCGGGACATGCTAAACGTCGCTGGCGACAATATTCTTCCCGCCCCGTCGGTGCCACGTTCGCGTCCCGTCCGGTGTCTCCGTGACCTATGCGCTTCCATATACATTGTGTTTGAAACGATATTTCCAAAATTTCCCGTTCCGTCCCGTCCGTGAAAAAACCCGTCACGTGTGCAGCGGCCTTAATTCTTTTTCTGGAGCCCTGATCGCCGATAGCTTGGACCCTGTTCTCGATACCGGTGGGACACTGTTCTATTATATTTTTATTGAAATATCTATACATAAGATAAATCTGCAGAAGTGAAAATTCTGTACATTGAAAATATCAAAAAAATTAATAGCTGGGAGCGTTACTAGACCGACACCGAACCCAAAAATATGATTAAAAAAAAATTCGTCTGTTTGTTCAGGCATCACGCAAAAACTACCGGTTCGATTACGATGAAACTTGGTATAATTATTCTTTAGTGTCCAGGGCACGAGGTCTGGTCCAGAAGTCGGATTGACATGGTGGCGTTTTTGTACAAACATTTCAGCACTTCGACCGTCCGATAGTTAATCTGGCAAAGTTAGACAGACTGGAGTAAGCCCGGTCTCGATTGAATCAAAGTCCTTCTCGTAGTCCACAAACGCTAAGCAGAGAGGCAGGTTATACTCCTCAGTCTTCTGTTTAACCTGCCGCAGCGTATGTATGTGGCGCAGCGTTGGAAGGCCTCCCACAAGGTGGACCGACGACCTAGCGAGGGTCGCGGGAATCCGATGGATGCGACACGCACAGGACCGGTCACTGTGGCGACGCTTGGGGGAGGCCTATGTCCAGCAGTGGACGTCTTTCGGCTGGGATGATGATGATGATCCTGGGCACCACTCTGGGTACTTTTCATCCCGAAAAAGTCCATACAAAAAAAAACAAACTTAATTTTGCGGTCCGTCCGATCCCTAGACCCCATTACAGTACCAACTGTAAATAATAAGTTTGTCGTAGGTTACGTACGTCATCCGCTGTGGAGTTCAGTAAGGCCCAGTAAGGGGCGCTGCACACGGCTAAGATACAGTACGGCCGTTATAAGTTGGCGAGTGAAAAGTTAGGCAACAACAATAAAAATGCAAATTACATTTATTTTTTTAAATCCTTTATTTTTTATGAGTTAGATATTAAGCGCCAAAATTCGCAGAGCCTAACTTCAGACTCGCCAACTTATAACCGCCGTACTGTACCTAGACAAAATAATTTTAAAAATAAGAAACTAATTTAGTACTTAATCGAATTTCATCTATCCATTATCCATCTATTATTTATTTATTATTAAAACTATGTACACTTGTCCCAAAACTATCTTGAATCTATAATATAAAAATGAAACCCGTTTTCCGTTGTCACGACATAACATGAAAACGGCTTGACCGATTAGGCTGATTTTTTTTTTAAATGTTCCTTGAAGTTCAATGATGGTTCTTACGGAGAAAAAAAATCTAAAAAAAAAGTTAGGTTAAGTAGGGTAGGGTAGGGTAGTGTAGGGTAATGTAGTGTAGGGTAGGCAGGGAAGGTAGGGTAGGGTAGCGTAGGATATGTAGGTTAGACATTTGACGGGAGCGAAGCCGCGGGTAAAAGCTAGTATAGAAATAAAACCAACTTTCGACAATTTCACAGCACAACGACATCTGTTATCAAAAATACGGTACTAAGCTAATGACAAGTGAAAACTATAAAATATAATTTGTCAGATTAGACCATGTCCGGTCAACATCCAAGGTTACAATAATTCGCACTTGGCTGAATATTGGTACGATTGTTCAATACACTATTATAAAGGAAATGTGAAAAGTCCTCATCGATCCGGCACGTGCAAAAAAATATACACGCGATCAAAGGTCACAAAAATTGGTTTTTCGCGATTTTCAGCAAAATGGTAAGTTTTATCATAAAATTTGCTTAGACAAAAATTGTAGATCAGACAATTATCTACAAAAATGTCTGAATACTTTTGTCCTAAGAGCCACCGTTTTTGAGATATAACGACGACTTTTCACATTTCCTTTATAATAGTGTATTGAACAATCCTACCAAAATTCAGCCAAGTGCGAATTATTGTAACGTCACCCCGATTAATTAAGTCTAATTTGACCGGATCAACGGACTAATTGAAGTATGAAACCTTAGACAACTACGTTGAGTCGGCGACGTATTACGCTGAGTCGTGGTGACATGTAGTCTTCCGCGAAAGCACCAATTCAAAATTTCCTTCTCAATTTAACTATTATACGAGTACTTATCATCATGTTTTTCCTTCGGTGTTTTGGTTTATAAACACAAAAACCTAGAGAGCAGCGAAGCACTGGAATGATAGTGGAATGTGAATGACTTATTGAACGCAATACTTCTATAACGCGATGTCAGTTTTCCCTAAGTATTTTTTGTCTCTAACCTGAGTTCATTTGTGACGAAATTGTATGTACAATCTCGAAGAACAAGACACTGAAACATAATGTAATAGACAGAAGCGAGCGGAAAAACTTTTCCGAACTATGTACCTAGCACGAGAACAGTTAAATAGCGAGCATTAAATCGCTAGGGGTAACCGGGGTGGATCAAGGAGGAAAGGACGCCCGGGTGTCGCCACTTTGTGGACCGCCCGGAGGACACGGTGGAGTACACGGTAGAGGTGTGCCCCGCTTGGGCGGAGCACCGCCGTGTCCTTGTGGAGGCTATCGGCAGCGGTGACCTCTCGCGCCGGGCCCTGGTACAGGCCATGGTCCGGAGCGAGGAGGGGTGGCAGGCAGTCGCCTCCTTCTGCGAAGCAGTAATGTTAGCGAAGGAGGCTGCCGACAGCGAGCGCGTGAGGCAACGGAACTCACGCCGCCGAGATCCCGATCCCGATTTTCGACCACCGTAGGCGCCATCACCGTGTCCCCCAGATCGATGGCAACGAAGGAACGGGGTAGGGGTTTAGTCAGTAAGAGTCTGACACGCCCTCCCGCTCCGCCCAAGAGTGGGAGAAGTCATTCTGATGATTCCCCTACCGGGAAAAAAGGGGTAACCGGGGTAGGAGCAGGTTTTCGAGGGTAGGTACCTAGTGAGATAGTAGATTATGATACAAGTGTGTGGCGAGGACCTTCAAAGCCAAGAACGGTAAATAGCAATTACTCACATGTATCATACGACGTTTTTCAATACACGTATGAAGAAAAACAATTGAACTATTACCACAACAGTAGGTACCTAACTGAAACTAGATTACTCTTATTACTAGAAAAAAAATATGTCATGGCGGTAAAATATTAAATATTTTCTTTTGCCTTAAAGGGGAAGGCTAACGTATTTTGACCATATTGCCTAGTCTTACGTTTGTTTATTTGAGTGATTTTTTTACGATGATGTCTTTGATTGATTTATTTATGAAATATTATTTAATTAAATCGTCAAAATGGACGACTATTGCATGAAAATAAACAAGACACTAATTTATACTAGATATTGAAAGCTTATACTCAAGTCTTGCCATGAAGTACCGTGTTACCCCAGTTAATGGGTTGTGGAGGTCTGATAGGCAGCCGCTCCTAGTAAAATACTGGTATTCAGCTAAATCCGGCTTGACTGGAAGCCGACTCCAATATAGTTGGGAAAAGGCTCGGCAGATGATTGAAAGCTTATATTGCTTTCAATATAATTATTAATTATAACCTAAAGTTTTTTTTTGTTAAAACTCTTTTTGAATTTTCTCTTTTAAATGGTTTTACGAGTAACTCTACATTATAGCACTAGTGTAATGGTAATCAAAATGCGACATTTTGGTAACAAGCGCCTTTACAGTGCAATTATAGTCACTTTATGAGCAAGTGTATTGAAAAAGAATATTCATGTGAAGAGATTGGGAATGTACTTTATCCAGCAGTGGGACAGTATAGGCTAGGAAAAATAAAGACAACAATAAACACAATCATATTCGAAGACATATACACAAAACTTGATACTTGATAGAGCTACCTAGAGAGGTAGAGTCTATGCCAAAAACCGGGCAAGTGCGAGTCGGACTCGCGCACTGAGGGTTCCGTACCAACTTACCTATGAAAACAGTTCAAATCTTGAATCGAAGATGGAATATAAAAAAAAATCTTGTGACGTACCTAACAACAAATTTTCAGTTTTCAGACTTTTCCATATACAGTGTAAACTCTATGTAACATCACTCGATTTAACAACAAACCCCCTAAAGCGTCGAAATTAATTGACTTTGGTTGGTTTAGCTTGTCTACCATACACTGATACACTCCACATAGCATCACACCCACTCTAAATTACGACAATTGAGTAATAAAAAGTACCTTTTAAGTTGCTAAAATTGATATAAGCTGTACAGCTGTGTACGTTCCTTTGTGGCTTTGTTATCCTAGTCAGCAACAAACTGACTGTCGGCATATCGAAATTCGTTCTTTTGTTTACAAATTGGGATTGTTTGCACGTGTTGACTGTTTAGATTATCAAAATATCTATACGTTATCATTATTCTCAGTTGCTCACAAACTTACCGACTGTAAACATGGCTAGTAATATTTTTTTTACTGATACGCGCAATAGCAACGGGAGAGAACTAGTCTGAAATAAACTTTTACTTTTCTAATTCTGTTTTTGTTTGTCTCTATTTAACGACACCTCTCAATAACGCCATAAAATGCACAGTACCTTCAGTGGCGTTATATAGAGTTTACACTGTATTTGTGCTATAATACCTTGCTTCGTGGCAAATTTCAAGATTCTAGGTCAACGGGAAGTACCCTATGAATTTTGATTCCTTTGACAGTGTCAAAATGTACGTTTTTTGCAACATAAACGAGCGTATCTTTTTTTCCCGTAAACTTACAAGTTTGATTTTTGCACAGTTTCAAGGGACCGCGGATTTTAGTGTAATTATTAGTGATCGGCGTAGGTAGTGCCATTCGCGGGATTTTGTGACAGTTATCTTAACATGGATATGCCGTCGAGTTCCGGGAAATATTTTATTTATCTATTTTATTATAGGTAAATAAAAACGGTTCTCTCATTTTTTATTAATGGTTTATACCCTGTATTAGAACTAATATTACTCGATTATTCAACAGCATGTAATAAATACATGGAAAACATTCTTCAGAATCCCGGGGCATATCCATGTTAACATTATCATTCAAGTTCATTGATCCCAAATGGCACTACCTTTGCCGATCACTAGTAATTAGTTTTAATTTCAACTTGATACCTTTACGCGTTCCTGAGATAAAGGGTCTTGACAGACAGACGGACAACAAAGTGATCTTTTAAGGGTTCCGTCTTTTCCTTTTGAGGTACGGAAACCTAAAAATCCCGGTAGATGTCGAATATTCTTGTTTATTACGTTTATACTGGAGACTCTGGAACGAAACGCAAACAAGGAAAATTGGGATTTAGTCAATAAAAGTCTGACACACCCTCCCGCTCCGCTCAAGAGCGGGAAAGTCATTAGATGACTTTTCCTACATAAAAATATTTAAGTAAATAATTGTATGCTTATAAATCATTATGAGAATTAGGAGTTAGGTATCAAAATAAAACGAGTTGTTCATCATCATTTGAGATAGTGTAAGTTTAATTTTCAGTCTCGAACAGACAATCAAGTAGGGAACACTGTAACACGTAAGTAGAGATGCGGCGGAGTCGGCGGCCGGCGCGGGGCGTGACTAGTGCGGCGGCCGCGGCCTCGGGCCCGGCCTCGGGGCCTAGGCCTCGGGCTCGGCCGCGCCCTCGCCCGCCTCGCTGCGCCAGTCCAGCGCGCCCGGCGCCCAGATGGACGCCAGCGAGCGGAAGGGGTCGTAGGGGCGCACGGGGCGCGGCGGCGCGCCGAAGCCGGGCGGCGGGCGCACGGGCCCCACGGGGCCGGCGGGCGCGGCGGGCTCGGTGTAGTTGCCCCACAGCCACGCCGCCGCCGCGGGCCGCGGCTCCAGCGTGGAGCCCCACACGGAGTTGAGCGAGCGGAACGAGCCGCTGCCCACGGCGCCCACTGCGCCCACCGCACCCACTGCGCCCACGGCGCCCACACTGCTCACCGGGCTCGGCTCGTCTGCAACCACATCACACGTTCTTCGTCTAAATCGCTACTTGAATGTTTGACTGCCATTGATTGGACATAGATGCATTTTTCGATCTCTAGGTGAACAAAGTCGCGGGTAGCAAAAATATTTATAAATCTTGGTCAGTGGTTCCCAAAGTATTAATTAATGAATTGCGACTAGTTTAACAAAAAATACTGAATCCAGGAATTACCTATTGATTTTCATGATGGAACAAGCGAGAAACATTCAATTCAATTCCAATTCGTAGTTATATTTTTGTATGAGAAAGACGCATCTGTTTCTTATTTTTTCACAATCTAACCTTATTATCAACTTCAATTTTTGTTAGGTACTTCTACAACGCAGAGAGACATATCAAAATATGTCCATTTCAGTATTTGGTATTCACAGCCGAACATCCCACTTTTATTCCGGTATGTTCTCTTGGGACATTTTTCCAGTATAGACGAGCTAGTGATAAATAAAAATGGTGTGTGAATGTAACTGACCGAGGAAGTCTCTGGCGGGGGTGAAGGCGGGGCGCTCGAGCGGCGGCGGCGGGCGCCACGAGAAGTCGCCCGCGCCGGCCGCGGCCGCCGCGCCCGCCTCGCCGTTGAAGTAGAACAGCGAGTGGTCGCCCGCCAGCGCCGGCTCGGCGCGCCGCCGCACGTCCGAGCCGATGGGGGCCAGCGGCGCCCCCGCCGGCGCGCGCGCCGCCACCACCGAGCTCCACGACGCGCCCCAGCGCAGCGCGCCCGGCGCGCGCGCCTGCCCCACGGCGCCCGGCGGCGACGCGCGCACGGGCGACGCGGCCGGCCGCGCGCGCAGCCGCTTGCACAGCTTGTCCTTGCGCAGCTGCTTGTTGGGCGCCAGCGGCCGCCGCGCGCGCGGGGAGCCCGGCTCGGCCGTGCGCGCGCGCTCCGAGCGCCGCGCCGGCGAGCTGTCGCGCCGCGCGCGCACCGCCCGCGGCGCCGCGTCCGCGGGCGGCGTCGTGGTGGTGTCGCGCGACGTGGCGCCTGAGCCGGGCGGCGTGGCGTGCGCGCGCGCAGCCTGTCGCGCTTGCGAGTCGCCGAGCTCGTTGTCGTCGCGCTCGTCGCGGTCCTCCACGGTGGGCGAGGAGGAGGAGGCGGACGCCGAGCCGGAGCCGGTGGACACGGCGTCGTCGTCGCCGCTGCCCTGCGGCCGGTCCTCGGTCTCGGGGTCGGCCTCGTACCCGTCGGACACGACGGGTGGCGCGTCGCGCGGCTCGGGCATCTCGTGCTCTAGTAGCTGTTCGCGGTCGCTGGGCTCGGGCTCGGGCGCGTCCCGGTCGGCGTCCTCGCTGGAGCGCGAGTCGTCCTCGTCGTTGCGGCCCAAGACTTCAGCTCGCCAGCGCTCGAAGGCGCGGCGCTCCGCCTGCGGGTCGAGTGCGGGCGCGTCGCGGCGCGGCGTGCGGCGGCGGCGCGCGGCGGGGCGGCGCGGCGGCGGCGCGGCGGGCGGCGCGTGCAGCGCCAGCGCGCGCAGGTCGAGCGGCTGGCGCGCGGCAGGCGGCGGCCGGGCAGCCCGCGCGCGCCTCAGCTCCCGCTCGGCGTCGAGCGCGGCGGCCGCCAGCACGAGCGCCAGCGCGGCGAGCGCCAGCAGCGTGGCGGCGGCGCGCGCGGCGGGCTCCCAGGGCGGGCGCGGCGCCAGCGCGGCGCAGCGCGGCAGCAGGCGCGCGGGCGCGGCGGCGTGCAGCAGGAAGGCGGCGCGCGCGGTGTCGGTGCGCGCGGTGAGCTCGGCCGCCACCAGCGCCAGCGTGTAGTCGGCGCTGAAGGCCAGCGTGAGCGCGCGCGACTCGTTGGGCTGCAGGCGCAGCGGCGCGCAGGGCGTGAGGCGGAAGCCGCGCGCCTGGCAGGGCTGGCCGGCCACGCGCCACTCGCGCAGCAGCACGCCCACCTGCCCCGTGTTGCGCGCCACCAGCGTGCGCCGCACCGTGCCGCCGCACTCGCTCACCTGCGCACACACGCGCCGTCAGTACCGCCACACACACACACACAGACACAGCTCGGCGCACACAGTGCTCACCTCGAACAGCAGCGGCGCGTTGGTGCCGGGCCGGCGGCCGCCCAGCTCGAAGCTCGGGTAGGCGCCGCGCCCGCTCAGCAGCACGCCCTCCAGTATCGTCAGGTTATTTCTGTTCAGACAACGCGCTCATTATTTCAAGTGCATTTATTTGAATCGTCTTTTCGTACGTCGTTGCCAACAACCATACGACCCATAAATACTTAATAATAGACGACCAATATGTCTACATATGTAACAATGTTTTTTTTTAAAGTGTAACTTTTATTACATCGTCTCAAACTTTTTCGTCTGTGTTTTGCATATCCCGTGACAGTGACATCAGAGCAGTCGAGGCCAATATGGCAGCGCCTATCGCATCAGGTGACCATGTAGTGTATAGACTATTACTCATTTGTGCCAGTGCTCCACGCTATTTTGTTAAATGATAATAATAAGAGTAGTCACTCTCAAACGACAACATCTTAGGGTCTTCATACACAGGTAAGGCCTTTGACAGAATTGTCTATAATATTCTGAAATCAAAGCTTTTTAACAACAGAATTAGAAAAGATCTACATCGTTGGTTTACTTCATACTTTGAAAACAGGCCCCAAGCTATAACGTGTGTGGACGTGTGTCGTTATCACTAACTATATGTCGAGCTGGGTTTCAGTTCCTAGTGGTGTCCCGCAAGGTTCCTTGATGGGGCCTTTTCTTTTTATCCTTTAATTTTACTTTTATCCTTGGTCGAAAATTATTGTAGGTTTCATTAGTTGAAAAAGTAATTGTATTTTAATTTTTATTAGTCCGGTATGCTGGGGCGCCTTAAAACTGTTTTAGTCATCAGTATTTGTTGAGAGACGAGCGTTTGTTCCGTGGTGTGCTATGCGGAACATAAGTATTTATCGTATAAAAGTGGGACGCCTTGTTCGGGTGGGAACTGACCTGAGGTAGAGGTAGGTGGCGAGGTGCGCGGCTTGCTGCGGCGTGAAGTTGAGCGTGAGCTCCAGCTCGGCGCCCGGCGCCAGCAGCAGCAGCGGCAGCGCCGCGCTCGAGCTGTTGGCGTCCGCCGCCCACGCGCGCACCGCGCCGTGCGCCGCGCGCCAGCCCGCCAGCGCCCACGCCGAGCGCGCCCACACGCAGCCCGCGCACGCGCTGGCGCTCTCCGACCCCGCGCTGTGGACAGGGGGCTGTAGTGCTGGCGGACGCGACACACTCACACACGGCACGGGTACCTACAGGTCCAGCGGCGGCGCCAGCACGGGCTGCAGCAGCAGCGCGTGCGAGGTGGAGGGGTTGCGCGCGCGCAGCAGCAGCGGCGCCGCGCCTGCCACGGGCGCGAGGGGGGCGGCGGCGCGCGCGGGCGCCAGGCGCGGCCACCAGGGCGCCACGGCGCCGCGCGCGCCCAGCTGCACGGCGTGCGTGGTGTGCACGTACAGCGACACGTTGCGCGGCGCGGCGGCGCGGTACGCGGCGTAGCGCGCCGCCTGCAGCGCCGCGTCCGCCGCCAGCGCCGCGCCCTCCACGTCCTCCGCGCGCCTCAACCACGACGCGCCCTCTGCAATACGACCACACGTTATATTACAATAACGTATCCTACTAAATATTATCTCCTTATACATATCTGGCAATCAGCAAGTCGCCCTTGTCAATAGTACACGGTTTTGTAATAAGCTCCCCAAGTCGGTTATTGAACTTAGCGAGGGATAGTTCAAAACCCATATTAAACGTGTCCTAACCAAAAAAATATATTACAAGGTTAGTGACTATGTCGAAGACACGCTTGTTTGGAAATAACTACTTCTGCACATGTGGCCCCCTGGTAACTCACTAACTGCATTATTGTGTAAACGTGTCTATTTACTGCTCCATGTTTGTTTTATTTCATAATTTTACCATTCATAAATTTATTATTTACTCTAAATGTTGCTTTTGCAATATTTTATATTATTTGTATATCAATCACCTAAATCTCATTAAGTCGTGATTTATTTTTGATACCATCTCTTTTGTTGATAGGTTTACTATTTTTTGTTCTTATATTTATATAGCCTCTCTCTTATAGTGTGAATGAGAGAACACTGTAGACTACGGATTTTAATTACTACTTATTTCAACCGAGTTTTTGATGAATTCTATTTTTATTGTGCTTTGGGATACAATATTGACTGGTCTACACTGTCTTTGTATAATTATGTGTCTGCATTGTAATGTGGAAATATTGTAAAGCCAACCTATTTTATTTTTTTAAAGTAAACATGGAGTTTCTTGCCAGTTTTTCTCCATAGGAAACGACCAATTGGAACCGTGCACTAGCTTCGACTTTTTATAAGTGCCCATGTAGGCCTACATAAAATAAAAACATTTATTATTATTATCAGTGATAGGAATAGGTAGTGCCTATTTGCCTAAACTTCGAAGAACAGAGACAAGAAACGGAGACTTCCTTAGGGCTAATTTTTTTCCGAGACTCCCGAAATTTCGAGACAACACTTAAAAATACATTAAAAAAATTTGTTTCTGGAATAAGTAATATGTGGCGGTGTGCGGTGCCGTGTGATAATCGCCTTAGGATTTCGTGCGGCTGAATAAAAAAATCAAGCTTTAGGTCGTCTTTGATGATACGCGACAGCTTTATAACTGAATGATATCTTTAGGCTATTTATTCAGAAAAGTATAATACGACAATAAATTAAAACAAAACAATTTTAGTATGCGTCATGAGGTAAGTATACGCAGTTTAATTTACTGTCGTTGACATTTTGTATTTGCACTAAAGGTAGGACCGCGCTAGGCGGAACTGCACCGCTATGGAACTGAGCGACACGACGCGTAATTTTTTGGTAAGCCGCATTTGAATTGCAGCGGCGCTACAAAAATATACTCAGTAGCTCGGCAACCTCTCAGCAAGACTATGTTTGACTGACTATGAAAATGAAGTGAGTCGAACCGCACTCCGCGGCAGTATGTCGCGACAGGTTGCGACTTTTTTGGTCAGTTGTTTAAGTTTGGCGCGCAGTTAGGTTGCAGTTTTGTTCCGTTGGCGCTCAGTGTGTGTCGTGTCGTATACAGACAGGTCGTCGTACCGGGCGTGGAGATGTCGAGGCCGGTGTAGCAGTCGGGCGCGCACAGGCGCTCGGGCGCGTAGTGCACCTGCCCCACGGGCGTGCGGCCCGGCGCCAGCTCGGCGGGCTCGGCGGGCGGCGCCCAGCGCAGCGCGCGCTCGCCCGGCGGCAGCGCCACGCGCGTCACCGTCATGCGCAGCGCCATGCTGGACTCCAGCAGTAATGTGTGGCACGTACCGGGCGTGGAGATGTCGAGGCCGGTGTAGCAGTCGGGCGCGCACAGGCGCTCGGGCGCGTAGTGCACCTGCCCCACGGGCGTGCGGCCCGGCGCCAGCTCGGCGGGCTCGGCGGGCGGCGCCCAGCGCAGCGCGCGCTCGCCCGGCGGCAGCGCCACGCGCGTCACCGTCATGCGCAGCGCCATGCTGGACTCCAGCAGCAGCGGCGCGGCGGCGGGCGCGTAGGGCGCGGCGCGCGTGAGGCCCAGCGGCAGCGCGGCCACGCGGCCGGGCGCCGCCGCCAGCGCCAGCACGCAGCGCGTGGCGGCGGGCGGCGCGTGGTTGCGCGGCGTGTGCGCCCACAGCGCCAGCGCGCCGCGCAGTGCGCCCCCCCGCGCCGGCGCCACCACCGTCAGCACGCCGCTCAGCGACCCGCCCGCCGCGATGCAGCGCTAACACACACACAAACTTATTTCACAAGCGCTCATACTTTCTCTTTTTATTTAAAAACACGTCCACAAAGGAGAATGCCCGTTTCGTAAGGGAAGTTGGGTCCCAGTTTAAAAATGCTTGTGCCCTGAAGATTTTTATTTTACCCAATAATAAAAACATAGCATTTTCATAATCGGAAACCTTTTTTCATTGTGCCACCCTGGTTCAGGAGATATCATTATTTTTCTGTTTTAAAAATCTAGGTTATAATTACATATTGACAGACTAAACATCACCATGAGCATGGAGTTATGTCTCTATTACTTTAATTCCATTAGTTTATGAAAAATTATATAGAAAATAATTTGCAAACAAAAAAATAAATAATATTTTTAGGTTATTATTCCAAACAGGTACACGACAGCACAAAAGGGACCTGCCCCGTGGCATTCTCCTTTAACCTCACTGATTGTATCAATGCAGCCTTAAGCTCCTTTATTTTATTTCATTTTATTTTTTAAATTATTTAGCGTGTGTGTACTCACGCAGGCGTGCTTGGGCGGCGGCGCGCGCAGGTGCGCGCAGGGCGTGAAGGCGAGCGTGGCGCCCGGCAGCTCCAGCGTGTGCTCGGGCACGCACAGCGTGGTGGGCGCGGGGTTGTGCAGGCGCAGCGTCACGCGCCGCGTGCTGGACGCGCCCATCAGCCCCAGCCGCAGCTCGCCGTCCTCCGAGTTCGGCCACTCCCACTCCTGCACACCACGCATCATAAACACGAATACTAAGGACTCTGTTATTACAGATTCTGTTCAAATTACAAACTACAAAGTGATGAAGACTTTAAGAGATTGTGTCTGACTTGCTACTTGACAGTAAGAAAGTGTTGAGTGTTTTCAGTTAAAACGAATCTATAAGGGTCGTGTAATGTGGTCGTGTATACTGACGATGCCGAGGCGGCCGGTGTAGAGCAGCAGTGGCAGGCGGTAGTCCGTGAGGTTGGTGCGCAGCGTGAGCGCCGAGCTGAGCGTGGCGTCCACGGCGGCGCGCAGGCGCACGCGCGCCGCCACCGCGCCCGCGCCGCCGCCCACCACCAGCGGCGCCAGCGACTCCACCTGCGCACGCACACACACCACGTCTTATTTCTATTTTGTACGTATTGTTTCCTCATTAAATAGCATATTTTGAATTATAGACTGTGAATCAATGTTTGTTATTTTTCTTTACAATTTATTATAATGTTTTAGATATAAAGCCAGTGAACTAGCTGACCTCAAAGTATTTCTCGACGTCGGGCCCGAAGTCGACGCGCGCGATGTGCACGGGCACGGGGAACTCGTTGCGCACGCGCACCTCGCGCATGCGCAGCGAGTCGTCACGGTTCGCTGTCACGAAGCTGCAAGCATAAGAGACCGTCTATATAATTTAAATCAATATTTGTATGAAAGTACCATTCAAAGCTCGGCAGCAGACTGCGAACGCAAGAAGCACACGCATGTCATGCACCGCTGGCTGCATCCTCAGCGCTCGGCCACACTGGGCGCGGCTGCAGGGACGCTCACCGGCCGCGCACTCACTGCGCCCACTTGTATGCACGAGCTATGGCATGCGTTGTCCGCGTGCGTCCCGCATAGAGCAGCTGGCGCCCGCATTCGCACCCGCGTGCCCACTATGGACACTCAAATGACCTCGCCGCGCCCGCCCCGCTCCCCCGCTTTCAGTGTGAACACTTAGTGAGTCCGAGGCTGGCTGCACGTGCTGAGTCTGTATGAGTGTGAAGCGATACGTACTGCAGCTGGTGCGGCGTGAGGCGCAGCGTGCCGGGCAGCAGGCGCAGCGAGTAGGGCAGCGCGGCGCGGCCCACGCGCACCCAGCCCGAGCACCACGCGCCGCCGCCGCGCCCGCCGCCCACGTAGCCCGCCCACAGCGCCGCGTCTGTATGTAGTGTGATACGTACTGCAGCTGGTGCGGCGTGAGGCGCAGCGTGCCGGGCAGCAGGCGCAGCGAGTAGGGCAGCGCGGCGCGGCCCACGCGCACCCAGCCCGAGCACCACGCGCCGCCGCCGCGCCCGCCGCCCACGTAGCCCGCCCACAGCGCCGCGTCTGTATGTAGTGTGATACGTACTGCAGCTGGTGCGGCGTGAGGCGCAGCGTGCCGGGCAGCAGGCGCAGCGAGTAGGGCAGCGCGGCGCGGCCCACGCGCACCCAGCCCGAGCACCACGCGCCGCCGCCGCGCCCGCCGCCCACGTAGCCCGCCCACAGCGCCGCGTCTGTATGTAGTGTGATACGTACTGCAGCTGGTGCGGCGTGAGGCGCAGCGTGCCGGGCAGCAGGCGCAGCGAGTAGGGCAGCGCGGCGCGGCCCACGCGCACCCAGCCCGAGCACCACGCGCCGCCGCCGCGCCCGCCGCCCACGTAGCCCGCCCACAGCGCCGCGTCTGCACACACACACCCCTATGTTACTACTGTCCGACATACAACACATCACAACTGTCGTCGGTGTCAACTCAGGCCTACTGTCCACATACGCGTAACTTCAAAGACGCTTGACGCTTGTGTTTTGGATTCGTGTGTGTGTTAAACACACACGAATCGAAAACCATTCTCGAGCACATGTCTTTTCCAGTCATTTTCGTGAAGAAGAAGTATTGCAGTGCAAGATTCTGTTTAGAATGTTCAACAATGTGACGAACAAGGACAGTTAAACCACAACCGAGGATAGACGATACGCTAAAATAAAAATAAAATATGCTCAGTGGTATGAAGTGGTTATTGGCAGGTAGAAATCAGTGAACAAGATAAAGAGAAGACAGCTTTCAGTACAGGAATTGGCAACGGCCTGTGGTCTTGTGGTTTGTGCAAGACTCCAGCGATATTTGAACGCCTCATGGCGTCACAGACGTCACCAAGAAGGCCCATTTGGATGACCTCATTATAGTGGGCCGTACTCTTAAGGAAAAACATTCATACTCATTCGTAGTATTGCAATTAAATACGTCCATGTTTTGCATATTTCAAATTGGGACAAGGTGGGCCACCAAAAAAATTTACGCAGTGGTTAAAAACTTATCCTGTATACTTAGAAATAAATGAATTGTTATTATTAAAACCAAAAATTTTTCGGAATGTTGATGCCGAAAATGAGGCAAAGCTGGTAAAAGCGATAATGTACACACGATGACTGAGATTGCATAGCAGGGCACACTAACTTGATAAATGTGTGCGTAAACGCTAGCGCGTGAAACACAACAGGTATTATCGTTGTGTGCTACAAAGTAACTCGTCGTTTCTACACTCACACTCTTGCAAAAAGCAATTGTAGCCGTATAACTACACGACTATGAAAAGACAGCAAAAATTGGCCACTGTAGTTAACGGCGCCGTGGCGCAATGCGTATGATATATGTCTTACGAGTAAGAGGTCCCAAGTTCGATTCCAATCGTCTGATGTAACAGAAAGTTTGTTTTTATTTTCTATTTGATTTACCCCTGTTTTTTTAATAATAATGTTATAGTTTACTCTCATAATAATTAATTATCTGTTATTTTCTTTTTGTTTTACTCATGTTTTTTTTTAATAGTAATGTTATGGTTACTCTCGTAATAATTAAAATATTCGAAATATATTTTTGTAATTTTATACATATAAACTATGTATATTTACGAAATTAATTAACGAAATTTTTGTATATAACTTATATTTATTTTTTTATTTTTTGCCTAGTTTGTGTCCCACTGCTGGGCAAAGGCCTCCCCTTTCTCCTTCCAAATCTCTCTGTCTTGAGCCATCTCTGGCCAAGTTTGACCAGCGAACGCGATCAGATCGTCACACCACCTTCGCCGCGGACGCCCTCGACGGCGTCGACCTCCCTCAGGCGTCCAGTGAGTGACAATCCTCGCCCATCTGTCCGGGTGCATTCGAGCTACATGGCCAGCCCACTCCCACTTTAGCTTGGCTGTTTTTTGCCCAACATCAGCTACTTGAGTTATGGAGCGCAGCGTGGTGTTTCTTACGCGATCTATTCGCTTTACACCTATTACGCTGCGCTCCATTGCCCTTTGACAAATCTTGAGTTTGGACTTTTGTTGTTCTGTAAGGGACCAACTTTGTGCACCGTAGGTTAAGACGGGCAGGATACACATGTCGATGAGTTTTCTTTTCAGGGTCATCGGAAGACTACCTTTCATGTGTTCCTTAAAGGCCCAGAAGGTCTTCCAAGCATTTTGGATTCGTCTTTCGATTTCCCTGTCTTGCCTGTTTTTGAAGGACACAATTTGGCCTAAGTACGTATACTCATCGACATATTGCAACACTTGCCCGTCCACCTTGACCCTACGTTTCGTGCTGTTGGTCATGACCTGGGTCTTAGATCGGTTCATTGTAAGTCCAACCTCAAGACTTGCCGTGCTCAGATCTTGGAGCATGTCTTCAAGTTCTGAAGCTGATGTGGAGAACAACACAATGTCGTCAGCAAAGCGGAGGTTCGTTAGCTGGTGGCCACCAACATTAATGCCTCGTGACTGCCACGAATCAGGCAACTTGTTAAAAACCTCCTGCAGTGCGCTTGTGAATAGCTTGGGTGAGAGCGGATCGCCCTGCTTGACTCCTCTTTCTATTTTAAAATTTGGACCAGAAATGTGCATCTTTATATTTGCAGAACTACTTCGATATATGGTGTCGATAAGGTCAATGTAAGTGCGCTCAACGTTTTGGGACTCTAAAGCATTGATCACTGAGTGATGGTCTATACTATCGAATGCCTTGGCATAGTCGACAAAGGCCAAATACAGTGGTTTATTAAACTCATTGTATTTTTCGACTACTTGGTTGATAGTGTGAAGATGGTCGGTTGTGGAGAAATGGGGCCGAAATCCTGCTTGTTCCGGAGGTTGGTGAAGGTCAAGCGTTGGAGCGATACGGTTCTCTATAATTTTGATAAATAATTTATATAAATGTGAAATGAGGCTTATGGGTCGATAGTTGGAAATGTCAGCTTTGTCTCCTTTTTTGTGCAGTAAAATTATATTTGAGTGACACATTTCAGGGGGAATTTGACCGGTGTGTAGAATGGTGTTAAAAAAAGATGTGATGTGAGGTACAAGAACGTTTCGTCCTAACTTTAAAACTTCTGTGGTTATTCCGTCAATGCCTGGGCTTTTGTTATATTTCATCTTACGAAGAGCTCGCTGAACCTCGTAGGGGTTGATGGGATGGACAGAGTTAGGACAGTAATAAGCGAAGTGTCTTAACCTTTTGTGCTGATCCTGGTATAGGTTTTGGTAAAAGGTGGTCGAAATTTCAATGATTTTGTTAGAACTACTTTGTTTCACCCCATTTTCATCCTTCAGGTTAGAAATCCAGGTCTTTCCCTTCGTTATGCCTTGTTTAGCAAGTCTTAAAGAGTTGTTACTCAGTAAAGCCAGTTTTATCATATTCGTATTATAATCTCTAATGTCTTTTCTTATACTTCGTTTAACTAATTTATCTATTTGGTTATATTCTACTCTATTATTCTTTAAAGTTTCCCTTTTATCTATTAATGATATAGTTTTATTGCTTAGTTTGTTACTATTATTTCTTCTAGCACTTTTAATTTTCTTGGTAGCTGTCGAAATATTGTCTATTATGTTGCGGTACTGTCTCTGAGGGTCTTTGTCTGTTTCAATAGGCAGTATATCGAATGATTTTTTTAATTCTAAATTATATTTCTCCATATTACTAATTAAAACATCTTTGTTAAGTTTCTTTATTCTGTTTTTAAATATTGTCTTGCGGATTAATTTTACATTAAGAACAATTTTTGCACGTACTGGTCTATGGTCTGAACTAAATTTAAATCTGTTTATTACGCTAACATCTTTTACTATATCATGGTTGTTTCTGGAGAGCACAAAGTCGATTTCGTTTTTAGCTTTACCATCTGGCGAAAGCCATGTCCATCTACGCTGTAACTGTTTTGGGAAAAAACTGTTCATGATTTTAAACCCTTGACCAAATGCGAACTGGAGAAGTGAATTTCCTCGGTCATTTCTCCTTCCTAAACCATATAAACCAAGAACTTCCGGACTATCTAGACCTTGTCTTACCCCGATCTTAGCGTTGAAGTCACCAGTAATGATGTTCCATGTGCTATGGTTTTCTTCGCATGCTGTATTAAGGATATCATAAAAGTCTTCAAGTTCGTCATCGCTGTGTGACGACGTCGGTGCATACGCCTGAACAATGGTTAAGCAGTGTTTTTCTGTGATATAAAGTTTGAGAACCGCAACCCTCTCCGAGTACCCGAGAAACTCCATATTGTGGTCTTTCCACTTTTTAATATAAATAATATAAATAATTTTATAATATACAGGGTGTCCCAAAACTCAACGATAATCAGAGACCGGATGAAAGGTCAAGCTATGCCAGTTCTGGGAAAAATAAAAAATAAAATCCATATCACTCAGTTCAGCGATAATAGACATTTTTAAAAAAAAGTTGAAATTCGACACCCTTGGTCGCATTTTCAAGGATTGTGATCACCAATATAACAATTTCGCTGTGATTTTTTTAATTTCGTGGTCTTCATTAACGATGCTATTAATCGCAACTACAAATTATTGCAAAAAACGATGTTAATTTAATAAAATAAGTTAAGTTTTAGTTAGTCATGGTTCACAAAAATATTGTTCGTTAACTTTAACACTTCATATTGAAAAAAAATTGTACTACACTACCCTTGGCAAGTCATTGCAAAAGATGGCGCATTTAATCAAGATTTCAAAATGGTGCAACACTTGCCAATTTTCTTGCCATTAAAAAAAATATTTCTTATTTTTTTCAAATTGAGCTCAATTTTGAACAACTCAACATTAGGAATTTTTGTTTCTAAAAGGAGATTGACAGGGTGTGGACTAAGTGCATTTTATTCCTCAGCCCAATACTAACTAACTCTTCAAAATCTGCTCCAGGAGTCAAGAGAAAAAAAGAGTTTTTCCAACCTAACCTAACCTAAGTTAGTAATCGTTTTAAGGAAGTTTGACCAAGTGCTGCCCAATAACATCTAGTGCATTTCATACCTCAGACCAATACTAATCAGGGAACCAAATTGCTTCAAAATCTGCTCCAAGAGTCAAGAAAAAAAAAGACTTTTTCCAACCTAACCTAACCTAACCTAACCTAAGTTAGAAATCTTTTTGAAGAAGTTTGACCAACTTCTGCCCAGAATGAACATCTAGTGTATTTTGTTCCTCAGGCCAATACTAAGAAGCAAACCGAAGCGCTTTGAAATCTGCTCCAGGAGTCAAGAAAAAAAAGACTTTTTCCAACCTAACCTAACCTAAGTTAGAAATCTTTTTAAGGAATTTTGACCAAGTGCTGCTCAGAATGAACACATTAGTGCATTTTATTTCTCAGGCCAATACTAATCAGCAAACCGAAGGCGCTTTAAAATCTGCTCCAGGAGTAAAAAGAAAAAAAGACTTTTTCCAACCTAACCTAACCTAAGTTAGAAATCTTTTTGAAAAAGTTTGACCAAGTGCTGCCCAGAATGAACATCTAGTGTATTTTGTTCCTCAGGTCAATACTAAGAAGCTAACCGAAGCGCTTTGAAATCTGCTCCAGGAGTCAAGAAAAAAAAAGAGTTTTTGCAACCTCACCTAACCTAGGCCAATACTAATCAGTAAAACACTAGTGTTGGCCTGTGGAACAAAATGCATTCGGTGTTCATTCTGGGAAGCACTTGGTCAAACTTCTCAAAAAAGTTTTCTAACAGGGCAGGTTAGGTTGCAAAAACTCATTTTTTCTCTTGACTCCTGGTGCAGATTTTGAAGCGCTTCGGTTTGCTGTTTATTATTGGCTTGAGGTACAAAATGCAATAGGTGTTCATTCTGGGTAGCACTTGGTCAAACTTCCTAAAAAAGGATTTCTAAGTTAGGTTAGGTTGGAAAAACTCTTTTTCTCTTGACTCCTGGAGCAGATTTTGAAGCGCTTTGGTTTGCTGTTTAGTATTGGTCTGAGGTATGAAATGCACTAGATCTTCATTTTAGGCAGCACTTGGTCAAAATTCCTTAAAACAATTTCTAACTTAGGTTAGGTTAGGTTGGAAAAAGTCTTTTTTTTTCTTGACTCCTGGAGCAGATTTCAAAGCGCTTCGGTTTGCTTCTAAGTATTGACCTGAGGAACAAAATACACTAGATGTTCATTCTGGGCAGCACTTGGTCAAACTTCTTCAAAAAGATTTCTAACTTAGGTTAGGCTAGGTTGGAAAAAGTCTTTTTTTTTTCTTGACTCCTGGAGCAGATTTCAAAGCGCTTCGGTTTGCTTCTTAGTATTGGCCTGAGGAACAAAATACACTAGATGTTCATTCTGGGCAGAAGTTGGTCAAACTTCTTCAAAAAGATTTCTAACTTAGGTAAGGTTAGGTTAGGTTGGAAAAAGTCTTTTTTTTTTCTTGACTCTTGGAGCAGATTTTGAAGCAATTTGGTTCCCTGATTAGTATTGGTCTGAGGTATGAAATGCACTAGATGTTATTGGGCAGCACTTGGTCAAACTTCCTTAAAACGATTACTAACTTAGGTTAGGCTAGGTTGGAAAAACTCTTTTTTTCTCTTGACTCCTGGAGCAGATTTTGAAGAGTTAGTTAGTTAGTATTGGGCTGAGGAACAAAATGCACTTAGTCCACACCCTGTCAATCTCCTTTTAGAAACAAAAATTCCTAATGTTGAGTTGTTCAAAATTGAGCTCAATTTGAAAAAAATAAGAAATATTTTTTTTAATGGCAAGAAAAGTGGCAAGTGTTGCACCATTTTGAAATCTTGATTAAATGCGCCATCTTTTGCAATGACTTGCTAAGGGTAGTGTAGTACAATTTTTTTTCAATATGAAGTGTTAAAGTTAACGAACAATATTTTTGTGAACCATGACTCAATAAAACTTAACTTATTTTATTAAATTAACAACGTTTTTTGCAATAATTTGTAGTTGCGATTAATAGCATCGTTAATGAAGATCACGAAATTAAAAAAATCACAGCGAAATTGTGATATTGGTGATCACAATCCTTGAAAATGCGACCAAGGGTGTCGAATTTCAACTTTTTTTTTTAAATGTCTATTATCGCTGAACTGAGTGATATGGATTTTATTTTTTATTTTTCCCAGAACTGGTATAGCTTGACCTTTCATCCGGTTCCTGATTATCGTTGAGTTTTGGGACACCCTGTATATATATTATTTACGTAGGTAATATAATAATACGTTATTATAAATAGTTGACAATCCTTTCATTGTCAACTTTTTTTTTTTTTTTTCGCGAACATTCACTTATGAAATTATAGTTATTTAAATTAACATCAAACACTTACACTTAATCTTTGGAAAGTAGTTTTTATGATATGGGTAGGTAATCAGTAATAATGTTCACAATAATCAAGTAGCTGTGGGTATAAAAAAAAACAGAAGTAAAACCGAGCGTGCCATCTCACAATAATTCACCTATTCAAGTATAATGTCTCCAGCTCAACTCGCAAACAAAATAAAACTCGTTTACTACTCGATATACACACACACATATTTGTATACGTGTTTGCTACGAATTACATCAGACGATTGGAATCGAACCTGGGACCTCTTACTCGTAAGACATATATCATACGCATTGCGCCACGGCGCCGTTAACTACAGTGGCCAATTTTTGCTGTATTTTCATAGTCGTGTAGTTATACGGCTACAATTGCTTTTTGCAAGAGTGTGAGTGTAAAAACGACGAGTTACTTTGTAGCACACAACGATAATACCTGTTGTGTTTCACGCGCTAGCGTTTACGCACACATTTATCAAGTTAGTGTGCCCTGCTACGCAATCTCAGTCATCGTGTGTACATGTCGTGGTACTTACAGTCGAGCGTGAAGAGCGCGGCGCGCGTGAGCTCCTGGTGCGGCTCCAGCTGCGGCCGCAGCAGCGCCACGTGCACGCCCTCCGACTTCACGCCTGCAACACAACACGACACACACGGTCACACTCATTTTTACTTTTAATTTTAAAAATATTTTTAAAATCGATAAATGTCGCTTTCGTTCTGTCTGAAGGTTTACATCAATCGACTACAAAGCCCAGCGACACGCCCGCCGCGCCGCTGTTGTGATATGTAGCAGTGTGTGTGTTACCGTTGCCGTTGGCGGTGCCCTTGTCGGCGTCGCCGTTGCTGGCGGCGTGCGGCGCGGGCGGCGCGGGCGCGGGCGCGGCGGCGCAGCGCGCGGCCCACACGCCCGCCTCCAGCGACACGCCCGCCGCGCCGCTGTTACCCGCCAGGATGTCGAACTGCAACCAACAACATACATACACTGCTCAAATATCAACTATACAACAGTTCCTATCAACTATACTCTATTCGCGTTAAGAAAATAGTGACTCGTCATTAGGCAGTTTAGTTAGGTAGATTAAATGTCGACTTTTTGACGTTTTCAAGAAAACTTATCAACTAGAAAAGAGATTAGCAACAGTACTGTAGGTATGACGGGTCGCTGTCCTCACAAATCCGCTGTGATAGCTGTATTCGTGCTGTTTGGCTGCACAACGAGCACGTGACGGGCACGGGATGTTACTGACCGTGTCGGGCGGGTCGCGCGAGCCGCGCGTGCGCAGGCGCAGCTGCAGCGGGCTCACGTACTCGCCGGCCGCCACGCTGCGCGCCTCCACGCACACCACCAGCCCGCCGCCCGTTATGTTCGCTTTGATTCTGAAATACATCACATTTTTACTATTTATTAGTTTTCAGACACAAAGTTAGTCTTTCAACAATTTAATTTACCATGTCGTCAAGGGTGTGAAGTGCTCGGCTCGGCTCTGTGCCTGGAATTTAGTCGAGAGCTGGTCCAGCCTGGCGGCAGCGCCACTCGTGGCCCCGCCTCGTGCTCACCTGATGTACGCGGTGAGGGGGTGGTCTTGCTGATGGTCGGCGGCGGCGGAGGGCGCGTGCGGCGGCGGCTCGAGGCGCAGGCGCACGAGCGGGCGCGTGGTGCGCGGCGGCACGCTCCACACGCCGCGCGGCGCCACCGCCTCGCCGCCCGGCAGCGCCAGCCCCAGCCACGCGCCCGACGAGTAAACCTCGCTCACCTACACTCAACACACTACTTTGTAACAAGCCATATTTGCTCACCATTTAGTTTAAATAGCGAAGTGCAGGGCCAATAAAACCTGGATAGAAGTACCATCGACACAAAAAATAAAGGGAGGTCAAAAATGGGCTATTATTCCGAAGAAATTTAAACACGAAAGTGATATAGTGAAGTATGAGCAACAACATCACAATAGCTAATAAGAAAGCTTATTTATTACGCTACTCGATCATGAAAAATAGATTTTCCAGTCCTGCGTTTTTTTAAAAAAAAATCCCTGAAAAATGTTTGAGTAAAAACGAAACGCACATAGTGAATGTATTAGTGAGAGTGTGGAGCACATGACTTACTTGTATAGTCTGGTCGGTGGGGTTGTGCAGCGTGAGCAGCGGCTCCACGGTGGCGTTGAGCGGCACGCGCACGCCCACCATGGGCCACACGCCCCACTCGCTGGCCACGCCCACCGCCGCCACCTGCACACAGACACTCGTCAGCACCGCCGCCGGACACTTGAGTACCGACTGTACATGGTGTGGCAGGATGGATTCTTGCAATATCAAGTAAACCTCCTCCTGTCCTCTGACTATTAGAACTTGTTTAATTTATGACTTGCAAGTGACGTTTAAGCTTCAACTGACGGGAAGTTGCAGTATGTGTGCAGTTGACAGGACTACACCGCGCCTGCCAGTACAGTCCGCGTCCTGTAGAAACACTGCGCGCTGGCTTTGTGTCGTAGTTGTCGTGTGTAGGGTGTATACTCACGGGGTACTTGTGCACGCCGAGCGAGGTGTGGATGTAGAGGTGCGCGGAGACGGGCCCCTCGCGCCGCCCCAGGTACACCACGCTGAACGACGTGTTGGTATACTCACGGGGTACTTGTGCACGCCGAGCGAGGTGTGGATGTAGAGGTGCGCGGAGACGGGCCCCTCGCGCCGCCCCAGGTACACCACGCTGAACGACGTGTTGGTATACTCACGGGGTACTTGTGCACGCCGAGCGAGGTGTGGATGTAGAGGTGCGCGGAGACGGGCCCCTCGCGCCGCCCCAGGTACACCACGCTGAACGACGTGTTGGCTTGCGGCGCCAGCGTCTGCACACACACACACACACGGGTCACACGGGGCCGAGACCAACACTACTTAATGAAGCACGGTAGCTATACAGGGTTACTGGTAATTCGACGTATATCCGGCAGGGGCTGATAAGGGGGCCAAAATGCAACAAATTGAACCCCCCATATGTATGGCCGAAATTCAATAGTTTTCGAGATATTAGAATTTTAAGGGTTTTTCGATATTTACCCAAAATTTGACATTTACTTCCAAATAAAATAAAAACTACATATTTGAATGGGTACCATTAAAAATTATGTTGTAGCTGGCACTTCAATTAAGCTATGGACATAATTAAAACTACTTAATTTAACGAAATACTGAAAATAATGAGCGATATAAGAATAATATCTTACCAATATTTTCATTTTACGCTTCAAAAATGTTGTCTCGTCACAAAAATTTCTATGACATTAATCGTACAAATAACTAAAACAACTTGCTTATCCTGTAAGCTTTCCAGAAAGGTATAAAAGTCAATTTTAAAATACATAATTCGTGGCATGGCATGTGTTTGAACCGGCGCGGGGAGAGAAATTATCTGTGTTTTTAGTTTATGATCCTCGCTAAAACAACCGATTTTCCTGGCGAAATTCTTCGCGATGGGGCGGGGTGTGCGGGCGGGGGAGTACACGGCGTCTGCTGCGCTCGCGTCGCCTTCCTTAGTAAGTTTTGACTCTACTAATCTCTCTACCAATCTCTCATCCCGTTAATTTGTTATCGATCATTATTGTTAATTCTTGTTTCTCTTGTTATTATTTTTGTTATCATTGTTATTTCGAATAACATGGCTTCGTATCCTAATAACGAATACGCAGACATAATGTTTTGTTATGGTTTTGCCGATGGAAACGCGGCTGCGGCTCGGCGAGAATACCAACGCCGCTTTCCCGATCGTCGACTTCCCCATGTTACTGTTTTCGGGAGCACCTATCGACGATTGTCTGAAACTGGCAGTGTTCAAAGAGCACAATTCAACGCTGGCAGAGTCGCCTGGCAGGATCTCCCTCGTGCAATGTTTGAACAGGGTGATAATGGTACGGGTGTCTACCTGATAGATGTACTACCGACCACACTTTCCACTGGGACATACCGAGCTGTCTTGCAACAATGTTCGTTGAGATGTTTGAGTCATCAATAAAACACTGAAGAATGGTGTCCTCTTCGTCAGCCGTGTACCGTCGAGGTCTGCCAGCGTTGAATTGTGCTCTTTGAACACTGCCAGTTTCAGACAATCGTCGATAGGTGCTCCCGAAAACAGTAACATGGGGAAGTCGACGATCGGGAAAGCGGCGTTGGTATTCTCGCCGAGCCGCAGCCGCGTTTCCATCGGCAAAACCATAACAAAACATTATGTCTGCGTATTCGTTATTAGGATACGAAGCCATGTTATTCGAAATAACAATGATAACAAAAATAATAACAAGAGAAACAAGAATTAACAATAATGATCGATAACAAATTAACGGGATGAGAGATTGGTAGAGAGATTAGTAGAGTCAAAACTTACTAAGGAAGGCGACGCGAGCGCAGCAGACGCCGTGTACTCCCCCGCCCGCACACCCCGCCCCATCGCGAAGAATTTCGCCAGGAAAATCGGTTGTTTTAGCGAGGATCATAAACTAAAAACACAGATAATTTCTCTCCCCGCGCCGGTTCAAACACATGCCATGCCACGAATTATGTATTTTAAAATTGACTTTTATACCTTTCTGGAAAGCTTACAGGATAAGCAAGTTGTTTTAGTTATTTGTACGATTAATGTCATAGAAATTTTTGTGACGAGACAACATTTTTGAAGCGTAAAATGAAAATATTGGTAAGATATTATTCTTATATCGCTCATTATTTTCAGTATTTTGTTAAATTAAGTAGTTTTAATTATGTCCATAGCTTAATTAAGTGCCAGCTACAACATCATTTTTAATGGTACCCATTCAAATATGTAGTTTTTTTATTTTATTTGGAAGTAAATGTCAAATTTTGGGTAAATATCGAAAAACCCTTAAAATTCTAATATCTCGAAAACTATTGAATTTCGGCCATACATATGGGGGGTTCAATTTGTTGCATTTTCGCCCCCTTATCAGCCCCTGCCGGATATACGTCGAATTACCAGTAACCCTGTATACAGTGCGAGCCAGACTCGCGGGCACACAGGGTTCTGTACCATAAACTTAATAAAATATAGATACCTGCAATTTTTATTAGAGCGCCAGTAGATATACACACTCTAGGAATATTTCCAAGATACAGTCCGCTGGCAGACGGACAGACAGCGGTACTCTTGCTTTCTAAATAAAATTTCCTTCCATATTTTCTCTTCATCGCCCTAGGTTGACTGGTAGTGAACGCCTATGGCATTAAGTCCGCCTTTGTACATTGTGTTGCAAGAAAAGTAAATAAATAGTGGAAGCTAAATAGTATAAAACTGCTAAGAAGAGTAAGTTAAAATATTTTCACTCATGCTCGGTACAGTGTTTATTTATAGTTTCTGCACAAAGTACTAGTTCAAATGCATTGCTGCAGCAGTCAGAATGTCAACGTGCACGTAGCTCATGATGTCTTTACCGAGTAGCTGCAAAATGCCATGGAATCAACTCAATCCTTACAGAGTTGTATCTATACTAATATTATAAAGAGGTAAAATATGTAAGTTTGTAAGTTTGTATGTAGGGGGTAATCTCTGGAACTACTGGTCCGATTTGAAAAATTCTTTCAGTGTTAGATAGCCCATTTATCGAGGAATGCTATAGGCTATATACCATCACGCTACAACCCGCGGGAGCGGAGCAGTAACGAAAAATGCGGGTGAAACCGCAGGGGACAGCTAGTTTTACAATAATACTGAAATTAATAACCTTATCATTATGTAGGTGCCTGACGAATAAGAACGTCGTCGCCCTATATCATTGACAAAGGTTTTCCAATAGGTCATCTGGTGAAATAGTTCTTGACATAACAAGTCAAGCGGTACAACCTGCGGAGTGCGCGAGGCACATTGAGAATGACAACAAAGTCGTTCAGTACCCACACGAGCGAGGTAAACAACTGGAAACATATTTTTTATTTGACTTGTATTTAGATACAGTAAACACACCTTCCATTGTTATTACGATCGATGCTAAAAAAAAGGCTTGACGCCGAACCATCACCTTTTTTTCGTGGGACTCATAGATATCCGTGGTGGGACTTCAGCTGTGTGTGGAGCGACATATGGGAGTATCAGAATTTTACTGCCTAAGACCCACATGTGCTCCTCCAGTTCCTCTTTGCAGTCTAGACCCACAGTAACTCTTTGAAATAATCCTGTAGGCTAGCGGCCCTAACGACCCCTTCAATCTTGCTCGCTGACATTTCTATCAGGGGGGGGGGACGTGGAACACAACGCGCCGTCGACCCGGACCTGGTGGCGGCGAGCTACCCATTGCTCGCCGTACCTACGCAAGCCCGCGCCTTGTGCTCACAGTCAGCGATACCCGCCGGAACGTCTGTGACGCTCACATGACTGCTTCACAGAAGGAGGTAACGGACGCGAGAGGTCGCCACCGCCGATTGTACCGACGAGGACACGGCCGGCGGTGCTCCGTCCAAGCATGGCAGGTCTCCACCGTGTTCTCCGGGCGACCGGCACAATGGTGACATGCGCGTGTCTTCTCAACGATTCCGAAATAGAGACCTCCCGACACAAGATGCTGAATAGCGTTTGCTGCGTTCAATAAGAGAAACAACATGCAATACGGTGACGATATATGTCACGTCGGCATATTAAGAGGCCTGCGGAGACCGCGCGCTATCTCGAGTTGAGACGAAATAAAATACGTTTTTGAGGTTGATGGAAGCAATCCTGATAGAATAAACAATTCTTGGACACACCGACTGGAGTAAAGTCATCATCCGCACACTGACAGTTGCTTGCTGTGATAGCAATACAAACTATTGGAAATTTGGGAGAGGTTCCGTAATACCAAAAATGATAAATGAAAAATTAATGTATTTCCAATATTGTTTCGAGTATTTATAACTTGATAATAATATCTGTTCCTACGAAAAGATATTTTGAAATATTGTTGTTTATAATATAGAAAAAACAAAATAAAAACATGACATTTTCGCTGTGAAAATGTGCAAATTTAAATTCGCTTAAATTTCGTTTGGGGTAAGTTTTTCAACAAAAAGACGATGTAGGAACCTAGATAATTATTGTCTGAATCCGAATAACATCATATTATGGTGTAAATATGCTTAAATTGCAAATGATTTTGGTATTACGTTTGTATGGATAATTCTAACGTCGCGCCCACCTTAATTGCAATTGTAAACTGTTTGTTCCCAACGAAGTTCAAATGCACCAAAAGTATCGGAGCATACCGTGCGTCTGTCAGGATCGGAGAAAGTTTTCCTAGCACAGCGTCTGACGGCTATTAGACATTTTAACCAGTAGCCAGCGTCGTTACTAGCCCGGACAACCGCACAATCTATTACGTAGAGCACAAACAGTCTTCACTACTTAGCAGGATGGGGGTTTTCAAGGTCCTCGTGTGACGCCTGTGTAATGACGAGTGGAGGACGTGACCCACTGCTGCTGCTGTACTAGTGCACCCTCGCCTTGTTTACGCGCCGGCGCCGCAGTAAACAAGCGAGATATTTTGTTTTTATTGTACCGCGCGTTACTGATAATTATAATCGCTGGAGGCTAGGAGGTGATCGCGATAACATGTTATGTAAAATGTATATTTATAGCATCATTATGTAGTGCGATCCTGCTCAGTAGCGGCACGACGAAGGAAGGCAATCATTGCCATTTGTTTACGTGAGGAGTAGGGGGTGGCTGGCCACGTCAGCCGCGGCGTGAAGGACGTGCCGCAGAGACGCGGCGCTCGCACGTGATGACGTGCCCCACTTCCACTCGCGCCGTGCTCGTACTTCCGCGTCACGACCCGCTTATTAATAGAACTCCTTTTATTAATATCTCTTATTTATGTAGATTCCTACGCGACATGTTTGTGGTGGACGTCTGCCGCGAGTCCAGAGTGAGTGCAGTCTCTCGCTACTGACGACACAGTACCGTCAGCGAACTATTCCATGACGCGTCCGTGTCGCTGCTCACCCCACCCGCCCACGACAAACTTTACTTTCCTTATCATTTGTGATGCTGCGAACGCGATCATTAAGCAATGTTCCGTCTCTCCGAAATTGTATCGTAGCTATATTGAAGCTATTTGTAAGAGCAACATGAATTAACAATAATAATATATTCACGCTAGATAGTTGTTGGCATATGTTATTTTGTTTTACGAATATGTACTCGTATGCAAAAAAATAATCTAAGTCTCTCATCCCAAGAAGGCGCTACAAGTAAAGCGTAGGCAATGCTCCGCAGCGTAGAGGAAGTACAGTCCGAGGTGTGCACTGTGCTAGGTGAGCTAACAATTAGCGCGTCTCACGCCGGAACGTGACGTGGGCGCCAGTGCTCCCTGCTGGCAGACAAACAGCCGCGTCAGACTGCGCCACGCACGCTGGAGCAGGCGCGGACGGGGTTGTGCCTCGCTCTATCACGGCGCATAACTTTACAATTAGCAATAGTATTTATTTACTACTAACTGACAACACCACCGTAGTGTTTGCAACGATTTTGCGGAGGCTGGAACCATCCAGCCTCCGCGAAACAGTACTGTGGACCGTGTCCGAACGACGACCGCTCGATTATAGGTTCCCGCAGGTTGTTGACTCGTGAGCAAAGTGGAGTTATTTCAAGATATTTCTAAATTCCTTGTTGTTGTAAATAACGAAACATTTGGAAGTCGACCACCTCGGACATTGCCGGTAAAGTAAACAAGCGCCATTGAAATGTTAAGGCCTGAAACTGCGTTAAGCGGGCACCCGCGCGGTTTCATACAAAAGTGCTCCGTCGCGGGGACCAGCGCGGGTGTCCGTCACGGGGAGGCGCGCCCCGCACCCACGCGACGGGGCCCGCCTCCGTGCGACGGAACCCGTCGCGGGGGCACGCGCGGTCCCCGCCAGGGAACACGCACGGGCTTGTTCAGGGTTGTCATTTCATCATTTGACAAAAATGACATAACGAATGTTGCCACTTTTTTGCAATTCTTAAATAGTGATGTACCTCAACCGTAAATTGCCGTTAATAAAATCAAGTAGTATCGTTTTTATAATAATTTTTCCTGAATAGTAGATAGCTATTTAAAATGAAAAAATACAGAAGTAATAACGTATATTTTTATGTTAAACATTTAAAAAATATTTAATGAATGATAAATGATATTTATTTTGCAAATAGGTTTTCACAAACACTTTTACACGTCAATTTTTTTGTTGGACTTTTTTTTACTAGATGAGGCCGGTGTTTACTAACTGACTACCCTGAGAAGAAACACCGAAACAAACTCAGAATTCTAATCGATATGAAGACTGGTTAAAAAATATTCTCCCAAAATTGAAACAGAATGCAGTTATACTGATACTGTATACTGCAATCGGTTTTAATTTTGGAAGAATATTTTTTAACCAATCTTCATATCGATTAGAATTCATTTCCTTGTGATGGTCATCTAGCCCCTTTTTTGCATCGAAAACTAGTGCACCGCCATCCACGAAACTGTCTTCGCTTCCAAAGTGGGACAGTTTTTTTTTTGCTAGTTGTCGTTTTGCTATGTCATAATATATTAAGTTCTCCATCGACACGACTATACAAGCACACCGTTAAAATTGAACTAGCGACACTGCGTAAATCGGTCTCCGCGACGGGTCCCCGCGACGGGGACCGTCGCGTAGCCACGGAGCCCACGCGCGTATCCACGCGCGTAGACACGCGACGGTTGCCCGTCGCGGGCGCCCGCTTAACGCAGTTTCAGGCCTTAGACAGCTCAACTTTATAGTGCAATTGACGCAACAAACGCTATTAACATTGCATTACTGCGGAATCATACAAAAATGTTCGAGTGCGATGTAAATAAACACAACATCTAGGGTACACTCGTGTTCTCCCCTGGCTTACATACGAAATGCTGTTGAAATACGAGCACAGTGTGCTCAAATAAGTCGATACATAGTTTGTAACATTAGTCATAAGTCATATGTAAAGTAAACAGTAAGGTCTCATTAAGTAAATGGATAGCTTACAGTTATTGAATGGTCGTCGCGGTGGCGACCGCGCGTTAAGTATGCATGATGGTCAATATCACCGAGCTACGCGAGTGTTGGCCGTAAGTACAGAGCGAGCGAGTACTGCGCGCTGGCAGCCGGCAGCAAGAGTTGCACAGTACGCGCAACGCGCCCACGGCTGTGGAGCTCACCGCCACCGGTTACTACCAGGGATGCGAGGGGTCCCACTGTCCGTTGGACTAGCGCTCGCATACACGGTTGTCGAGCATGGCTCTTGAGTTCGATTCTCAGGCCTTAGGTACTAACAGATATTGGGAATTATTTCACGAGGAGATACGGTCATGTGAATCTGTCAACTATGAATTGCTGGCAGGCAAGTACAAGTAGTCGAACTTTAGAATAGCGAAATACATCAGTACCGGGGTAGACGCTGGCACAAGCGGCCACGGCAGTAGCGTTCTGTGCTCAACTTGTCTCTATTCCAGATGAGATAATCAGTCTCTCGGGTTAGAACTACAGGGGGCGAGCAGCTGTCATGTATAGACTGGCGTCAGGACTGCGACCGCCCAAACAAATGAGCATGAACACAGCAACCCGCTGACCTCCTCGCCGTACAGGGCACCGCGCGCCTGTGTGCGTCCGATAACAAACCACAATGACGATCTATTTCAGGACAGGCGAGGTTTCGCTCCATGTGACAAGTATCCTATTAGCAGTCAGTACACACACGCGCTACAAGCCCTTCATTTGAAAGTAATATCGATCTCCAGTTGTTTCCATCGATGAGAACTGTTACGTCGCTTGTCGTTATTCGGGACATATTAAGCGCCGCCAACCCAACGTACATTTCCATACAACTGCTCTTACGTGATTTTTTTTTTTTTTTTTTTTTTTAATTATTGATAGGCTTGCGCTTGACCACATTTCACCTGATGGTAAGCGATCATGTGGTCGACGATGGAGCACGCTTGCCTAGAAGCAACCTATTCACTCTTGACTTAAAGACCCCTAGGTTGTAGCTATCAGGAAACACAGACCCCGGCAGGGAATTCCACTCTTTAGCTGTGCGCATAATAAATGTACTCCCAAAACGCTTTGTACGTATGGGTGGGATGTTCACCATGTACCGGTGGCGCATTGCCGTACGTCTAGTGGTCCGATGCTGAAACGGGCTTGAAGGAATCAAGTTGTGCAGTTCCTGTGCACACTCTCCGAAATGCAACCGATAGAAAACCGACAGGCTAGCAACTCGTCGTCGATGCTCCAGACTTTGAAGCTTCGACTCGAAGAGTGCATCATTACCTATGATCTTCTTGGCTCGCCTCTCAATCGACTCTAGCGCCTCAAGCTGGTACTTGGCAGATCCGTCCCATAGATGAGAGCAGTACTCCATACATGATCGAACTTGTGCTTTATAGAGGTTGAGCAACTGTTCCGGCGTGAAGTACTGTCTCACCTTAGCCAGAATCCCCAGTTTTTTGGCAGCCAGTTGAGCTTTCGCCTCTATATAGCAACCGAAATTGAGAGTGGATGATAGTGTTACGCCAAGAAGCTCAAGATGGTCGGTAATCGGTACGGTCCCATCCCGAAAAGATGGAGCTGGGTGGAATTGGCTCCGTTTAGCAGAGAAAAGACACGCCTGAGTTTTAGCAGCATTGAACTTGACCAGATTGGCATCGCCCCAATCGGAGACCGCCTGCAAGGACAAGTTCAAGCGCTCAACCATAGCCTCTCGGAGAGACTGGACCTGTGACCCACTAGCACGTGCGTCGGATACGTATCTCTCAGCCACAGTGCTGTCGTCTGCATACCCAAAGGTACCGGGCTTAAGAAGGTCATTAATATGCAGCAAGAACAGAGTGGCCGAGAGCACCGACCCCTGGGGGACTCCGGCATTGACACCCAGTTGACCGGACGAGCTGCCGTCGATGACCACTCGAATGGACCTATCCCTCAGAAAGTCCGCAATCCAATTACACAGACCAGTGGGTAAACCGAAGGAAGGAAGCTTAGCTATAAGACTTTCGTGCCAGACCCTGTCAAAGGCCTTCGAGATGTCAAGGGAGACAGCAAGTGCTTCCCCATGCCTTTCGATGGCCTCGCTCCAGAAGTGAATGGCATACGCTAGAAGATCCCCAGTAGACCGATTTTGGCGGAAACCGTATTGTCGGTCACTTAGAATGTCGTTAGCTTCTAGGTATGCCAGGAGCTTCTTATTTATCACACGTTCCATACTCTTACATAGGATGGACGTTACAGAGATGGGTCTATAATTTGCTGGGTCAGCTCGACTGCCCTTTTTGGGCACTGGTTGCACGTTAGCCAGTTTCCAAGCATTCGGCACTTTTCCAGTCTCATATGAGAGACGAAATAGGCGTGTCAAGATCGGAGACAATTCAGGCGCACAAGTTTTAAGCACAATTGCTGGTATCCCATCCGGGCCACTAGCTTTATTCACGTCAAGGTTACGTAGTACCCTACGGACGTCCTTCTGATGGATACGAATGTCCGACATACTCGTCTCTCCACCATCAGGAGCCGCCGGGGGCGACGCATCACCAGAATCTAGACGCGAAGATTCCGCAAAAAGGGAAGCAAACAAGTTCGCTTTTTCTTCTGCGGTGTGGGCCAGCGACCCATCTGGTCAATGGAGGCAGTGAGGGGCGACAGAAGTTCGATTCAACCGACTTTGCCAGGGACCAAAAAGCTTTACTACCTGCTGGGTATGATGCAAGTTTGTTCCCTATTCGGCTGATGTGGTCAAACCGAGCCCTCTGCATCACCTTCTTGCAGGACTTGGCAGCCCTATTGAAGGCCTTCTTCTTTTCACTAACGTCGAGCGAGTTGCGCGTACGAGAGTCGACCCAAGCTCGGTACGCCGCGCGTTTGAGCGCATTAGCGCGACCACACTCGGCGCTAAACCATGGTAGAGCCCCGCCAGACACTGATACGTCAGAGAATGGAATATAGTACTCCATCCCCTGCCGCAATACATCCGTCACGGCATCTGCGCACGACGAAGCATCTTCAGAAGAAAAGCAAGTGGGCTGCCAAGGATAACACGCGAAGAAAGATCGCATGCCATCCCAATCTGCCGACCTGTATCGCCACATCCGCCGTGTGCCTCTGGGGCTGGGATCGGGCGGGGAGTAGACGGATACAGATTTCACCAGACAGTGGTCGGAGCTACCTAAAGGTGCCGATATCGACACTGAGTAGCGGTCTGGATCTGTTGTCAGCAGAAGGTCCAGGCAATTGGGCGTGTGCGAATCAACATCCGGTACCCTTGTTGCCCCCTGGACCAGCTGGGTGAGATTTAATGTTAAAGCTAGCTTTCTCATTTCTCTACCAGCATGGTCTGTGCACTGGAACGGGAAAAGCCACTCTTGATGGTGGGCATTGAAATCCCCCAGTAACACTAATTGGGCGGAGGGGTACCGCTGCTGAGCCGCTTCCGCCGCCTCACTTAGATGCTGTGTGAGCCCGGTTGTCTCCTGATCTCCGCTGTGCGAGCGGTAGACACAAGCGTAGATAATTTTATCTAGGCCTGTGTCCACTAAGGCCCAAAGCGTAGAGAACCTGGAGTCCTCAAGGTTACGGAGACGCCGATAACAGATTTCGTCCCGGGCGTACATACATACACCCGCACGTGGTTTGAAGTTGTGCTCCAAAGTAAACCCTGGGTATAAAAGGTACGACACGTCGGACGGACATCTGATCTGCGTCTCCGAAAGGAATAAGAGAGCTGGTTTTTCCGTCTCAAGATGGTGGTGGACTGCGACGATATTTGAGTGCAGACCTCGTATGTTAGTGAGGTGCACTTTGTGAGAGAGGGAGTGCAGCCGCTGTTTTGCAAAACTCTTTTTATTCCCTTTCATGTGTATGTGTGAAGTGAATGGGTGAGAGGAGAAGGAAGTGAAGTAAGGTTCCAAGCTGCTAACCTTCTTTTTTAATTATGATGTTATTACACATTTTTCTCTAGATATTTTGAATACACAGATGTTTTGTGGGTATTAATTATCTAGATTTCAAAAGAAACCAAAACATAAACTTGCGTGAACTTTTTTTTTTTTTTCTTGTATGATGTACTCAATACTCATATACGTATTAAAAATATAAAAACCAGGCAAGTGCGAGCCGGACTTGCGCACTGAGGGTTCCGAACCAACTTAATTGTAGTTTACGATTTATGTTGTAAGTATTAAAAAAACTACTAACGTTTTTTGCCATTTGGCTACGGAACCCTAAAAAGTACATCAGTAGAAACAACATTTAATCGATATTCTGAATGACGCCAAAAGTTTTTTTAACGGTTTTAATAAATACGTATTTCCATGAATAAGTTTTGTGAAATATTCGAGTAAATCACAGAAGTACCGAATGCCAACACAGTTTTCAGGCGATATCTCTCTTTTTTCGCGTTGCATCTTCATCAAATATCGCGTTGGATTGCATTGGATGAAGCAACAAGCTCGACGTTGACAATAGGCGAATGGAGAAGGGCCCTTTTAACTAGCCAGATCTCTTGTATAGACAGACAGCAGTCTTCACCTCCGTGTGACGAGGTAATGTTTGCGTGGTGAGCATGTGCTGTCACGCCGGCCACTCACCACACTGTCATGTGCTACCCGCGTCATCGGGACCTGACAACAGACAGCGCAGCTAAATTAGCACCCAAAGTGTGAGGACGACGCAATACGTGTCTTCAGCCGTGTGGCGCGCGTTTCATCACGTTGCTCGGAGCGGCTACTATTGCACCACATTTGTGTACAAGCGTGCTGTGAGTACTACGGGGCTGGCGGCTACCGGCTCCGTGCTCGGTGGCCAGGTGGACCACACGGTACGAGGAGCACCGCGGCGCCGGCGGCTGCGCAGGGAAGCGAACTACTGATGCTGCGCTATTCATTGAAACAACAAGTACAACCGTCGCCTTCCTTAGATCGCGTTGTGTTACGCGGTGTTTACTAACACTGGGCCACAATCAAAAAGCTTCACAGGACATTTAATGAGTCATACTATTCCACCCAACGTTTAGCCCACTGTTACGACCAATGTACAAAAGTGTTTCTTATGTGGCCATAATTGAATGTGCGAAAATAAAATCACTTTCTACAAAGTGCCGTGTCCCAGTGAACTTGCGGAACTTGCGCGCTGACGCGCTACATAACATTAAGTACACATATCAAGCGGCGGTCACTCTCGTTTTCACATGTAATCGACTCGTAACAATGATTTCATATACATATATTTAGACAAAGATAATAATAAACGACGTAAAAAAAACTGGTGTGGCGAGTCGTTAGCGACGTCACAGCACTTAATAGGCGTGTCGAGGAACAATGGCACTTTGTGGACGCGACGAGCGCAGTGTCGGCTCGAGCTGGCGCGAGGGGGCGCGCCCTCAGCTGCAGCAGCGACGCCAACACGTCATGTCTCGCCCAACCTTACTTCCTAGAGCTCGCACTTTTTTCACAAACCTGTTACTAGTTACGAATGTTTTCGAGTATTTTATTATTAACTAGCTTTTCTATTGGTGCAAAAATTTTAGCCATCGGACCAGTACTTCCACAGATTACCTCATGATACAAACAAAAAAACAAACTTTACCTCTTTATTATATTAGTATAGATTAAATATGTCTGTCGGATGCCGAGAATCACTTAGATTAGCGAAATGTAACCAAATATATGCAAAAACAGAAGGTCATACATAATGCTTTCCTCATACCATGTCGATGTGAATAATTAATTGTTTATCTAAGTGGCTTACTGTTCCTGTGCCTGCCGAGAGCCTGCACCTAACTAGTGAGTATGTTTGAAAGAATACATCAGCAGTAAGCATAGCCGGGCGCGCGCGCGCCGCGTCGCCAAGCACGAGCAGCGCGCCGGCGCACCCGGCTACATCCGCCTATGTACTTTGTGCATGAAGAATAAATAAATAAATAACCCCGCGTTTGTCGCCGCCCGAGCGCCCGAGCCAGCCGAGGGTAAACTTGGTGTAGGTCTGTAACCTTTAATATTTACTTGTAATGTTTATTCTGATGTTTCCATTATAACAACAATCAACTAGCTCGCAGAACAATGTGTTTCTGTTTAGTGTCGCTCGCGGCACTCCGCTGTTGACAACGTGTGCAACTCAGCGGTTATCTTGTGCACGACTACAGTGTCGCGGGTTCGATTACCGCAATACTAATACGTATGCTTCAAGGAGACAATACTAGTACACGCTGAGTAAGAGCTCATTACCAATCTAGTGAATGGCATAACTAATAATATAATAATAATAACCCCACCAAATTCTGAAGCTAACTATGTTGGGGGGATGACGTTTAGCTAGGCTGGCTATGTGAGCCGAGACCCCCAGGCACGACAGCGGCTTGTAGAAGTGGACACGTACCTTAGACTCGAAGAAGGATGCGTGGAAGTCGGGCGTGGTGCCGGCCACGGAGGCCAGGTGCATGGTGGTGTTGGCGGTGTTGGTGAGCGTGACGGTGAGCGCGTGCGCCGCCGCCAGCGCCGCGCGCCCGAAGTCCAGCGCCGGCGGCGACAGCGCCAGCGCGCCCGCCGCCACGGCGCGCCCGCCGCGCGCGCCGCCCGCGCCCCCCGACTCCTTGCCCCATTCCTGTGCACCCAACAACACTACTGCTTACATCACCACGCTTTATTGACATCACGACCGAGGTTATACGAAGATACAATCTGAGGAGATCCCGGTTTGTGGGAACAGCCTGTCGTGGTACGTCATGCACCGTTTTGAGTACAGATCGTCCGTTATAATAAGTTGGCGAGTGTGAAGTTAGGCTCTGCGAATTTTGGCGCTTGAAATATCGTCCAAAAATAAAGGTTTAAAAAAATTAATGCAGTTTGCAGTTGTTTTTGCTGTTAAAAATAGTTATTGGCATTTATTTTTTTTAAACCTTAATTTTTGTACGATATTTCAAGCGCCAAAATTCGCAGAGCCTAACTTCACACTCGCCAATTTACAACGGACGAACTGTACTAACATGCGTAACATGTTGCCAGTCCCCTTCACTGGTTGCAAGCCCACAGGTGGAGCTGTCGACCAAAGAAACTGAAGATGTCATCTGAGACACTGAGCTGACCATCTATAGCAGTGGATCCCAACCATAGATATCAGAAAGGAGTAGATATTTATGTTATGTTGTTAAAAATGTATCGGAACATGTGTCTCCACAGCGGCCGTATTATGAAGTACACCGCATTGATAAAGTATCGTTATGTTATTTTTACATTGCTTGTCCTGTTGCTGAGCGTCAAAATTACGTGATGGTTAAGGAGAAATTTATTAGCAGGATTTCGTCACGATCAAGTTATTATGTGACGGCCGTTTCGGGTTTCCTAGCACATTGCCCCACGGGCGCATGGCTTGCGGACATGAATTCGCCCGCTCGCCATTTTACTCGTCTTTATTAATATTTCTGTGATCCTAACCTATGGGCCGCAGCAGGCCGCTGGTTGTACATAAGAACTAAAATATTTTCTGGGAGGAATACAAATTTTCAAACTCTTCAACTGAAAAGTAACAGTTTTAAGTATCTATCACAAAATAATGTTGTGTTTTCTATGACAATGTTTGTTTCTCTTGATTTTTAAGAATTGGTGATCTATAAGATTCGAATTAATGATAAAGGTTCTTTTTCATTACAGTAGTTAAATTTCTGGATCCTGTTCACAAAAAAGAAACTTACAACATGGAACAGGAACATTGGTTCCTGGTTAAAAAAAGGTTGAGAACCACTGATCTATAGAGAAGTATGGAAGGAGATATTGGATAAGAGAGTGATAACGATGGATGTTGTTGACAAACAAAGTTGTGCACGGTTATCTAATGTTACTCTATCAATCTGTTGCAACTTACGGCTTTACAAATATGGAGCTGATACTTATACATATATAGCTGAACAATATTACCTACATACAAAGCAGTATGCCACAGTAGAACAATATTAAAATTAGTTTGAAACAAACATAAACAGCATCATCAAAGATGATGTCCAAAAAATGACCCAGAATCGACAGAAATGAACTGCGTACCAATGGATTGGCATTTAAATATAATATAATGTTGCCAAAGTGGCAACCCTGAAATCGTTGTAGTATAGGAGCTAAGAGCAAAATAAAATAATTAAAAATTTATTTTAATTTATGTTTTTTTTATTTTTATTTGACCCATAGATACTACAATCGTTATAGTACTGTGTGTATTATTGGTAATTCTGTAGCTAAGGATTGCAAATAAAAAAATACGAAGGTGATTTGATTCAACCTGCGGGATTTTTAGACTTAGTATATTTGGACATAGAAAATAATTAATAAATAAAAGAGATTACTGTTACAATTACAACAAAACCGCGTACATTTTTTTAGTTCGTGTATAGTTTGTCTATAGTTCTAAACTGTATTTTCTTTGATTATTTGGGCAATAAAGTTTTTATGATAATAATTGTGTATGATGTAATTGTTGATTTTTTTTTATCCAAAGCTACATAATTACCAATAACACACAATACGTTGATTGTAGTATCTATGAGCGAACAAAAATAAGTATAAAAGTTAGAGTATTTCTTTTGCTTGTACATTCACGTGTAACACAAGTTATTGTGGATTAGAATGTCGTTGTTGTTAAATAATAACAGCCGCACAGGTCGATCTTCAAGGATAAGAAACGCTTGCCTAGGTTGGTCTGTGGATGGGTGACCATCTTAATATAACGAGTTTCCTCCGTGCCTCGGAAAGCTCGTTAAGCCGTCGGTCCCGGCTGTCATTTGGAGATCTTTGGCAGTCGTTACGGATAGTCAGAATCCAGTAAATCTGACTCCAGTCTTGCCATGAAGTACCGTGTTACCCCAGTTAATGGGTTGTGGAGGTCTGGTAGGCAGCCGCTCCTCGTAAAATACTGGTATTCAGCTAAATCCGGCTTGACTGGAAGCTGACCCCAATATAGTTGGGAAAAAGCTAGGCAGATGATGATGATGAGAATGTCGTTGTTGTTATAGGAAATATCATTAGAACTTATCACAATAAGACTTAAATTATGAAAATAAATGATTAACAACGATATTCTCACCCACAACATGGCTCTTAGCTCCTATACTACACCAATTATTTTTATATTTGCAATCTTTAGTCACAGAATTACCAATAATACACACAGTACTGTAACGATTGTAGTATCTATGGGCCGAAAGAAAAAAAAATATGCAAAAAACAGAGTGTTTGTTATGTTGTGATATAATATGATGTTGCTATTATGTTGCTGTTGCTTGTGAAATGTGTTGATGATAATTATCACAAGTGATACAACATTAAAACAACGTCATATTAAGCCACAACATGACGGAAATTTATTTTATTACCGTTTTAAACGATTTTTTTTTCTTATTTTATTTTGCTCCTAGCTCCTATACTATAACGATTTCAGGGTTGCCCCCTTGGTAACATTATATTATACTAGCTTTTGCCCGCGACTTCGTTCGCGTGGAATAGTGACTTCCGGCAGATTTTTACGGCTTTAACGATTAACGGCTTTAATGACATTCCGTCCTAAATAGGTTACTTGTAACCGTGTGCCGTTACATAGCCTTGGTGGATCTAGGTTTCTCATAAACATCACAGGAACTCCAACTTTCAGCCTCAACTTGTGAGAAGGCACTCCTGATAACTCTAAGGAGTTGAGAAACTCTGTTGGGTAAGATGTCACTTGCTCGGCATCCACGACGTTTTCTACTGATAGATACTCGATGACATCTCCCTCTACGTCAGACATAATTTGGTCATTTATCCGGCCTACTATTTCATTTGTTGGCGCCAATATCACCCTTTCGCATAACCATTCCCGATTTTCGATATTAGCGCGTAAATTCGGATAGACACTATTTTTTAAATTGTATGAGCTATCCAAAATTTGGCATAATTCGCTGCTCAGCGTGATCATACTCTCGGAGTCGGTAGGCATACGATTCTCGCCGATCTTCAGAAGAGCAGCAGCATACTGCCCGGCTTGACAATCATTATGGAGTAATACTCGCATATTCGTCGACAGTGAAACCTTTTTCACATGTGTCCATAGCACAGATGCTTTTAAACAGGCATTGATTTCATCTGCCGGTGTGCCCCTTGCTATAACCGGCAGGGTCTGCCGGAAGTCACCGGCCAATAGAACCACCATTCTTCCCATAATACCTTGATTGTTTTTAATGTCTTTCATCGTGCGATGAAGTGCTTCGATTGTTATTTTTTTACGGGACATCGTACGTTCATCCCAAACTAAAAGTTGTATTATATTATATTTTCATACCTTTTTACTATTTATTTACATTTTTCCGATGAATTTTCAGTACTGAATTGATGCCGACTCTTGACCAATAGATGGCGCTGTATGTCCGGAATAAATTTTATTTTTTATCTTACTTTTTATTTTATTTTTTGTAATAAAAGCTATCCTATGTCCATTCTCAAGTTCCAAACTATGTCTGTACCAAATTTCACACAAATCGGTTCAGTAGTTTAGGCGTGAAGCAAAGACAGACAGACAGACAGACAGAGTTACTTTCGCATTTATAATATTAGTTTGGATTTCAATGTCAATCCACTGGTATACATTTCATTCCTGTCGATTCTGGGTTTTTGGTCCATACATTTTTGGACATGTCCTTTTAAGTTTCTACATAAAATTTTCCTCAAAACTCAGCAGGAAACAACATTGTTTAGTGGGATATATTTAGATCTGTGTGGAACAAGTGTTTTGCAACAAATCTCTGCTCCATGTCACGCTGTGCCTGAAGCTCCACTCATACAGAGGCATAGAGTATGCCACAACAAATGAGCTGAAAACACATTTCTTTCTCTTGCACATATAAGCCAGTGTTGACTGTTCTACCAGTGTCATGTGATGACAGCAGCGCTGTGACTCCAACTTTACACTTTGTGGATTCCCAACAGGGTTGAAGCCTACCAGAGCCATGGGCCATTCTAAAAAGGAAATCTGAGGCCCTGGAATGCAAGGCAAAGAAGGAGAGAGTGGTCAGTTAGTAAAAGTCTGACACACTCTCTGACTACACCCAAGAATAAGAGAACTCATTAGATGACTTAACAGGTCATATAAAAAAACATTAGAGGTTCTGAATGCTCATTAGTTGACATTTAACAAAGCAGACACTTGAACACTTCATGTCATAACAAGTGATTTAATTATCCTGTTCCATTTAAGTATGGTGTTTTTCCTCGATGGGGAATTCAATCAAGAGCAATTTATTGTGCTGTCTACCTACTGTCTAGTTGAGCTACAACTGAGGAAAACATACATAATTACACTTTTCGTGGAGAGGCAGACCTAGCCTTCAGAGCGTCCTTGTGTGACCAATACCTTGACACCCAGTAGGACGTGCCAACAGGCAGCATGTTGTGTGTGACAATGTTATTTTTGTACATTATCTGAGGAATGCCCCACAACTAACTAACTTTTTTCTCTCAGCTCATAAGTTATCTCCATAATTAAGATAAACATACATAATTGTGCATGAGTACTTCCTAAACAGCCATGCATTGAGTTTGTAACAATGAATCTCTTACGTCTCAACAAGCAGTAGCAGTTCTAGTATGTCCCATAGATATGAGTAGAAGAGGTGAGTGACCGCAGCCCTCCCGCCGGGCCCAGAGGAAGTGGTCAGGAATAGTAGGCACAAGGAAACAACACAAACTACTGATAGCAATGTGACACACATTGCTTTATAAATACATTGTGGCTTTCATCAACACTAGTTGTATGAATATGTGCCGGCTTGTCTCATGTATGCACTGCAGTGTGTTGTGCTGCCCTCACTAGTGTTGCAGGGAAGCAAAGTATATGACAATGAAATAATTAAATGTTATCAATGTTCTGTATCAAGGATATGTTATATATGAGGGGGCTTGTCTATTTGGAGAGATAATAGGATAAGCAATGATTACTAATGTGTATCATGCTGTTATCAATAGATGACGTTTAAATTATTACACTACAAAATGCTGGAGGAATATGAACATACTCAACATGATCATCATTTGGCATTAATACTGGTTATTAGAAACATAAAAGCAAAACATGGGAATATAGGTAGATACAGTGCCATAACTAGTCTTTTATGCACCCGGTGCGAGCTTTCAAAACTGCGCCCCTGCAAAATGCTCTAACCAGGCTTAGTCTGGTCATTTCTGCGCCCCTCCAGGGTCTGCGCCCTGTGCCTGGGCACTGCTCGCACCGCCCTAGTTACGGCACTGGGTAGATACTAAGCAATATTTTTAAGATTAAATAACGAATCCCCAACCGGTCTCATGACCACGGACCAGGCTGTTATTGTTATGTTATTGTTTTACTATTGTGTCTCGTTTCGCGGGTATGTGATAGATTAATAAACAGTATTAATAAGGTAGAATATTAATTACTCCCAACAGATTAGTCCTGCTTACCTGAAATGTTATTCCCTCTATAAGGGAATCATGTACTGTGACACCTGAAAAAAAATAAGATTAATTTAGTAAAATTGCAAAAATGATAAACTCACACTAGATGTGAACTTTTACTAAAAAAAATAACTATTGAAGCTCCCCCAGCAAAGAAGGTACTCAATTATGTAGCTGAGTTTTTTATACTTGTGGGTATTAGTACGGGGGTGAGAGTGCAGCTGTGCACGGCAGCGGCGCGGCGCGCGCTGCACGCGAGCCCCCGCGTGCGCGCCGGCTCCAAGCCACTCTCAACTTACTAAAATACCATGCACATAGTTGAAGAAAAACGACAAACAAGCGCGCCTCGGCCCCGATCTAAAATAACATCGCCGCACACTGCCGCTTCACGACGAACCTGCCAACTTATTGTCGCTATTCCACATAACTTTTTAAATGACCTACCTCACTACTTTTTCCTATAAGTCTACGACAAGTCCTAAACTAGGACGATTTCAGAGAAAAACAAATACACATATTTAGTATTTTAAAATCGATTTTACCATGGCTCTTTCCCTGGGCTGAGATCTTCGTGTTCAGCGATATATCCAATAACGTCAACACAAATACATAACACCACACTATTTTACGATACATTTCGATGCAACTGTTGATTGCAACAAGCACTGTTTATTCACATTTCTCATACACAATTCGATATTTTTATCATATCAGTCAACTCACGAGACGTACGTTCGCGAAATCGTGAATGACAACAGATAAAAAATAAAATATTGAAGAACTGGTTGACATTTACGTTCGGATATCAGTAACAGTGTCATGCACTCTTTGACTCTAGTACAAATACAATACGGCCGTTATGCGTTATAAGTTGGCGAATTTTTTAGAAAACCTTTATTTTTGTACAATATTTCAAGCGCCAAAATTCACAGAGCCTAACTTCAGACTCGCCAACTTATAACGGCCGTATTGTAGTGAGTATGGTAGTCGCTACATTATAGTAAAGAAAAACGAACTCTTTATGTGTATCGGTGACGAAACTAGTAACTTAAAAGCCTCGTACCCAATACCGGGTCGACGATCTGTTGCATTTTTGAAGCTTGTTGCGAAACTCGTTGTTGGTTGTTGTTGGTGTTTTTTTTGTTAGCCTATTCTATCCCAATCCTGGACAAAGGACTTCCTTCGCTCTTTTCATTTTTCACGGGTTCGCGCTTTCTCTTTCTGTGGTCGTGGTAGACCACGAAGGAGATGGCGCGGCGCGACGAATTGGCTAGGTTCCGCCATCTCAGAACTGGCAAGAAGAGTTGGTATTGCAAAAAAAATATATTGGCGATTTTTTTGATAACGATTATGTATTACTCTGCTGAAAATCATGTACATAATAATTATATAACATTTTTATAAACTTAATTTCAAAAGAAGTCAATATCGCTCATTTTATACTAAAGCTTAATTCGTAAACACTTCTAAACAAGAAAAGTGACGATAAGTATGGTATCTCACTCCTCTAAAATTTTTATTTACAAAATAACAAAACCCTATAATCTCCTTCGCCCAGCGTTGGTTTCATACAGGGACAGTTTAAAGAGACAAAATTTCGTCTTTAGAAGAATTAATGATGAGGCTAATGGATGGTAACGGTGAGTGAAATCAAATTATCTTAACACTCCAGAGAGTGATCACTTTCACTGCGTATGCGTTTTTTTAACCCCCGACCAACCCGAGAGGGCTGTTATTTACTTTATATTTTGATTTTATTGCTTAAATGTTTCCCTTTTTTATCATATATTTTTCACAAATACCTACGTGAAGCTACGAATCGACTAAAATACCGGGTTTATTGTAAACAAAATATTATTTAGAGAAAACCCGGTGATTTCGGTCAAATATTTAAAGTAATATTTTAAATTAAAGGCATAATGAGGGAGTAAACTCCGGCATTCGCTCGTGGTTTAGTACTACCAACAGTTGCATCATACATAATTAATCACATTTCTATATCTCTTTGTTATATGTCACATGATTTACTATAATTTTATGGAAATGCAGAGAGTGAGCACAGCCGTGATAACGAGCTCGCCAGTAGCAGCTCTGGCAGCAGTCCGGTTGGCGGTGCCGGACTCCTCCCCGCAGGAGAATTTGGTGATGACAATGATTATGATGACTTTGATTATAATGAAGATGATGATGATGATGACGATGATGAACATGATGGTGATGATCTAGATGATGATGGTAATGATAATGGTCATGGTAATAATGTTGAAGCCGATAACGACACCCGCAGCACCTTGGGAGACTCCGACGATACGAGCAGTACCAGTAACAGTACCATGGTAGCCACTGACGAGGAATGTCCTTACGATATCTCAATAGCTGCTTCACACTCGGTTAGTACTATTCTGTAGACAAGGAGATTCTAGAAATTATTTCACAGATTGGGAGTTAGAATGTAGCTTAGGTATATTTCTTTTATATATTTGTACTAGCAGCCCGTTCCGGCTTCGCACGGGGTAGACAATTATTTATTTTTGGAATTTTTCCCGTCAAATGACTACCCTACATATCCTACACTACTCTACACTACCCTACACAACCCTACACTACCCTACACTACCCTACACTACCCTACACTACCCTACACTACCCTACACTACCCTACTTTACCTAACTTTTTTTTTTTTAGATTTAAACTATCCTATCTCTCAAGTTGGATCGAACTGCACATGGTGTGCGAATTTTATTATAATCGGTTAAGTGGTTAAGGAGTCCATTGAGGACAAACATTGGGACACGAGATTTATATATATTAAGATGATTAGTTATAAAGTTAATAAAGTTGGGAAAAGGCTAGGCAGATGATGATATTTGTATGATTAGTTGTAAACTTGTAAGTCATTGCTACCTGGTAAACGTCTGCGTACCAGAAGCATATCTTTATTACATTTCACTATGCATATTCATCAGAAACTAGAAATACAGTGAAATAAGAAGTAGCCATTGACAATATCTGTAGTCTGATTCACGTAAAATCAAACAAGTCAAATATTGTTGAAGTTTTATAGTCGTTCCATCCAAGTCCTAACCAAAATCGGTATTCACGTGTTCCTTTTCAATTGGCTTGAAACTAAACGATCTATCGACGGGTATGGTTGCGCTTCCACCAGAGATGTGCGATGGAAATGTGTCGTGCGAGGATGTCTCGCTGTGCTGTGAAAATGTGTGGGGGTTTTCACCAAAGCTGTGCGATGAAAATGTGCCTACAATGATGTGTAGTGGAGCTGTGAAAATGCGCATTATTGTGTGGTGCGAGGATGCGTTGCGAAGCTGTAAAATGTGTCGATGGGGGTGCGGTTTAGTGGCAGCGGAGTAACGCGAACGCCTTCCTGCCGCTTTCGTCTCACTTTACTGTTAAATATAATAGTATCTTCCTTTTCCAATTATCCATATCTATTTTGCGCACTTCTACTTCCAACAAACTCAGTCTATGGACTGGCTGGTACAGTATGCGCTAACGTCGCAACACATCCTTCTCAACACACATTCCTCGCAACACATCCCTCGTTTATTTTGTATGCGCTATAATCTAGCTCCGCTGAGCCGTTTCCATCAGAGCTGTGCTGACTGAGGCGAGGTAAATGAAGCGATTTTATTGGTTCTTTACAAACACATCCCTCGCTACGCATCCTCGTACATCTGTGGTAGAAACGCAGCCTTAGGCCAGGCCTCCACCAAAGCAGAGATGTGTGCAATACTGTTACATCTCTCGTCTCCACTGCGCGTCGTCCGTGCATAGCTCACATCTCCGCTTCCATCGTGCCATACATATTATATTTACACATCAATCAATAAAAAATGTTCTAGGTTTTGACGATATTAACGCCCCGGACTATTTATGTATTTTACCAGGATAATGTTTCTCGCACATAGTGACTTAGTTAACGACACTTCGATCGAACGATATTAAAATAGATAATATTACCGTGGTTTAACTATGCAGCTACACCGCAGTTAACTTTTGTGGGGCAACAAAATGCAACCCAGTAACATTAGGTAACTATCTGTACATATGTTACTCCTATGTGGCTCCTTGTTACTTAGTTTAATTAATAACTTTTTGCTGTCGGAAGTTGCTGAGTAACACTTGGAAACGATGGTCTACAAAAAGTAACTGCGATGTGAATGCACGGTGATCAACTAAGTCGCTACGATATCGTCACGGTTTTATTACGTGAATCAGGCTCTGCCCTCGTAACAGCAAATGCAGTAATCGACATTTTGACGACTTTCCGTTTATCATAAATTACATATGGAGAGTTCAAGCTATATGTAATGCTAAAAAGTAATGCTAAAGGGCAGGGCTGCTTACTACAGCTGCAGGCTCCAGGCTGCTTTATCTATATGTATATGTGTGATGAGGCAGTAGCAGGCGTGTGAGTCGGTGTGTGTGCGCAGTACCTGGGCCCCGGGCTGGTGCAGGTGAGCGGGCGCGCCGTGCTGGAGGCGGGCTGGCGCGGGCGCGTGCCGGCGGCGGCGCACCACGGCGTGGTGTTCCCGGGCGAGACCGTGCCCATGCTGCTGCCGCACGCGCGCGACGCCGCGCTGCTCGTGCAGGCCATCAAGAACGACAAGCTCTTCGGCCTGCTCTGTCCCGAGTGAGTACACCCGCTACACTCGCAGCTGTGCCCGGTGCTTTAAGGCTCCCCCACACAGGCGCGTTATTATCGGTCGATAATATCGCATGCGTTACTGCGATATCTGTTTGCAGTACATTTTGTATTAGGACGGTCATTTAGTTACACACTGCTGCGATAATAACGCTGCAATGGAAGTGGGACGTTGCGTTTCTCCGTCCTGCGATATTCCGATATAAGTTCTAGAATGTTTTGTATCGGGACGCAAACGACCGTACACACATCTGCGATAATAACGGCGCTCTCTCGTAAGAAATATCGGACGATAAAAACGCAGCTGTGTGCAAGGAATCAGGACGCATTAACGCAATACCGCATGCGATATTATCGACCGATAATAACGCGCCTGTGTGGGGGAGCCTTAAATATAACCGCTGTGTAGACGCTTTGTTGTGATGCTAGTCAGTCAGCTAGGAAACATTGGCCTCCTGCAGTTTAAATAGACATGTAAAAGAGTTTTGATAATCAATTTGCAAAATAAATATTATTTATGTAGGTAGACCGATATGATCTGATTTTAGGGTCACGGTAACCCGATGGATGCGAGACACTTGTACTTTTACCTCACAGGGAGGGGATTATGATAAAATTTGCTTCAACGATGTTAATCAAAGAAGTTGGACTTGTGTTGTTCGTTCACTATTTAGCAATGAGTCTGTACTTTGTGGATATAATTATAAACGTTGCACTTGTGCAGCGAGTCGGGCACCAAGCTGTCGGGCTACGGCGTGCTGTGCGAGGTGATGATGGCGGGCTTCGAGGAGGCGGGCGAGGCGCCCACGTCCGTCACGTTCAAGGCGCGCGCCATCCACCGCTTCCGCCTGCGCCGCGTACCGCGCGACGCCGTGCCCATACACTCCTATTCCAGGCAAGTACCGAGGACATTACTCAACTGTTACCTAACTCTTTAAAAGTGCAGAATAAATAAAGCACAGTGCCATTAAGGCAGTGTAGTATTGACAAAAGACTTTTTAGTCCACATAGCAATAAGCTATCGTCTGTTTTTTAAACCCTGAGACTAAATTGACACATGTAATGTCAAACTTAGTACTTATAGGAATGATGGCAGTTCTTTTTTATTGTAATGTCATATTAGTCTCAGGGTATAAAAAACAGACGGTAGGCGGATTGCAGTTGGCGTTGGCGGGTACAGTGCGTGTGTTGTGCAGGATGCGCTTCGTGGAGGTGGAGGTGTTGCCGGAGATGGCGGCGCGCGACACGCTGCGCACGGCGCGCCTGGCCTCGCTGGACCCGCTGCGCTCGCCCGACCACCTGTACGTACTGCCACGGCGACTGCACGTCATTTCTAATCGACCACGACCACTGCTTATTACATTTCTATGGAGTACCGCGAAGCTCGTGGCTAGATAATAACAGCCGCACAGGTCGATGTTCAAGGTTAAGCAACGCTTGCCAAGTTTCCTCCGTGCCTCGGAAAGCATGTTAAGCCGTAGATCCCGGCTGTCATTTGTAGATCATTGTCAGTCGTTACGGATAATCAGAAGTCAGGAAATCTGACTCCAGTCTTGCTATGAAGTACCGTGTTACCCCAGTTAATGGGGACTTCCTGTTGTCTAGCTGCCTTACGTAGGTACTATTGACTTACCGACACTTCCGTACTATTGACTTCTTCGGCATGTAGATATCTGTCAGGAAGTTAGGGATTCTTCCATTAGCATAGGACATCGAATGGGCCCACGGACTATGGACATGGTTTGATACACTGCGTTTAATGAAACCTTCAAAGTTACATATCCATACAATTCTTATCTTCCTGTAATACGAATTGACCCAATAAGTTCATAGCGATCCCAATTTGTTTACTGTTTTGCTCGTAGCGTGCTGCGACCGCGGCACTGTTAAGCTTGTGTGTGCTTGTCGAAGTCCGCCAGGAGGCGCGCTTGCCATTGATGTGTGATGTCCATCGTGTGGTCGGTGTGTAAGGAGTGCGTGTTGCAGCGCGCCGGTGCAGCGGCGGCTGCGCGCGCTGGACGCGGCGGCGACGCCGTGGCCGCGCTTCGTGTACGACATGTTCGAGCTGCGCCGCCTGCGCCGCGCCCTCCGCGCGCACTTCGCGCCGCTGGCGCTGGCCGAGCGCCTGCCCGACGACACCGTGTCGCTGTCCTTCTGGGTGGCCTCCAACCTGGCGCTGGCGCCCGCCGACCGCCTGGCGCTGTTCGCCGTGGACAGCGCGCTGCTGCGCCTGCACATGGAGTGCCACTTCATCAACAGGGTAACTAGCGACCCTCACCTGCCACCTTCTGGGTGGCCTCCAACCTGGCGCTGGCGCCCGCCGACCGCCTGGCGCTGTTCGCCGTGGACAGCGCGCTGCTGCGCCTGCACATGGAGTGCCACTTCATCAACAGGGTAACTAGCGACCCTCACCTGCCACCTTCTGGGTGGCCTCCAACCTGGCGCTGGCGCCCGCCGACCGCCTGGCGCTGTTCGCCGTGGACAGCGCGCTGCTGCGCCTGCACATGGAGTGCCACTTCATCAACAGGGTAACTAGCGACCCTCACCTGCCACCTTCTGGGTGGCCTCCAACCTGGCGCTGGCGCCCGCCGACCGCCTGGCGCTGTTCGCCGTGGACAGCGCGCTGCTGCGCCTGCACATGGAGTGCCACTTCATCAACAGGGTAACTAGCGACCCTCACCTGCCACCTTCTGGGTGGCCTCCAACCTGGCGCTGGCGCCCGCCGACCGCCTGGCGCTGTTCGCCGTGGACAGCGCGCTGCTGCGCCTGCACATGGAGTGCCACTTCATCAACAGGGTAACTAGCGACCCTCACCTGCCACCTTCTGGGTGGCCTCCAACCTGGCGCTGGCGCCCGCCGACCGCCTGGCGCTGTTCGCCGTGGACAGCGCGCTGCTGCGCCTGCACATGGAGTGCCACTTCATCAACAGGGTAACTAGCGACCCTCACCTGCCACCTTCTGGGTGGCCTCCAACCTGGCGCTGGCGCCCGCCGACCGCCTGGCGCTGTTCGCCGTGGACAGCGCGCTGCTGCGCCTGCACATGGAGTGCCACTTCATCAACAGGGTAACTAGCGACCCTCACCTGCCACCTTCTGGGTGGCCTCCAACCTGGCGCTGGCGCCCGCCGACCGCCTGGCGCTGTTCGCCGTGGACAGCGCGCTGCTGCGCCTGCACATGGAGTGCCACTTCATCAACAGGGTAACTAGCGACCCTCACCTGCCACCTTCTGGGTGGCCTCCAACCTGGCGCTGGCGCCCGCCGACCGCCTGGCGCTGTTCGCCGTGGACAGCGCGCTGCTGCGCCTGCACATGGAGTGCCACTTCATCAACAGGGTAACTAGCGACCCTCACCTGCCACCTTCTGGGTGGCCTCCAACCTGGAGCCAGAAGAACAAAAATTTGCCTCAGGAGTTCCTTAATTAAGTACTATAGCTGTATAAAGATAGTTTGGACGCAAGTGTGTGGCACAACACAAATGGCTGCACACTACACAGTAGTTAGTCGAATACATTAACTACATAGTTGAAGAGTATTTTCTAGCAGCAGTGGAATGTTTTCAGAAAAGCGTGCTGAGCTGCTCGTCGTGCCGCACGCAGATCGCGCGCAGAGAAGACATCTTCGCCATGTCCAGCGAGGGCGTGCACTCCAACTATACTAACTTAGGTACACACAGTCATTGTACTCATACAAATAACAATAGTTATAATGTTAGTGAGTCGTTTGAAACTGTAGCCCCCTTGCCTAGTAAACCTACCAATTTGATAATGTATTGAGTGTCCATAGAGTAGTAGTGTTGACCCTGTGTGTGCGCAGGCGGGTACATGCACGACATCCTGACGGTGAGCCGCGCGACGGGCGTGCAGACGAGCGGCGCGCGCTCGGCCGAGTACTCGTGGTTCCCCGGGTACACGTGGGTCGTGCTGCTCTGCGCCAACTGCATGTCGCACGTCGGCTGGAGGTAACTAATACGACACGTACACTGTAACCGCGGGATACTATTTTCTTTGCCTTTAGCTTTTGAAAAACTACACAATATTCATCGCCTACGAAAGTTGCCTAATAGTAACTGCTATCGACGATAACACCGCCACATGTATCCTTAAAATGAATAGTGTAGAAATAATGGTGTGTATGAATGTACTAGGTTCGAGGCCGAGAAGCGCAACCTGCGTCCACTGGAGTTCTACGGGCTGTGCCGCAACTACGTGCAGCCGCTGCGGGGCCCCGAGCGCGACGCGCTGGCCGACGCCGAGCTGGCGGCCGGGCTGCCGCGGGACGTGCGGGACCCGCGCCACCCCAGCCACATCTTCTGACTAGCCGGCTTGGCGACCATACAGAACCGGACCCGCGATGACTTGTGAGCACAAACTGACACCTGCGCACTAGTTCATTTTTCGGTCTCTTTGGCGGAATGAAGCAGGCAGGGGGCGCCGAGGCTGCACGCGATTGGTTCGTCAGTCGATGCTCGTCGTCTATTGGACTCTCGCGTGTCATTCGGCTATAGTACACTTTCGTGCAATTTTACTGACTTACTTTTTAAAATAGTTAATTTTTGTTATTTCGTGTTTTTTCTTTGCTTTTGTTTTAATATAGTTTATTTTTGTTTTAACCACATTATAATTGTTTTATTGAGATAATTATATTTAAGTCACGAAGGCCTATAACATTACTGTATCAAAGTAAAATTTGAAGTACCATTAATATTTTAATTATAGTTTACGAATGTATCCGTCAATAATTTGAGCAAAAGCTGTAATAAATAAATTTGTCCGAAAGTGTACAGTATGCGCGAGCGTGCCCCCACTGCTGTCCATCTGTGCTCACGACGTGTGCCGGCCACTGTACTTGTAGGTTGTACGAAACTCAAGTCTTGGACTCTCATTTAATGAGACTTGAGCTATTTTTGAAGACTCAACTCATAAAACTCAATAGAGCTCAAGTCCTTTAGAATTTGGAGTCTTTTCATTCAGTCTTTTTAAAAGTACTCATGACTGAGTCCTCTAAATCTATAGCTAAAGATTTTTTCGCGCGGCGGTATATAACTTAATATACTGGGTGAAGATGCTCTTACTTTACGTCTTGGCTAGTCATGCTCATTATTTTAGACAAGGAAACCAGCTACAATTTTAAAATGACATGATATTTCGTTTGTGACAAATATAAAATTGCCTACTCTCTTTCCTTCAAAACTGTCAGAAAAATAATCGCTATTGTCACAGTACTCAAGTTCATCACTCAGTCTAGCTCAGAGAACTTACAAGACTCGAAAGGACTCAGAGAACTCAAAGGACTCGGGCTCATGTGAGTAACGAGTCCTGTGTAGTAACGAGTCTTGAAAATCTCAAGTCTCGAAATGAAAAGTAGAAGACTCTATTTTCTTACAACAATACGGAATCGTCTGAACAAACCAGGCAAACTGGACGACTCTTTCTAACCAATCTTTAAGCGCGCGGCTCACATTTTTGCGGTGTATTTAGGTAAATAGTCCACTAAGCACCAGATTACGTCGCAACCAGGTGGTTACGACGTAATATTGTCTTGTTACTAAAATATGGATTTATTACGACACCGCTACACAATACAGCTATGCTAGTATATTATATTATCTGTGATATAGCGCAAAAATGTGTGCCGTGTTTACGTTAATACTCCATTTGCTTTCTACTCTGTGCCAAAGCGAGGACAATCTATGAATCGCCATGAGTTAAGGAGAAGTGGCTATTGACGATGTTAAGTGTGATGTGCAGTGAAGTGCCGAGTGGACGGACACTAAAGTGTGAACTAGTAAGCAATGCATAAGTAAGATGACGCTCGTAATTTTAAGCAACTCTTTTAACGGCTCATTGACACAGTGCAAGCTACTGGCTCACGACACCGATACTAGCTCGCATGCCAGTAGTAGCTCTCGACTTAGCTGTTTACACGATGATACTAGCGGCCCGGTCTCTAGCGAGTTGTCGCGACGTCGAGTTAACGTGCTTTCATTGAAAAAACTGTGAGGTCTGTGACAACAACATTTATGGATTTGAAAAAATGTTTATGAAACTGATAATCTGACTAATGTTTTGCTATCTAAATACATTTCCTTTCCAATGTTAACCAAAGATGCTTTCTTATGGTGCAGCGCAGACGACAGACTTTTTGTGCGATCGAGTCTGTGGCGCACAAAATTTTGCATAGCATGCTTATTAAAAAACTTACTTGTAAATAGTTTACTGTCTTGTAAATAATTTAGGTACTGTGTCTGTGAAAATAAAACCTTACCAATTATATGCATTTAAAGCATATACCTAAATGTGTAGGTTCTATTTTCACAGACTAAAAAGTGCGTCACGGATAGTCTGTCGTCTGCGCTGCCCCTTAATCTGTATTTTTAAATTTTTTAAATTACTCTGATGCGGGCTACTATTCAAATCGTTCATGACAGTAACTTGTGATGAGAGCTACCTACTGTGCTAGTGGGCAAGCTAGCTCGCGCTGTGTCAACTAGCCACAAGATTGAATTACAGTTTAAATCACTTCTATTCGATGTCGTATCAAGCGTGAGGTCTCCGTATTGTCACCGCTCGAGTGTGCGCGCGCTCGTCTGTGCTAAACGAACGGTAGCGAGACATCACCCTTACATTGTACAGTTTGTGTCGTTTTTAGGGTTCCATAGTCATTCTATTTTGTAGTCTATGAATGTATTTGGTTTTAATATTCCCAAATAGAAGTTCCTTTTAAAGAAGCCAGAGAAAAATCTATTAAGAATGCGATGCGTTAGGAAACCCGTTACCATTGATTGGGGTAGAGAAGTGGAACATGTCGGAAAGTTGTGCACCAGCAATGTTTTGTTAACGTTACGATTGTTATCGTTATTGATTACGTGCATCGTCGACGCTATACAACATGTAACATAATTAACGTACATACTCTTGGGGGGGGGGGGGGGGGCATTTTCCATATATTTGTGTTCGCTTATTTGGTCAAAATGTATGGAACAGCTGTATGGATTTCTGGTTTGGTCCCCCATACTAAAAGTTGTTCATATTGTTGAGTAGGTACAATGACTCCCCAACAGAATGTGCGTTAATTATGTTACATGTTGTTTATTTAAAATATGTATATAAAATCATGGTCGTGCGTCATTACGTATGATTTTACTCTGTTATTTAAGAATATAAAATAAAGTATTTTGTTGATTACAAAATCTTTTATTCAGATCTGTAAAAAATAAGAAAGCTGAATATAATATTTTTTATCATTTCAGCTTTTATTATAATTATTTTAAATATTTACAGGAGTACAAGGCTAACTTATGAAACTAAATCACAGTATACAAACAGAATTCTTAGCTTTCAGAGAGATAAAAGTAAAACAATGAGATCACGCGTGCGGGGCGGGCGCGCACGCGCCGGGCTCGGACTTCCTCCTCCGATGTCTCTTCACGTTCCCTTTTATTTGTTGTTTTCCTGTAAACAAAAAAGCAATAATATTATATTGACGGAACTTATCGGCGAACATAAAGTACGTTCATGCTCAGACTGGGTCGACATTGACTGGCTTGAAACGACATTGGCGGGGTTGAAACGACATTGGCTGGGTTGAAACGACCTTTTCAAGGTATTCGCTAGATGAGAGTCGGTCGAGTTCAAGGGCGTCAATGTCTGTTCACTTTTGAGCATCTTTGTTCAGCAATGGATTATTTGTTGCCGCCACAGTCACGTGGGCGACTGTTTCTTCATTCTCAAACAACTATGAGCACACGGCTATGATCTCGACGAGTCACTCGCTCGTGGGGGTTTATGAGCTGATGATGATGATGATGCTAGTACCCGCAGCTGCGTGATGAGGCGTGGGCTTGGGCCGGGCGGGGCGCGCCAGGTCGCGGCGCAGGATGGTGCGCAGCGTGGTGCGCGGCAGGCGCAGCTGTAGGGACCGCGCGCGCAGCGACAGCGCCGGCGCCGCGCGCACCGACGCCGCCACCTCCTCCATGCGCGCTACTCTGCACACCACAACATTACACATCATCACATGTAACATACTGCTAGACAGCTGCAGCGACAGCGCCGGCGCCGCGCGCACCGACGCCGCCACCTCCTCCATGCGCGCTACTCTGCACACCACAACATTACACATCATCACATGTAACATACTGCTAGACAGCTGCAGCGACAGCGCCGGCGCCGCGCGCACCGACGCCGCCACCTCCTCCATGCGCGCTACTCTGCACACCACAACATTACACATCATCACATGTAACATACTGCTAGACAGCTGCAGCGACAGCGCCGGCGCCGCGCGCACCGACGCCGCCACCTCCTCCATGCGCGCTACTCTGCACACCACAACATTACACATCATCACATGTAACATACTGCTAGACAGCTGCAGCGACAGCGCCGGCGCCGCGCGCACCGACGCCGCCACCTCCTCCATGCGCGCTACTCTGCACACCACAACATTACACATCATCACATGTAACATACTGCTAGACAGCTGCAGCGACAGCGCCGGCGCCGCGCGCACCGACGCCGCCACCTCCTCCATGCGCGCTACTCTGCACACCACAACATTACACATCATCACATGTAACATACTGCTAGACAGCTGCAGCGACAGCGCCGGCGCCGCGCGCACCGACGCCGCCACCTCCTCCATGCGCGCTACTCTGCACACCACAACATTACACATCATCACATGTAACATACTGCTAGACAGCTGCAGCGACAGCGCCGGCGCCGCGCGCACCGACGCCGCCACCTCCTCCATGCGCGCTACTCTGCACACCACAACATTACACATCATCACATGTAACATACTGCTAGACAGCTGCAGCGACAGCGCCGGCGCCGCGCGCACCGACGCCGCCACCTCCTCCATGCGCGCTACTCTGCACACCACAACATTACACATCATCACATGTAACATACTGCTAGACAGCTGCAGCGACAGCGCCGGCGCCGCGCGCACCGACGCCGCCACCTCCTCCATGCGCGCTACTCTGCACACCACAACATTACACATCATCACATGTAACATACTGCTAGACAGCTGCAGCGACAGCGCCGGCGCCGCGCGCACCGACGCCGCCACCTCCTCCATGCGCGCTACTCTGCACACCACAACATTACACATCATCACATGTAACATACTGCTAGACAGCTGCAGCGACAGCGCCGGCGCCGCGCGCACCGACGCCGCCACCTCCTCCATGCGCGCTACTCTGCACACCACAACATTACACATCATCACATGTAACATACTGCTAGACAGCTGCAGCGACAGCGCCGGCGCCGCGCGCACCGACGCCGCCACCTCCTCCATGCGCGCTACTCTGCACACCACAACATTACACATCATCACATGTAACATACTGCTAGACAGCTGCAGCGACAGCGCCGGCGCCGCGCGCACCGACGCCGCCACCTCCTCCATGCGCGCTACTCTGCACACCACAACATTACACATCATCACATGTAACATACTGCTAGACAGCTGCAGCGACAGCGCCGGCGCCGCGCGCACCGACGCCGCCACCTCCTCCATGCGCGCTACTCTGCACACCACAACATTACACATCATCACATGTAACATACTGCTAGACAGCTGCAGCGACAGCGCCGGCGCCGCGCGCACCGACGCCGCCACCTCCTCCATGCGCGCTACTCTGCACACCACAACATTACACATCATCACATGTAACATACTGCTAGACAGCTGCAGCGACAGCGCCGGCGCCGCGCGCACCGACGCCGCCACCTCCTCCATGCGCGCTACTCTGCACACCACAACATTACACATCATCACATGTAACATACTGCTAGACAGCTGCAGCGACAGCGCCGGCGCCGCGCGCACCGACGCCGCCACCTCCTCCATGCGCGCTACTCTGCACACCACAACATTACACATCATCACCATGTAACATACTGCTAGACAGCTGCAGCGACAGCGCCGGCGCCGCGCGCACCGACGCCGCCACCTCCTCCATGCGCGCTACTCTGCACACCACAACATTACACATCATCACATGTAACATACTGCTAGACAGCTGCAGCGACAGCGCCGGCGCCGCGCGCACCGACGCCGCCACCTCCTCCATGCGCGCTACTCTGCACACCACAACATTACACATCATCACATGTAACATACTGCTAGACAGCTGCAGCGACAGCGCCGGCGCCGCGCGCACCGACGCCGCCACCTCCTCCATGCGCGCTACTCTGCACACCACAACATTACACATCATCACATGTAACATACTGCTAGACAGCTGCAGCGACAGCGCCGGCGCCGCGCGCACCGACGCCGCCACCTCCTCCATGCGCGCTACTCTGCACACCACAACATTACACATCATCACATGTAACATACTGCTAGACAGCTGCAGCGACAGCGCCGGCGCCGCGCGCACCGACGCCGCCACCTCCTCCATGCGCGCTACTCTGCACACCACAACATTACACATCATCACATGTAACATACTGCTAGACAGCTGCAGCGACAGCGCCGGCGCCGCGCGCACCGACGCCGCCACCTCCTCCATGCGCGCTACTCTGCACACCACAACATTACACATCATCACATGTAACATACTGCTAGACAGCTGCAGCGACAGCGCCGGCGCCGCGCGCACCGACGCCGCCACCTCCTCCATGCGCGCTACTCTGCACACCACAACATTACACATCATCACATGTAACATACTGCTAGACAGCTGCAGCGACAGCGCCGGCGCCGCGCGCACCGACGCCGCCACCTCCTCCATGCGCGCTACTCTGCACACCACAACATTACACATCATCACATGTAACATACTGCTAGACAGCTGCAGCGACAGCGCCGGCGCCGCGCGCACCGACGCCGCCACCTCCTCCATGCGCGCTACTCTGCACACCACAACATTACACATCATCACATGTAACATACTGCTAGACAGCTGCAGCGACAGCGCCGGCGCCGCGCGCACCGACGCCGCCACCTCCTCCATGCGCGCTACTCTGCACACCACAACATTACACATCATCACATGTAACATACTGCTAGACAGCTGCAGCGACAGCGCCGGCGCCGCGCGCACCGACGCCGCCACCTCCTCCATGCGCGCTACTCTGCACACCACAACATTACACATCATCACATGTAACATACTGCTAGACAGCTGCAGCGACAGCGCCGGCGCCGCGCGCACCGACGCCGCCACCTCCTCCATGCGCGCTACTCTGCACACCACAACATTACACATCATCACATGTAACATACTGCTAGACAGCTGCAGCGACAGCGCCGGCGCCGCGCGCACCGACGCCGCCACCTCCTCCATGCGCGCTACTCTGCACACCACAACATTACACATCATCACATGTAACATACTGCTAGACAGCTGCAGCGACAGCGCCGGCGCCGCGCGCACCGACGCCGCCACCTCCTCCATGCGCGCTACTCTGCACACCACAACATTACACATCATCACATGTAACATACTGCTAGACAGCTGCAGCGACAGCGCCGGCGCCGCGCGCACCGACGCCGCCACCTCCTCCATGCGCGCTACTCTGCACACCACAACATTACACATCATCACATGTAACATACTGCTAGACAGCTGCAGCGACAGCGCCGGCGCCGCGCGCACCGACGCCGCCACCTCCTCCATGCGCGCTACTCTGCACACCACAACATTACACATCATCACATGTAACATACTGCTAGACAGCTGCAGCGACAGCGCCGGCGCCGCGCGCACCGACGCCGCCACCTCCTCCATGCGCGCTACTCTGCACACCACAACATTACACATCATCACATGTAACATACTGCTAGACAGCTGCAGCGACAGCGCCGGCGCCGCGCGCACCGACGCCGCCACCTCCTCCATGCGCGCTACTCTGCACACCACAACATTACACATCATCACATGTAACATACTGCTAGACAGCTGCAGCGACAGCGCCGGCGCCGCGCGCACCGACGCCGCCACCTCCTCCATGCGCGCTACTCTGCACACCACAACATTACACATCATCACATGTAACATACTGCTAGACAGCTGCAGCGACAGCGCCGGCGCCGCGCGCACCGACGCCGCCACCTCCTCCATGCGCGCTACTCTGCACACCACAACATTACACATCATCACATGTAACATACTGCTAGACAGCTGCAGCGACAGCGCCGGCGCCGCGCGCACCGACGCCGCCACCTCCTCCATGCGCGCTACTCTGCACACCACAACATTACACATCATCACATGTAACATACTGCTAGACAGCTGCAGCGACAGCGCCGGCGCCGCGCGCACCGACGCCGCCACCTCCTCCATGCGCGCTACTCTGCACACCACAACATTACACATCATCACATGTAACATACTGCTAGACAGCTGCAGCGACAGCGCCGGCGCCGCGCGCACCGACGCCGCCACCTCCTCCATGCGCGCTACTCTGCACACCACAACATTACACATCATCACATGTAACATACTGCTAGACAGCTGCAGCGACAGCGCCGGCGCCGCGCGCACCGACGCCGCCACCTCCTCCATGCGCGCTACTCTGCACACCACAACATTACACATCATCACATGTAACATACTGCTAGACAGCTGCAGCGACAGCGCCGGCGCCGCGCGCACCGACGCCGCCACCTCCTCCATGCGCGCTACTCTGCACACCACAACATTACACATCATCACATGTAACATACTGCTAGACAGCTGCAGCGACAGCGCCGGCGCCGCGCGCACCGACGCCGCCACCTCCTCCATGCGCGCTACTCTGCACACCACAACATTACACATCATCACATGTAACATACTGCTAGACAGCTGCAGCGACAGCGCCGGCGCCGCGCGCACCGACGCCGCCACCTCCTCCATGCGCGCTACTCTGCACACCACAACATTACACATCATCACATGTAACATACTGCTAGACAGCTGCAGCGACAGCGCCGGCGCCGCGCGCACCGACGCCGCCACCTCCTCCATGCGCGCTACTCTGCACACCACAACATTACACATCATCACATGTAACATACTGCTAGACAGCTGCAGCGACAGCGCCGGCGCCGCGCGCACCGACGCCGCCACCTCCTCCATGCGCGCTACTCTGCACACCACAACATTACACATCATCACATGTAACATACTGCTAGACAGCTGCAGCGACAGCGCCGGCGCCGCGCGCACCGACGCCGCCACCTCCTCCATGCGCGCTACTCTGCACACCACAACATTACACATCATCACATGTAACATACTGCTAGACAGCTGCAGCGACAGCGCCGGCGCCGCGCGCACCGACGCCGCCACCTCCTCCATGCGCGCTACTCTGCACACCACAACATTACACATCATCACATGTAACATACTGCTAGACAGCTGCAGCGACAGCGCCGGCGCCGCGCGCACCGACGCCGCCACCTCCTCCATGCGCGCTACTCTGCACACCACAACATTACACATCATCACATGTAACATACTGCTAGACAGCTGCAGCGACAGCGCCGGCGCCGCGCGCACCGACGCCGCCACCTCCTCCATGCGCGCTACTCTGCACACCACAACATTACACATCATCACATGTAACATACTGCTAGACAGCTGCAGCGACAGCGCCGGCGCCGCGCGCACCGACGCCGCCACCTCCTCCATGCGCGCTACTCTGCACACCACAACATTACACATCATCACATGTAACATACTGCTAGACAGCTGCAGCGACAGCGCCGGCGCCGCGCGCACCGACGCCGCCACCTCCTCCATGCGCGCTACTCTGCACACCACAACATTACACATCATCACATGTAACATACTGCTAGACAGCTGCAGCGACAGCGCCGGCGCCGCGCGCACCGACGCCGCCACCTCCTCCATGCGCGCTACTCTGCACACCACAACATTACACATCATCACATGTAACATACTGCTAGACAGCTGCAGCGACAGCGCCGGCGCCGCGCGCACCGACGCCGCCACCTCCTCCATGCGCGCTACTCTGCACACCACAACATTACACATCATCACATGTAACATACTGCTAGACAGCTGCAGCGACAGCGCCGGCGCCGCGCGCACCGACGCCGCCACCTCCTCCATGCGCGCTACTCTGCACACCACAACATTACACATCATCACATGTAACATACTGCTAGACAGCTGCAGCGACAGCGCCGGCGCCGCGCGCACCGACGCCGCCACCTCCTCCATGCGCGCTACTCTGCACACCACAACATTACACATCATCACATGTAACATACTGCTAGACAGCTGCAGCGACAGCGCCGGCGCCGCGCGCACCGACGCCGCCACCTCCTCCATGCGCGCTACTCTGCACACCACAACATTACACATCATCACATGTAACATACTGCTAGACAGCTGCAGCGACAGCGCCGGCGCCGCGCGCACCGACGCCGCCACCTCCTCCATGCGCGCTACTCTGCACACCACAACATTACACATCATCACATGTAACATACTGCTAGACAGCTGCAGCGACAGCGCCGGCGCCGCGCGCACCGACGCCGCCACCTCCTCCATGCGCGCTACTCTGCACACCACAACATTACACATCATCACATGTAACATACTGCTAGACAGCTGCAGCGACAGCGCCGGCGTCGCGCGCACCGACGCCGCCACCTCCTCCATGCGCGCTACTCTGCACACCACAACATTACACATCATCACATGTAACATACTGCTAGACAGCTGCAGCGACAGCGCCGGCGCCGCGCGCACCGACGCCGCCACCTCCTCCATGCGCGCTACTCTGCACACCACAACATTACACATCATCACATGTAACATACTGCTAGACAGCTGCAGCGACAGCGCCGGCGCCGCGCGCACCGACGCCGCCACCTCCTCCATGCGCGCTACTCTGCACACCACAACATTACACATCATCACATGTAACATACTGCTAGACAGCTGCAGCGACAGCGCCGGCGCCGCGCGCACCGACGCCGCCACCTCCTCCATGCGCGCTACTCTGCACACCACAACATTACACATCATCACATGTAACATACTGCTAGACAGCTGCAGCGACAGCGCCGGCGCCGCGCGCACCGACGCCGCCACCTCCTCCATGCGCGCTACTCTGCACACCACAACATTACACATCATCACATGTAACATACTGCTAGACAGCTGCAGCGACAGCGCCGGCGCCGCGCGCACCGACGCCGCCACCTCCTCCATGCGCGCTACTCTGCACACCACAACATTACACATCATCACATGTAACATACTGCTAGACAGCTGCAGCGACAGCGCCGGCGCCGCGCGCACCGACGCCGCCACCTCCTCCATGCGCGCTACTCTGCACACCACAACATTACACATCATCACATGTAACATACTGCTAGACAGCTGCAGCGACAGCGCCGGCGCCGCGCGCACCGACGCCGCCACCTCCTCCATGCGCGCTACTCTGCACACCACAACATTACACATCATCACATGTAACATACTGCTAGACAGCTGCAGCGACAGCGCCGGCGCCGCGCGCACCGACGCCGCCACCTCCTCCATGCGCGCTACTCTGCACACCACAACATTACACATCATCACATGTAACATACTGCTAGACAGCTGCAGCGACAGCGCCGGCGCCGCGCGCACCGACGCCGCCACCTCCTCCATGCGCGCTACTCTGCACACCACAACATTACACATCATCACATGTAACATACTGCTAGACAGCTGCAGCGACAGCGCCGGCGCCGCGCGCACCGACGCCGCCACCTCCTCCATGCGCGCTACTCTGCACACCACAACATTACACATCATCACATGTAACATACTGCTAGACAGCTGCAGCGACAGCGCCGGCGCCGCGCGCACCGACGCCGCCACCTCCTCCATGCGCGCTACTCTGCACACCACAACATTACACATCATCACATGTAACATACTGCTAGACAGCTGCAGCGACAGCGCCGGCGCCGCGCGCACCGACGCCGCCACCTCCTCCATGCGCGCTACTCTGCACACCACAACATTACACATCATCACATGTAACATACTGCTAGACAGCTGCAGCGACAGCGCCGGCGCCGCGCGCACCGACGCCGCCACCTCCTCCATGCGCGCTACTCTGCACACCACAACATTACACATCATCACATGTAACATACTGCTAGACAGCTGCAGCGACAGCGCCGGCGCCGCGCGCACCGACGCCGCCACCTCCTCCATGCGCGCTACTCTGCACACCACAACATTACACATCATCACATGTAACATACTGCTAGACAGCTGCAGCGACAGCGCCGGCGCCGCGCGCACCGACGCCGCCACCTCCTCCATGCGCGCTACTCTGCACACCACAACATTACACATCATCACATGTAACATACTGCTAGACAGCTGCAGCGACAGCGCCGGCGCCGCGCGCACCGACGCCGCCACCTCCTCCATGCGCGCTACTCTGCACACCACAACATTACACATCATCACATGTAACATATTGCTAGACAGCTCTCAAGTATATCTGATCATAACTGATCAGCCTTATCTGTTTTTAGGGTTCCATACCTCGAGGGAAAAAATGGAACCCTTATAGGATCACTTTGTTGTCAGTCTGTCTGCCTGTCTGTCAAGACCCTTTATCTCGAGAACGCGTGGACATTTCGAGTTGATATTAAAACCATATGGCAGTCCCTTAAAGCTGTGCAAAAATCTAACTTTAAGTTAAAAAAAAAAGATATGGCTGTTTGATGAAAAAATGAATGAAAATGCTTTTTAATCTATCACATACCCGCGAAACGAGACACAATAGTAAGACAATGACAGCGCGGTCTCATGAGACCGGTCGGGGATTCAAACGTTAAATAGATAAATGTAGTATTAGCAGCAACTGTATGTCATAGTACTTAGGTTGAAATTTCGATGTTATTCTCAGGTCCAATTCAAAGATTAGAAGAGTGGCTAGATCATTCAGTATTAATTATTTACTATATAGTCTAGTTACGTAAGAGTATGATCAGTGCGAACCTGTTGACGGGGCGACCAGGTCGGGGAGCATCGTGCACACTCCCAGTGGAGAACAACTTGCGTTCCCAGGCTAGCAGAGTGTTTTTAGCTGGAGGCTCTCGACCAAATCTCTGTCTGAAGTCATTTTTTATCTAATACAAACAAATATTAACAATTAGTTTTAGCAGTGTTTAGGCATAAAAAAAGACATATAGCATTTAGGCAAAAATTAGTAGGCTATTCATATGATAATAAATTAGTGGATACCAATATAACATTTTTTTTATCAACCTTTATGGTAACACTGCTGGGTAAAGCAGGGCTCAACATGTTAATGATATTTTTAGAATAGGTACCTTGACTGACCTGGCTCATGCTGTTCTTGGAATGTTTCCGCTCGTGCACCCACACCGCGGCTACCAGTCTCTCCTCTATGCTAAATGTAGAAGTATCAACACTGCTCTTGTTTGTCACCAGTGTCTTCTTCTCATCTGCTGGAGTTAGGGTCTGAGACGCAGGAAGTGCCTCAACTTCGTGAGGTTGCGAGGAAACTACATGACGAGGGGCAGGTAAGACTTCAAAGTAATTGTTTTGTGTTACGGCAAGAGACTGATTTTTCGAATTTTCGGCAAATAGTTGACAGTGATGCTGATATGGATTTGGGTGATAAATTTCATGATTCTGAAATTGATACATTACATCTGTTATTGACTTTCATGTATTTTGTTATTATTCTTTGTTGAAACCGTGAGATTAGTTTACTCTCCGTTAGCGTTACCCCAAAACAATAACATAAATAAATAAATTAATGATTAGCGATGACAAGCGAGTACGGCTTGACACGAGTCAGACGCAATTGCTACTTCGGTTCGGACTCGCCTACTTTGGACTCAAGTCGGAAAGAAATTTGAGTTGAAATGTATTCGCTGACTCGAATCTAATAATCGTGATAGGTTGACTCGTTCGCTAAGTATGCAGCTAAGTTTTGAACAGTCTTTGAACTTAATATTTTTATGTTTCGATTTAAATTCTGATTTGTGATGCATGAGATATTTGCACTAAATTAGTTGCTTGATTATTTTTTGGACAAACTTAAGGGAGTGAGTAACCTGCAAAGTTTATAAAAATAAAATAGACCGAGACCTAGACTCGAGTTAACTTTTGAGTACCAAACAGAACTCGAGTACTAGGCTCGAAATGCGGACTCTAGTCAAGATTCGAATACTGTACCAACACGAGGTGACTTGATCTACTAAAACAGTGACTCGGTACATCACTATGTGTGTCAATCACTGACAATTAAATTTTGCGTTCCTTGCGAAGCTACAGCTTTTTTTGTATGTACTCTTTGGTTTACCGTTGCTATATTTTTGTTTTTCCTAAAATCTAGGAAATTGCTAGACGCTCATAATTCGGTTCTTAAAAAAAAATACTTAGACAAGAGCAGTCGCGTAGTCAACAAGAGATTGGCAGAGCCATTGGTAGGTTGTATGAAGTTAAAAATACTTAAGCGACTGTAAACCGTAACTGGTTACATAATTATAACCATAAAAATCATCAATACACGCCTCCAAGCTCACTTAGTTGCAGGAACGTTTTTGACCTCGAAAAAATCGTTCCTACATTTAGGTAAGCTTGGAGGCTTGTATTGATGATTTTTATGGTTATAACTATGTAACTAGTTACGTTTTACAGCCGCTTATGTATTTTAAACTTCATACAACTTACCACTGGCTTTTAAATTGCAAAAAACGTAAGAAAATTTGAATTTCGCGGGCTGACCTGGAACATCCCCCTTAAAGTGAATGCTTCAGGTAGCCCGCGAAATTCAAATTTTCTTACGTTTTTTGCAATTAGCAAGCCAGTGGTAGGTTGTATGAAGGTAAAAATACTTAAGCGGTTGTAAAACGTAACTAGTTACATAATTATAAACATAAAAATCATCAATACAAGCCTCGAAGCTCACTTAGTTGCAAGAACGTTTTTGACCTCGAAAAAATCGTTTCCTACACTTAGGTGAGCTTGGAGGCTTGTATTAATGATTTTTATGTTTACAATTATGTAACTAGTTACGTTTTACAGCCGCTTAAGTATTTTTAACTTTATACAACTTATCACTGGCTTTCAAATTGCAAAAAACGTAAGAAAATTTGAATTTCGCGGGCTAAGCTGGAACATCCCCCTTAAGCAAGTCCATGCAGCGGTAGGAAAGGGAAAGGAAATGCAACGTATAATTTTTTTAAAACTGTTTTGTATATTGAATTCGAGTCTTTTAGCTAACTTTTTTTTTGGAGATGTGTTACTTGTAGGGTTTCGTACCCAAAAGGTAAACAGGACCCTATTACTAAGACTTCGTCGTTTATCCGTGTGTCTGTCACCAGGCTGTACTATACTATAGTGTGCCGTGACCTGTGACCTGTGATAGACAGTTACGATGTGTTTCTGTTGTCTTTTGGACTCTCATTCAACAAACATGTTTTTTGCAGTTTTTATAGATAATGCTATCCTTTCGTGAGTGACTCCGACCTGCACTTAGCCAGTTTTTATCTAAATCTGCAACAGACTTCATTAGGAGACCGACAGCCACTAATCATTTACCGGGTGACCAGATTAAAAAAAAATACATGCATAAACATTAATAAATATATTTTAATACATATTATAGTATATGAAAGTACGTGTTAAATTACAAAATGAGAAACTGACGACATGGCAAAAAAATATTTCGTTAATTTCTTTCTTTATTTCGGAAGTGTACAGTCTGGCCAGCGGCGGAAGAAGGAAAACATTAGACAAGAAATCAACAACATTCCTACTCAACTTCTTTAAACCATCAAAATGACGTGTCAGACTTCTACTGACTAAAGCCCACTCGTGTTCCTTCTTAGCGTTTATTCCAGGGTCTCAGGGTTCACTTTCGTTGAAGCGCGTTTTCAAGAATGGTAGAAATCGCTTTGAGGTGACGACATTTGAGTAATTTATGTGTATAGGTACAAAGAAAACTATAGTTTAGCAGCTTCTTTTCTAAATAAAAGACTTAATGTTGCGAGTATAAATATAATGTAATAACATAAATGCGACGTGTCGGTACGTTCTTCTTAATCTCATCGACTTCTCAGCAGTAATATGGGAAAGTTTTCAGTCACTAGATAATCGTCGTCAAATATGATCGCGATGTTGAGCTCGAACTCTGAAACAAAATGCGAAATTGTAAGAAATAAGAAAACTTAATAATCTGGTCCCCACTAAGTGTCCGTCACAACAACCGGCTCGGAGAGGAGAGCACATTTTTTTATCACGTTAAAAACGAAGTTTTAAGTATTTGTAATAAGGTTTATTTTTGCATGAGCACTGCGTGTTCAAGCGTTCTTTATGACAAAAGCAGTATGTAAGTGGGCTGATGTGGAGGGGTACCTATCTTGAAGTTGACGGTGGAGGTGGTGGGGCAGGTGAAGAGGCGCGGCAGCACCATGTAGAGCGGGATGTCGCGCGCGCGGCACACGTCGCCCTCGCCGATCTGGATGTTCTGGATCTCCGTCGCTGCAACACAAGCCACACTCATTGCATGCTACTACATAAACAACTTTTATTTGTTAAAGTAAAGGCCGTCACAACTGGCCACGGGACCCTTAATAAGCTCACCCGCTGCTAAGCTGCCCAGCAGTCGCAGGTTACAGGGCAAAGTACTTCGGAGACCCAGGTACCCTCCGTGATATTGTCAGTAACACCAAGGCGCTGCTGGCCTTTCTTGAGGAGCTGGGGTGGATCGAATGACACATTTATCCCACCCATACGCAAAATACGCGCTTTAGTCGTGGAGTTGCGGATACCAGCCCGTTATACTATACTATACTATATACAGACCGTCCTTGGAGTAGCCCTCGGCGCAGCCGCAGGTCTCGACGCGCACCAGCTGCAGCTCCAGCGAGCGGATCGGCACCGAGCACTCGTCCACGCGGATCTGCCGGGCATCATCACTCGTCTCAATACTCAATACTTTATTGCGTTCCATAGTACTGTATACAGGTGGTATAAATAATATCAAGACCAATTAAGGCGGGCGCGACGTTAGAATTATCCATACAAACGTAATACCAAAATCATTTGCAATTTAAGCATATTTACACCATAATATGATGTTATTCGGATTCAGACAATAATTATCTAGGTTCCTACATCGTCTTTTTGTTGAAAAACTTACCCCAAACGAAATTTAAGCGAATTTAAATTTGCACATTTTCACAGCGAAAATGTCATTTATTTATTTATTGACACACCAACGACTTATTCACTAAATCACTACAATAACAAAAAGAACATATAAAGAACATAGCGGTGAATTTGTCACTTATAGGTGTGCACAGCACTTGTATAATCAACAATAAAAATAATAAAAAAATGGAAATATAATCATCGTAACAATTTAAAATGTCAACAGTTAGATTAAAATACAGAATAATTAAAAAAAAAAAAAAAAATAGAATTGGAATATTATAACAATTATTAAATTAGCACAAAATAACAAATAATTTATGACATCATAATTACATTTCACAATTTAAATTGTCACTTACGGGATATCTTCCGTGGTTTTTATTTATTTTGAGTTACAATTAAAAACAAGACAATTAAAATGACAAAGTAACAATTAAAATTGTGAAACAAACCGTGATAGCCTAAAACAGTGTATAATTACATTTAATATAAATAAGAGTAGGATTAATTAAATTAAATTATACAATATAAAATTAAATATTAAATACATTGGTCCACAAATACGCAAATAACATTTGGTAAAAGAAATGAAATAAACACATTAATCAAGGTCTGAGAATGTATCGTCTGAATTCATTCAAGCTGTTCGAAAATATGTCCAGTTGGTTAGTACGCGTGCTCAGCTTGTTGTAGCTAGACAGAAACCGGTATAAGGGAGCTGAACGACCAAGATTAGTTCTGGTTTTAGGCATTTGAAATGTTTCTGTTTTAAAATTGGATCTGTATGAGGTACGGCGGGACACATTTAGACCGATCTCCGAAACCAACTCCGGTACATTTGCCAAATTGTGGAGGGTTTTGTAAAGGAAAACCAAGTCTGAGCAACTTCTTCGTTGCTCCAAGGAACTCATCCTGAAATGACAGAGCCTTTGAGGATAATCCGCTTCGCGATCACATGTCTGTGATCTGTAGCGGAGGTATCTCGTGAACTTTTTTTGGATGCTCTCTATTCTGTCGATGTGGATACGATACGCGGGATTCCATACAGGAGATGCATATTCCAGTATACTCCTCACCATACAGTTATAAAGAACCTTGAGGGTGCTGATTGACCGGAATTCCTTGCACGTTCTTTTTACAAATCCCGACATTTTATTTGCTTTGGCGACAATAGTGTCGAAGTGATTTATAAAGGATAGTTTACGATCAAGCTGGACTCCCAGATCACGAATGGTATCGACTTTCTGAAGAGTTAAGCCGTTTAGGTGGTAAGCTAAAGGCGAAATCAGCTTTTTCCGTGTAAATGTTATATGATAACACTTAACGGCATTGAGAGTCATCATGTTACTATGACACCACTCATGAATTGCGTCCAAGTCCTTTTGAAGCAAAGCAATATCGGTATTTGATTTAATTTCCTTGTATAGTTTTAGATCATCCGCAAACATAGAGCATTTTGAGTTTTTAATGGAGTGTATGATATCGTTCACAAATACCAGGAAAAGAATAGGACCGAGATGCGATCCCTGTGGCACCCCAGATGTTGAGTAATAAAGTGGCGACTGATAACCCTTCACAATAACTCTCTGTTGTCGTTCTGAAAGATAGGATTCAAACCAGCGAAGCAAACGACCATGTATACCATAGTTCTCAAGTTTTTGAAGTAGAAGCACATGGTTTACTTTGTCGAACGCACTACTGAAGTCAGTGTAAATTGAGTCCACTTGCATACCGGAGTCTACGGATCTGCTGATATCGTTAATGTAGTGAACCAAGTTGGTGGTAGTGGATTTATTGGTACAGAAACCGTGCTGTTGTGTAGCCAATTGAGTTTTAATGAGTGAAGTTAGTACAGGACAAACTAATGATTCGAACAGCTTCGAGAAAATTGAAAGAAGAGATATGGGCCGATAATTTTTAACATCATTAGGCTCCCCTTTTTTAAATATTGGAACTACGTGTGCGATTTTCCACTGCGTGGGAAACTTAGAAGTCAAAAGGGACTTATTAAAAATAAGTTTGAGCGGTAATGATAAATATTTGGCACATTGCCTTATGAAATGCGGCGGTAGGCCGTCAGGACCTGGACCTTTGCAAGTATTTAGTTTTTTTAATTCTTTGAGTACGTCTCGCTCTGTGAAATAATGACTTCCTAGCGCAAGCTGAGGGTACTCTTCAGATTTAGTTTGTATCGGGCTTATACCAGCAGAAGTTGCAAAAGTGGCAGAAAAGTGTGAGGCAAACAGTTTACTCACTTCTTCTCCGGAAGTTGCCACTTTCCCGTCACAATACATCTCAGATGGAATGTCACTAGACTTGGCTTTTTTGGCCTTAACGAATGACCAAAACGCCTTCGGATTCAGTCTAATGTTATCTTCAGTGTTGTTGACGTATGTTCTGTAACAGTTTTTAATCATAACCTTAGAACGTTCCTCCAGTATACGGTATTCATATTTGTCCCTGGGATTTTTGTATTTTTTAAAGCGAAGCCTTAATTTTTCCTTTTCGTTGAGGATTCTGATCAAACATTTTGAAAACCATATAGGAAATTTGTTATTGCGCCCATTATGTCTAGGAACACATTCATCCACTATTCGATTCAGTTCAGCGTAAAACATGTCTACCATTATGTCCACATCCGCCAGATCCGAAAACAAACGTCCCCAATCAATGCTCCTCAATCTCTCATTTACGAGTGCATAGTTGGCTTTCCAGAAGTTATATTTGAGAGAACTCTTACTTTTTATGTCATGTTTTTATTTTGTTTTTTCTATATTATAAACAACAATATTTCAAAATATCTTTTCGTAGGAACACAGATATTATTATCAAGTTATAAATACTCGAAACAATATTGGAAATACATTAATTTTTCATTCATCATTTTTAGGGTTCCGTACCTCAAAAGGAAAAAACGGAACCCTTATAGGATCACTTTGTTGTCCGTCTGTCTGTCCGTCCGTCTGTCAAGACCCTTTTTCTCAGGAACGCGTGGAGGTATGAAGCTGAAAATTATATCAATTACTCAGGTCTACTGTCCCTTGAAGCTGTGAAAAAATCAAACTTCTAAGCCAACGCAATCAAAAGATACAGCCGTTTATGCCGCAAATTTTCGACACTTGCAAGGGAATCAAAACCTACAGGGTACTTCCCGTGAACTCAGAATCTTGAAATTTGGTACGAAGCAACGTCTTATAGCATAGATAAAGGAAAAATTACGAAAACCATAAATTTTTAGTTACATCACATAATATATTTTTTTTAATAATTTTAAACTTACTACCCATTTCCTCATAAACGCGTAGAGGTATTAAATTGAAATTCATACCAAATACTCAGGTCTATAATACCTTTAAGCTGTAACAAAATCAAACTTCTATGTCAACGCAATCAAAAGAAACAGCAATTTAAGCTGCATATTTTGAAACTCGCAAGTACTCGCAAGGGAATCAAAACCTAAAGGGTACTTCCAGTCGACCTAGAATCTTGAAATTTGGCATGAAGCAACGTTTTATAGCACTCATATAGGGAAAAGTCTGAAAACTGAAAATTTGTTGTTACGTCACAAGAATTATTTTTTTGAAAAATCTTCAACGCTCGATTCGAGAATAGAACTTTATTCATAGGTAAGTTAGAAGTATTGAATTGAAATTAACACCATATAATTGGGTCCGTGGTCCCTTGAAGCTGTGCAAAAATCAATTTTCAATTCAATTGGTAAAGTGACGGGAAAAAAAGATTCGTCCGTTTATACTGCAAAAAACGTACATTTCGAGACTGTCGAATTGTTCGATTGAACTATTTTTATAGGTAAGTTACTACGGAACCCTCAGTGCGCGAGTCCGACTCGCACTTGCCCGGTTTTTGGTATTACGGAACCTCTCCCAAATTTCCAATAGTTTGTATTGCTTTCACTGCAGCAAGCAACTGTCAGTGTGCGGATGATGACTTTACTCCAGTCGGTGTGTCCAAGAATTGTTTAAACTATCTGGATTGCTTCCATCAACCTCAAAAACGTGTTTTATTTCGTCTCAACTCGAGATAGCGCGCGGTCTCCGCAGGCCTCTTAATTATGGACCCTTTCGGGCACAGCAAAAGTTAGAAGAGAGGACGAAGACTCTGCTACAATTCATGGTATTAATTAATCATTATTATAAGTAATTTGATAGAAATTAATTTATTTTTGTATACTATAATTTAAATTTTCGTAAGTTAATCATCTATCAATTGCTCAATGTATGTATGCGCATAGCTTCAGAATGGATGCAAAAAAATTACTGAAAAATATAAAAAACAAACAGTGTAGGTAGTTTCTTGACTACTTCACAATGATTTATCATAAAACCGTATCAGTAAAGATCTCATTTGTTTTCGATGTTCTGTAGTAAAGCAACAGAAACCCTATTTGATTGGCAGTATGTGTATTTTCCATTAAGGATCAGCTCACACCGAGACGAGACGTGACGCGACGCTGCGTGCACATTTTAATAGAGTGACTTTTTTGTAGTCTCAGGGTACAAAAAACAGACAATAGAAGTTATATGTGATGTGGCCGGAGGTGGTGCGACAGTGGTGGTGGTACCTTGCCCGTGAGCGGCTTGTCGAGCGCACACACGGTGGAGTCGATCTCGGCGTAGATCTGGAACTGCGGCATGGGCGCGCGCGCGCCGCCCGGCGCCGACGCGCGGATCGACGCCGGCGTGATCTCGCACCGCACCGGCTTCATGGGCGCCGGCTCTTTCTGCCAATCACACAAACACTTCTACTGCAATTATCTATGCTTCAAATCAAATCAGACAACGGTTTTGTATTTAAGAAAGTCTTATTGAGACCATACTTTCATAAAAGAAAAATAAGATATGCACAGAAAAAGTATACAGACAAAAAAACATCTGTGCCCGGCCACTAAGGCAAGGCAAGGTATGTAAATTACTTAGGTATGTACTGTAAAAATATTATCAAAGTCATCTTATCCATAAATTAAAGTTTATTTATCAGTAAAAAGACTGACTGAAGTTCCTTACCGGCCTGTACTGCACGAAAAACTGACAGCTGGCATTAACTGGCTTGTTCAGGAAGGACCTCTTCATGCTGCACTTGAGTGTGTACATGATGTTTACGAATACCCCATGGTATGTCTCCAGCAAGCCAGGGTAGCCGGGTGACACGGCCTGCCGGGCTCGCAGTGGAAGCTCAAAGGGTATCTCTGTCACACCCACTGGGATTTTGCCAGGAGGTGCTAATTCGATGCATGTATTTAATAAATTCATTGGCTGAAAAGAATATATTACTTGTATCAAGTTTTTTCCTAGTATCAAGTTTTTGACTTGTATGCTGAGCATAGGAAGCCTATTTATATTTTTTTATTATATTTTTTTTAATTATATTTTTTCCTTCAAACCTTTTGGTCTTTTGCAATCTCTGGTCAAGGTGGTCAGATTGTCACACTACTTAATTAAAGATGAATATAGCATCAAACCAGAAATTTATTCAAAGTTTAAAAAAACACAATTACTTTCTGCTTTGCAGTTTGCAATGCTTATACTCCGTCGGTTTAGGTAGTTAACTAAAGGTAAACAATCTTGGCATGTCTTTTTATCTAAAAGTTGTCTATAAATTGTATGTAAAAATCTTTGCAAATAGGTATTTACCTAAATCGATGTTAGCTAATAAACTAAATTTAAATAATCTTTGTGTATATTATATACGACCTCTTTAATATAAAAAGACATACCAAGACTGTTTACCTTTAGTTAACTACCTAAACAAACGGAGTATAGGATGAATTTGCTGTTGTCAAATATTTATATTAAAATGGTACATAGTTACCTTAATGCTATTGGAGAAGGCCTCAAAGATGCCAACATTTTTGGTGCTGAGCTGCAGGTTCACGGAGCCCTCCATGGTGAGCGACAGTCCCTCATGTCGCACATCACTGCTGCTTTCCACCACAGCCACACCAGCTAAGGTCTCCTGGAAGCGCAAGCAGTCATTAAACATGATTTTCTGTATTTACCTAGGTAAATTTATGGGGAAAAGAGTTAGGTACCTACTGGAAAGAAAGTTGAAGAAAGATGTTACTTCTTATTTAATAAGAAAGTAATAATTACAAATGAAAATAACGTGTATACTTACTCCCTCATGGTAAACTTTGCTGGCTCTTTTTAGGAGTATTACTGTGGAGATCGAAGACATTCTGATTAACAAATGCTTGACCTGTTCAAAGGAAAAACATATCACAGCAGTTAAAACGTAATGAAATCATTAAGATTTACAGCATGTTCTGTGTTGTGATCTAACTTTACAATTACTATACTACTAAGTACTCTGTATTTACAACCCTACGAGTCCCAAAACCACCCAAAACAACGGGTTAGTTGCACTATATTCTGTTCAATAAACCCGGAGACTAAATTGACATAAGTAATGTCAAAATTTCTATAGGAATGACGCCAGTTCTTTGGTGATGAAATGTCATTTTAGTCTCCGGAATTATTGAACAGAATATAGGAACACAATATTATGACAGCAAATACCTATACAAATTGACGTATGTCAACGTCATGTAGAATAGTAGACATTGCATTAGACACTTAGATTAGACATGTAGTCACAGAAAAATTAAATAAAAGCATACATTTCTTGTTTTTTTTTTTATATAAACCTTACCGAATTTACACACATTCATGTTCGCCATTCGCCTCTTCACTCGACTCGCCGTTCGCCTCAACGTTCTTTATTACAAAGTATCTAAAATTTCGAACGCGCATTGCTGTTCTGCGTGAAGTGTAAATGCAGTTTAAAAGATTGAAGGTTTAGCCAAATTCAATTCATTTTTATTCTGAAACGGCAAAATAAGCATTTTTATTCTGAAACGGCAAAATTATCATAAGCACAATTATTTTTTTTCACTTGCAATTTTGGGCTGTCAAAAATGTTCCTGCTGTTTTGCGAATTTGACAAGACTAGTGTCATACTGTTTACTTCAAAATTGAACAATTTCATTTAACTTTGCATACGATTACAAGCTTTAGACCAACGGGATAAAGTATATAATACAATAGTCTATGTTTTTCATAAAGTTCAACTTGAATGGCGCTCGCAGAAACTCGTTTTCTCTGACATGCGCAGCGGGAAAATAAAGTCAAATCAAATAGAATCAGTTGAAAAGTAATGTCCGCTTGTGGCGGCCGGCTGTAAGACGTCTTGTAATAATAAATTTACGATTTTTATTTATTTTGTTACGTTTCTAAATATTTAATCGTGTTGTTCTGGTTTTAATATTGTGCGTTTGTTCATCGGCTGTACAGTTTTAGTTTTGTACGGAATCTACTCAAACAGGTGATGCCGATAAGGGCTCCCCGAATGGATCGATATCGGTGACTTTGAGCTTGGACGAAGAATTACGCGAAGAAAGGGGTTGTTTTAAGATGGAGAAGTCGGCTCGGCCGCGGACGGCCCTCAACGAGTGCGTGAAGGTGGTGGTGCGATGTCGGCCGCTGTCGGAGCGCGAGAAGAACGAGGGCTTCGAGGAGGTGAGCAGTGTGTTTACGTCAGGCGCCAGGCTGCGCAGTCGAGCTGCGTCGCCTGCATCGCCTCCAGATCCTGCGGGAACTACTCTGTTTGTGTTTTACGTTTTAAACAAAATACAAACAGCACGCGCGATTATGTTTAGTTTATCGATATGAATTTAATGTGCTCGTGAACGATCGAGGCGGTCGTTTTAGTCGTATCGAGATGATTTGCTCGTAGTTGAAGAAAGGGGACAGGCGTGAATCAGGTGCGTGGGATCGCATTCCTTGCAAAATTCACGCCTATGCAAACATGAAGTACTAAGTCTTGACAGTTACAATCCTTGCACAATACAACTCATTAATGAATTAGTTAGCAGCTACTTAGCACAGTGCAGTGATTACAATAGTCAGTTGGCCACCTTGTGGGGCAGTGTTCACTACTATCAGGCTTATGTTAATTATCTTCTACCTTCATAATTACACTTAAATAAAATAGTAAACATTGGCAGATGCTAAAGTGTTAACAATTTACCACTTGGAGTATGATACCCATTGGTGAAAGACACATTACACAGAGATACTTAGGCAGAAATACTCTTGATGATGGAACAACAATAATTTATTTTATTATGAATACATGCTATAATAATATCACCAACTAATAATACCAACAAAAAAAACTGGCATAAAAGAAAACTATTCAAAGGTAAATATAACAAATGTTATAGAATACAATGTTGTTATCTTTGTGTGAGCCTAGCACTACACAAATAGTAACATTACCGGCTCTGTTTCTGACCAAGTCTTGTTTGAAACAGTTGCTTCAGTTCATAATATATGCAGCAGGTACATGTTGAGCAGAGTGCTCGCATCCACTTAGCACACTGATACAGATCCCAGTCAGGGCACTTCCTGCTCTGAGGCAAGGCAGGCTCCTCACACTTGAAGTGGCTCAGATAGCCTCAGCTCTGAATCATCTCACATGCAGTGAATCACTCCGACTAGATAATGAATGTTGATTGTAAACAATGTACTAAATGGGAAGAAGGCTGCTAATCTCACTTGTAGTTTACTTCCTAACGTGTCTTGTTTGCTGCACAGATAGAATAATTAAAAAAAAAATGATTGAGTTTATTAAGAGCAATGAGTGGCCTATACAGAGGAAGCATGCATGTTCTCAGAATAAACCATGATATGAGTGTCCAATGAACTTCACCAGAATATAGTGAAACATGAAAAGTACACACTTATTTTTAGCTAGTTCATTACCTGTATTGGATAAAATAGGATATGCTATATTTTCAGTTCAAATCATGTTTTAGAAGAGCTTAGTGCAATGAAGTTTTTGAAACAAGGTGTACGATCTTTGGTCCAAGGTTTGACTTTTTTCCTTTTATAGCTCTAAATATTTTTAACTTTGGGTCACTGGACTTTACATGTCTTCTCATCACTATCACCGTGAGTGATATAGTTCTGTGGCAAAGGTTTCTGCGTGTGGCAGTGTCTGAAGTTCTGAACATATGAATACACCTACATATCACACATATCATTTGTGGCGTCCATTTAATATCTAAGCTTACTTGAAATACCTTCAGAATGCATTAGACTTAATCACCATTCATCTTTCAGTAACAAATCATTAGAGACAAAATTATTGGCTTCCAAGATTACTATGCATTTGCTCCTGTACTTTCGTCGCACTTGCTTTCGTTAAGTGGTGACATGAGCGTCATCATTATGCTCCAGCGATCTCGAACAGGTTCCTCTAAGTAGGCTTAATTACGGAGACGTGATCCTGTCGCACGTCGCTAACTGCAGCGTCTCGAGACAAAGGCGCCGCCTGGCCGCGAGCCCCGGCGCCTCTTCACTTGCCTTCGTTACTCAGTAGCTAATTAACTCCATTGATAGACTCGGTTTCCTTGTGCGCCCGAGATTTGCGATGGTAATTAAGTAGGTAGTAAATGTTGACGAAGGCTTCCAACACAAATAAGATGTTGTTTGCGTATGTATCATTAAGATGCGTGTAGTTTTCTATGACTACTAATAAAGTCATATCGTCAAGGCGCCTTGCAGGTGAACTGTCTGAGATAAAACGCTGCTTGATTAACGCAGCGCGCGAGTGTAACATGATTTGCTGCGTTTTCCATAATGTTCTCACTTGGCCCAAGTGTTCCTAAAATATAACTTATTCTTATTAGCGACCGAGCTAGGCTTCGATCCACTAAATATATCGAGCATTTTTTACTGTTTACTTGAACAAAGTGCTCATAGATCTAGGCATAAGGATCTTCAGGAATTCGCGTAGCTACGTCGCTATTCCTAAACAGCAGCTAGACACTGAACTTGCCAGATCTGAGCTAACTTGAAGACTTTAAACTAGCGGCGTCTATCACAGCGTTAGCTGTTTCATGGTTTCCCCACTTATGCACTTCCAAGCTTCAACGACCATCATGACGTAATTGAAGCCGGTCGGCCTATTTTGTGTTTATTTTCATAGTTCAGCTAATTATGATCTACTGTCACGAGCCACAACTACATCTTCTAAATTTGAATGAATGTTTCTTCTGTCCATGCTGTAGAATGACACTTCTTTGTAATAATAGAGTCAGCCTACCAGTGTTTGTATGAATGAAAAGGCACGCAATGTGTTGAGCCCTGTATGTAGGTGAGCGGTAATGTCCATACGCGGCTGTGCCATATTAGGCGCAGATCATCTGGCGCGCGCCTTCTGGCCGCGGCGACAGCGAGCCACGCATTGCGCACGGACAATTAAAGAATACACATACACTCAGAACTGGAACAATCACCTGTAGGCTATACAAATAAATATTTGTTCTGTGCGAGAATCGAACCCGCGATACGCAGCACAGCAGGCTGCCAATCGCTTAATCACTATGTGAACCGTGTCAAATATTATCCGACTTTAGATTAATCCCTAATGAACTAAGATGTTTTTGATAGAATATCATCGAATAGCTCCCGCTCTGGGTGCATTGACAGTGTCAGACTGTAGTGTTAAGTACTGTCTTAGAATCCCGCCTGTGTTCTTCCAGGCCGAAGTAACTCCCGTAGCCCTGGTAATGATTGAGATGACGTCATGTCAGTAAAAGCGGTGGAAAGGTCCACTGCGCAGGTTTGCCCTTCTTTTCGGGGTTTCGTGATGTCATTAGCTCGCCGCAAGAGAACAATTGTTTTTTTTACGACAAAGCTCGGTAAAAAATGTCACATTACATTGAATTCAAGTTTAATTGCACATGACGTGTCCGAGCCACTACGGCACACTGCGAGCCCGTGCAGCACTCTCGGCGCCAGAAATAAAGTCTCTGTACTTTGTAAATATTTTTTCTATAAATTGTAACGACGGCGCTGACGAATCGCCTCACAATTTACCTCTCGACACTCGGGAAATTAAATGGCGAAATAAAAACACGACAAAAAGGTGTATCTCACGTATCTACTACAGATTGGAGTTTGGTAGGTAATATCTTTTTTGGACGATCCTCTTTTCAACATTGTGTATCAGACGGAGTGGCAAACACTAGTTTTTGCTGCGGTGAAACCTAAGCAGCGGTTAGCGGTTTCTGTATTGCTGCACTAACAATACATTTTGGTCGCAATTCGGAAATTTAACAGCTTTGAAATCGACCTTGGCAGCAACGAGATTAATGATCAATTTGGTTAGAGCTTGCGCAATAATTGCTCGTTGAATTAGGTGCATTACGTTACAATGTTATTGTGCAGCGTGCTCGGCGCATGCTGTTGAAGATGCAGTTTGGGCAAGCCGCCGCCGCCGGCCGTTACAGATTGAAATCTGCTGCTTTATTACAGTTTTACGAGCGCAGTATGTTTCTAACATTCTCGTATTAAATCACACTGCTTATCATCGAGATAAGCTTGCGATGAATGAGATGTTGACAGTAGAAAGAAAAACATTTATTTAGGTTCATTTTTTAGCAAATACGGTATCTATTATCATGTATTGAGTCCGCCCACATATTAGTATACCTCACCTAGTTTCGATATAAAATTTATAATAGTGTTGAACAACAGTTATCTGGTGCCAGGTGGAAGCCCCGTACGAGGTCTACCCATACTAATAGGATAGGGGTGCTAGTACATACTACACGTTACTGAAGCAATGTTACGAAATGGCGCAGATGTCATTTGCAGCGGTCTGAAAGCGTGCGGCGTGCGGGTAGGCACAGCGGCGCGCATGCGCAGCGCACCGCCCGTGAAAAGCGGCATTCTATTTGATTTCCTGCTGCGCCCGCGACGCGCTCGCCATGCCACTCGCATCAAGGTTCCGTGAAATTACTGCTAAATTAATATTTACTCATTTAGATTATTCACTTTTACCTTTTAGTCAGTTAGTAATTAGTTTCGGCACAAATCTAGACACATTTGGAGGGAAACAGGCAAACGTCTCGGTCTACACTGACATTCGTCATGGCACATTACACTAGGTCTGCGCTGAATGAAGGAAACTGCTTTGTTCTTGAAATGGTGAACGTTTGACCTTCAGCCACTTCAGGGTCTTCACTCGCTTGAAAATAAACCATTTGAGTTTTCTTCGTTTTTCCTTGATAAGTAGGAATGTAACTTTTTAGAAAAATGTTTCCTAAACCGTAAAATAACATGGGTTGTGTACCAATGTGGTATGTGTGTATGAGATGTTGAAAAATGAAAACATGATTTACGCAACTTCGTGTGTATAGTATACGTTGGTCAGAAACAGAAATTTAGCCACAACGTCACTTGAGTACGGAACACTGAACCACACTCCAAACGCTAATAGGTGTAGGAGGATCTGATCAAGTTTTTGGCACATTGTCAAGTGGATTCTCTTATGAAAGTATTGTTTGCACAGGTTTTAGCAGACTGCCTAGATGGATACCTGTGCATAGTTTCTTACGTAAGATAAATGAGTAGGTACACTTCTTAGTTTACCTCTGCCATACGCGGGAGAAATTTCTCAAAGTCGCGACATTTCGAGCAAACCAAATCTCATTTGTTTGTCCTTAACTTCGCCAACATTGAAATGTAGCCAACTCCTTGACGAAACTACGATACTTTGGGACAACTTAACTTGGGCCAAGTTTACTACTTGGCACAATGTTTGGCTACATTTGGTACGAAATGTGTTCAGCAACCTCCAATAGTTGTAAGCTCTTCTCAAGCAGGTGTGTCTAATGCTATAGGTAAAGAAGTCGCGCACGGAGCAGACCTGGTACGAGCGGCTGTCCACGAAGACGCCTGTCGACAATAAAAAGTTTGATGCCCGTTTACAGGTACTCGCAGGTGGTGACTGGTGATGAGTGGTGATGAGCACTAACCACCGCGGGTGATAACGCACTAACCGGTGTGGGTGCGACTAGCGCGCATTGCCCCATATTCTTGTAGCGCACAAAAACTGACCAGCAGTGTTTTTTATCAAAGAATTTGTGATTGTGCAACTGAATGTTGTGCTACACTGAATTCAGTTTCAGTTGATTATTTTGTTTGATTTGTCATCATTTCAAAATTTCGTCATCTGGAACAATCCTGGGATTGGGGTGTCATGTTGATTCTACCGCAAAAGTATTATCATTTGACTAATCACAGGTTAACGGCATATGTATTGGATGGAGGTCTAATGTAGAACAGTACATTAACAGCTGAGTAAGTATAATGAGTGTAGTAGCAGTAGGCTGTTGTTAACAAGGAGGTGGTGGCTCTGGTAGATGCGACGCTTGTTCATTTGTTGAGGAATCATTCGCAACTCAACACGTCGGCGCTTTCATATAACACGCAATAGGAAACGTACCCACTAATGTGTGGCATTCGGCAGTTGTTGCTGAAAACTTCACTAATGCAACACTTAGCCGCGGCCACTGCGGCACTTATCATTATAATACACTTAGTGTGCTTCAACGAAGAGATCCGATCTTGTCCCAAGGGTCTTGTTGAGAAATCGAAAACTTTGAACAGCAGCCGTATTCAGTTGACCAAAGGTGGCAGGAATCTAGCCGTACTGAACCTCTGGATGACAATAACGAGGATAATATTCTTCTGTTAAAAAGTTCACAATTTATGATGCGATGACAAACTGGTACAAGTAATGCTTCAGTCAGTACCGGGGGTTGGACAAATCCGACGATTTATGACCTGACTTGGAAACTACAGGGCGATAAACCGGCTGACGTCTAGACACGCATCATTTACTTTAATAACTTCATTGTAAACTAAATCTCTACAAGTTGCCACGGGCGCGAGCGGCGTCCCCGCTCGTAACACTCGCTTGTAGCTGTACATTTCTTAGATTTATTTGAGCGTCAGCTTTGTTCGGTGATTCCTTTGTATCAGATCTTTGAATCGGAAATCGTTCTAACATTTTCTTATTTGCCAACAAAAAGAGTAGCTAATGCGGAAGAAACCGTTCATGTAATTCAAGTGGGCTTTTTTTTCTAACAAATAGCAGTTTGCGTAAAATTGCGCGCCCTGTCCTGTAGTTTAAGGTTATTTACCCGCGCTTTGGAGATGGTAATGGCACGGAGGATGGAACAAATGAAGTGCTAATGACGTTTTGTCTCGGGCCCTCACTTGTCACGTACTTCGTGAAGTCCCTCACGGTGTAGTGTGTAATGCGAGCATTGTGTGCAGGTGGTGAAGGTATGGCCGGAGCGCGGCGCCGTGCAGGTGTACAACCCCAAGGGGCAGGACAAGATGTTCACGTACGACGCCGCCTACGACGCCAGCGCCGACACGCAGACCATGTACGACGAGATGGTGAGTTTATACTTTATTATTACATATTAACTATTTATTTTAAGAGAAACTAATTTTATTTTTATGGATAGGCTCGCATTTGACCTCTATCATATCTGATGGTAAGCGATGATGTGGTCGACGATGGAACACGCTCGCCCAGAAGTAATCCTTTACTTTTACTATATTATGCATGTATTTACATATAAACCTTCCTCTTGAATCACTCTATCTATTTAAAAACTGCATCAAAATCCGATACGTAGTTTAAATATTTAAACATACATAGGGATATAGGGACAGAAAAAGCGACTTTGTTTTATACTATGTAGTAATAAATGAAAGAGCATGGTAATGACCTGAACAGACAAGTGTGTTGTATCGATCGCATAATAATTTATACTGTAGGCGGTTCCCAAGTTATAAGCAAAAGCTAGAGCCCGCGATACCTGTACAAATTAGGTGCTAAAATCAAAAGGAGATTGCCACGGGACAGGTCCCTTTTGTGCTGTCGTGTACCTGTTTGGAATAATAACCTAAAAATATTATTTATTTTTTTATGTGCAAATTATTTTTTATATAATATTTCATAAACTAATGGAATTAAAGTAATAGAGACATAACTCCATGCTCATGATGATGTTTAGTCTGTCAATTTGTAAATATAACCTAGATTTTTAAAACAGAAAAATAATATCTCCTGAACCAGGGTGACAAAATGAAAAAACGTTTCCGATTATGAAAATGCTATGTTTTTACTATTAGGTAAAAAATCTTCAGGGCACAAGCATTTTTAAACTGGGACCCAACTTCCCTTACAAAACGGGCATTCACCTTTACCAAAATTACAAGAAATTGAAAATAAGTATTTTATGCTTTTAAATTGTAAGGTGTTATTATGAAATGAATGAAGTAAGATAATGTCCATTATGTTGGTAACAAAGGCTCATTCTTTGATCAATATTGTTTTGATATTCGTTTGGCCACTCGTACAGAGAAGAAGGCGCACTCCATACATGTCATTTAAACAGGTTTACGTTCGTGACCAGCTCAGCTGTTGCTAGCAGACTGGTCAGAGTTGAGTTAGTTAGTTAGTTAGCCTGTTGTGTCCCACTGCTGGGCGAAGGCCACCCTCTCCCTTTTCCACACACGCCTATCTTCAGCCATTGCAGGCTAGTCCCTCCGGTAGTTAGAGTAAGAGTAGTCAGAGTTGAAAACTCGCTTTATCTCCAACCTTGATGAGCAGAATTTATATATTCAGACAGATCGAGTCGTCATGGAAAGAGCGAATGAAAAGCGAGGGTAGTCCTGAAGTGCTGTTCTCTAAGAAAACAGCTTTAATTCATGAATCCCCGACCGGTCTCATAGGACCGCGCTGTTATTGTCTTACTATTGTGTCTCGTTTCGCGGGTATTGACAGGTTAAACAGCAGCGAAATCCAAATCGGTTTTCGCTAAACTGTGAGAAGCTACTCTCTAATAAAACAGCCTTGCCGGCAACGCTGTGCGCAAGGCTGCTTTCTTAGAGAATATTACTCCTTGGCTGACATCGAATGATAACTGTCTGGTATTGATATTTACCCATTAAAGGTAAATAAGGAAGCTTTGGTGTAAAATGTACCATAGCAATAGTAGATTTGACTCGCCATGAGTGACAGCGGCGGCAAGACGCGCTGACCGCTCGATACCGGCGCCAAGGTGAGGGTCACGGCTCCCAGTCCACACGGTTATTTGGACTGACACGCGATTAGACCAAACCTTTGTGCTTTAACGTTACATGTCTACCTACTTATATACTAGCTATTTAATACGCTTAGTTTGTACACGAGATGTTGAAAAAAATAAATTCATATTACTTACTACTTTTATCCTGCCTTATGACGGACAGGATGCCCGATGCCGCAGGAGGCCTGCGAAGTACTAAGTTGATCACTTACTGAACAACAAAAGTAACTCGTCAAAGGGCAATGGAGCGCAGCATAATGGGTGTCTAGCGAATAAATTGGCCAAGACAGAGAGGTTTGGAAGGAGAAAGGGGACGTCTTTGCCCAGCAGTTTGACACAACCTAGGCTTAAAAAAACTGCTTTTCAGTCTTTCTTCGAACTGTGAAACGTCTCAGTACTGTTCCTATTATACACTTTTATAAAAGTTGTATAGCTATTGAAGAATACAGCGTCCATTAATAATTTATTGCGCGTCTAATACGACCACTCACACTCGGTGATGAAGCGCATTTATTTTCGTCTCGCCATGTTTATGAGGTTTCATGAAATTTCGTCACTATCAATATTATTTTAATTTATGATAGCTACTACATCTGCTCCAGAAAAATTTGAGTTACGTTACTAATCTACTGAATTTACTTTTATTTACATATCCCTCAGACTAACCAATTGGTCTGGAGATATAGCCCTATTGTCCTGGTTAAAAACAATACTAATGCAATAAGTATGCAGGGTAATGAAACAGTTTATCGCCGCTGTGTTCCAAACTCGGCAGCAAGTGATGTAGTAGTGAGAATGTTTAGCCTAGTATTGTGTGAGGAAGTGTGTCAGTTTCAGCGGAGCGTTGTATAATAATATATCGTAAACGTTGAATATCAGGAGAAATCTGTGTAGTCCGCGCGCGTCGCATTCCCCGCGCCGTACGCACGCCGCCGCCGCGCCGCGAGCATTGTTGCCAAAAATATTACTCCAACTCACTTACACTGCACTGGGCAGACGAGAACAGAAGCTTCATCCCGAACTCTACCTGATGTAGCTCACATCCATTCAATATGCACTAAGATAAACCAGATATGGGACAGTTTCAAACAGCTGATAGAAGTGCATTTGTGAAATATCCGTTAAATTGTGCGCCATGTCTCTGTCAGTCAATTGTTACAGTGAAGCAATTACATTGAGCTTCTGTGCTTGGACATTGTATGTTCTTTGTGCCCAATGTCATACAACGTTTTAGAAATGTTGAACACGCGGGAACATCGGCGGGAATGTGCAGTTTTACATATTAGCAGGCTGGCCCGTGAACCGTGGCGGAATTGTGGACTGATCGTGTGATATATTGATGTGTAGCACGCCGGGAGCTGTAATTATGTATTTATTCGATAATTGCATGACGACGACAGTGATTGAGATGTTATCCGTCGCTTCGTACTGGATTTACTACATATTTAACTTCTGCGAGATCAATAACTTTATTATATCGTTAACAGAATCATCCAAAAAAGCAAATGACTAAGCTGTGGTGATCTGATCATCAAAATTGGATTTGCATAAGAAAAGTCGTAGACAAAGAGTAATTGGCGGCAGTAATCATATGCTAGCGTGCGGCGGGTGTCGGCGGCTGGGCTCCACACTGAGCAGCACTTAGCCGCGTCACAATGGTGGCGGCACGCGACAACGAACTGGGCGCGCGTGGGTCGCCAGGAGCTTCACCTCTCCGGACATTAGTACTTGTCGCTCTGCCACTCGTGAAACAGCCACTTACCTGAAATTGTATGAATCACGATTTAAACAAAGCCAGTCCACGATTAGAGCAGTGCTGGCTCAGAGGTAACGGGACCGATTTACGAGTTGTAACGTCGAGGGTTCAAATTCAAACCTAAGCACGCGCTTTGCTTATGTTATTTCATGACCACTTCTCTCAGTAGGGTAAAGAGAAACATCGCGAGAAAACCAACATGTATCAAAATCTAAAATTCAAAGTCATCGGACATCTGCCAACGCATGGCGTAGTGGATTTCAGCCTAAAGGGGCTGTTTCCCAGCTGCGGCTTCTAAGTCTGTGCTATGCAAACAACGTTTACATTTTCCTTACATGTATCCATCACGTAAAAATTCTCACTGCTACAGGAAGGGCGACTACTCATCGTCAGTCGTGGAGGTTTACGTATAATACATGAAAAGAACAGAATGTGTTCTTATTCTATTAAGTATACTTATTACAGTATACTGAGTGCCATATCCCAATGATGTAGTTAGGAGGGTTTTAACGAAAAGGGCAATTAAACGCACTTGCCCGCTTGGCTCATTGCTCAATGAATACGTCTCGGTGACAAGCCGCAGCGGACGCGGGCTAGCGGTGCACGATGGCGAGAGGTGCTATTCGATTGTTTCGTTTGTTCAAACATCTCGATTGTTCTCGAGTCCAACTCGGTCGCGAGTAGTTCCTTGATAGTTTTAAAGTTTCGAGAAAAAATAGTGGTTGATTCCGTTAATTCGAAATAATCGAAAAAAATCTCGATTATTTTATAGAACAGCGAATCGATTGTTTATTTTAACGACTCCCGATTGTTTTGATTGTTGGAGTCGGCGATCGCTAGCGCAGGCTCGCCGGTGACTAACCGCGACGCAGTCCCCAGTTATTAATGTTGTCCAGCTGATCGCTTGGCAGTAGGGCTTGCAATCCGGATATCCGGATATCCGTATTATCCGGATATCCGCCGATTTTTAAATCCGGATTTTACTGGACTTACTATCCGGATTTTACGGATATTTGTTGTTCCCCCAAAAAGTGTTACAAGTTTACGCCGCGCGCGCTGTCCTTCCCCGCAACATCCGCGCCGCCCGTCGCCGAGCTGCACACGCGTTTGCCTGGCAGACTACCGCTACTGCCAATTGTTGTATTATAAATTTGATTTGTACTATTGTTGCCTACCTAATAACTGAGTTGATTTTATAAAAAAGTGATGTTATTACTTTTAAATAGGTTTATGTGAATTTATCACAAAATTGCAATCATATATGATCTCATTTGTATTTCATTAGAATTGTTTTTAGTTTGAAAAAGATACAAATTATTTCTTTATGGATATGGATGTTAATTGTATAATTTTAGAAAGTGAACATGTAATTTTTCGTGATTATTCTTTGCTTAATATTTTATTATAAAGGGTTATGAACAAAATTTTTCAGAGTAAACAATTTTTTTTTAAATTGTTATAAACTAGTGCTTGACTGCGATCCCACCTGATGGTAAGCAGTGATGCAATCGTTGATGGTGAGGCGCACTAGCTTATTAAGAGCCTATTCACTCTAGCCTTGAAGACACCTAAATTATAATCGGACGGGAAAACCGCAGCAGGCAAATTGTTCCAGTCCTTCGATGTCCGCGGTATAAACGACGAAGCGAAACGCCGATGGTAAAAACGGGATGTTGGAATCAGTTCATGCCATTCCCGCGCACACTCTCCGAAATGCATCCTGTAGAAAACCGAAAGGCTGGCTATCCTACGCCTGTGCTCAAGGTTTTGTAAATTGGTCTTAACCCGATCTGGATCTCCAATTAGCCTCTTCGCACGCCTTTCCACTGAGTCCAAAGCTGCCAGGTGGCATTTCGCAGCTCCAGCCCATATGTGGCTGCAGTACTCATCACACGATCGGACCTGTGCTTTGTACAACATTAGAAGCTGTTCTGATGTGAAGTACCTTTGCCAGAACGCCGAGTTTCCTAGCAGCTATCTTGGCCTTGGACTCAATGAACCGCCCAAAGTTGACGTCGGAGGAGGAGAGAATTTCAACTCCTAAGAGCTGAAGACGGACGGTGCATACCAGGGATACATTCCGGAAAGCAGGAGCCAAGGTGAACGAGCTCCTTTTAGCGGTGAATAGACACGCTTGTGTTTTGGCGGTGTTGAATCCCACCAAATTGGCTTCGCCCCACTTGGAGACTACCTGAAGTGAGTCATTCGTACGCTCTACCATGGCCTCTCTTTCGCACTGGATTAGCTCCTTCTCCTTTTTAATTTTAATTGTTTTTGTTTAGTGACACCGATACTACACAAATACTATTAAATTTGTGTCCATTCTACAAATTATTTGTGCAGTATCGGTGTTATAATGTATAATTTTGAAAAATGAATAATTTTTTATGAGATTGTTGCTTAAAATATCGATATAGTTTCTTATTACTTTTTCATTTAGGTCAAGAGACTGATTAAAACCTGTTACAAAGGCTTAACAGTTTTATTTATAAAGAAATGTCAAAATATCCGTATTATCCGCATTATCCGGATAATCCGGATAGTAAAAATGTCAATATCCGTATTATCCGGATAGTAAAAATGAGCGGATATTGCAAGCCCTACTTGGCAGCGCCGCGCCGCCGCCGCTCTTGAGCTTGACTTTGAAACGCTACGAGCCCGCCGCGAGACGACACGTAGACGTTGCTGAGTGTTCGAGTGGACTAGCTAACTAGTGCCTCATGTTAGTAGTCGCTTGCTAATTGCCGCGGATATGTCCGTGCTGAACTCCGAGGTTCAGATCTGATGAAATCTTCTTCGTTCTGACCTTATTCTATTTTACTTGGGGTCGGCGAAACATGTATTTTTCTTCCTTTCTGACCCGTCATCCGTCTCACTATCACTAACTCCCTTTTCTTTTATATCACTTCTCACCTCGGACAATCCATCCTTCTTTTCTATGGCCTCCCTCTCTCTCTCTCTCCCTCCCTATCCATCCTACATCATCATCTACATGTAAAAGATCAGATCAGATCAAATCAATTCATTTTATTTATTAATGCTCTAGTTAGAAACACTGCACAAAGGCGGACTTAATGCATTAAGCATTTTCTACCAGTCGACCTTAGGGTGGGGCAGAATCAACATGATAGGCGCAACTTAATGGTAAACAAATAGAAATAAATACAATAATAAATATAGTATACTTATACACACATACAAATTGATAACAATTATAGCATAATAATATGAATATTTGTAACGTTCGTTTATCAGTAATATCTAATAAATCATGTTAGACAGGTACACAACGCTAATAAATAATAGGCACTAATAAAATAATAATTGTGAAATTTTAGATAATTACAGTATTGCCCGGTTGCTAAATTTTTATCTTTATACTTAATCTTTATTGTTATTTACTAATTAATCAGGTACCTACTTACCTATTTATATCAAGACCTAAATATGATATTCCCTCAGTGCTTATAAATATAATTTACATACAAGACAATTACCCGCTTGTTAAATGCTAATTATTACTTTACACTACTAAACACTCGAGATAGTTTATTTATTTATTTATTTATTTAAACTTTATGTACAGTGGTGGTACATAGGCGGACTTAATGCATCAGGGCATTCTCTACCAGTCAACCTTAGGGTTAAAAGAAAACACTGTGGTAGGTCTGCACAATAAATAAATAATTTTTTTTTAGTTTATCTATTCCTAAGTAATTTATTATGGACAATAGGTAGGCACTCTTTCAAACCTGTTATTGGTATTATAAAATACATTAATTTGTTTAATTTATTACACACGTGCTAATTTTTATTTCACCTATGAACTGAATTCTCGTAACGTACGAGTAGTATAATAATTATATTATTGAAGATGACTGATTAAATCTGATTAGAATACTATATTTTGTACTTTTTTGTAATCAAATAAAATAATAAACAAAATTTGAATACATTAAAAATCATAACCTGTGGAGCAAATTGTCCATCGGTAGGGTCCTCTCTAACAAATTGTACCCAGACATCTGATGCTCTCTCAGTAGTTCGGGGCCACCGACTGCCTTACAAGGCTTTAGGTACATAAGATTCCCGCTGTCATCGCAGGATTGTGTCAGAGCTCAGCATTGTTGTAGTGAACTTCTTGAAGGCTGTTTCTTACCTGATCGGCTGCGTGATGACGATTCTTAGCATAGTGTTCACGATGAATCGGTCTTCTCATGTAGTTAGCCGCCTTACCTTGGCCTATGCCAGTCTATTGATATGGCTGAAGTACTCTGCGGCTCGTAGATGAATCTTCGTACAGCATCTGCATCCGCATCTACTTCTACTGTGCTAGCTGTACTACGCTGAATTCTCCCTTTTTGTACCATAGTAATAATTGATGTAGATTCTTCAACTGTTAACGCCATGATTATTGAATCAACCCATACATCTCAGAAAATCTTTGTATTGACTTTCTCTTTATTTATATTTCCATAGTTAATCGTTCAAATTGACTAATATTTTTGCATTCTGTTTGTAATTTTCAATTTTAGACATACCCAACTGTACCTTTGAGTTAGATACATTGAGTGTTTCGATAATTGATTTAATTGCATTATAAATATTTCTTTCTTATATTTTCGGTATACTTTCACTATTATCAATAGAAAATAGTAAGGTCAGTCATGATTGGATAATCAATTAATCAAATCATACCATATTCACAGTAATATTTTTACGAAAGCCCTTCTAAATTATATGTGAATAAACTTCTGACTTCTTCTTCTTATATTGCTTTATTATTAGCGATTGGCTGTACGAAATTAATGAAAACTTGAGCTATATCTTGAGGTTGAGTTAGAATTCTTGTACCTAATAATATTTTAGAAATCTGTATTGATTTTTTCCTTGTCATAACGATCAATGTTGCTTTTAACATGATTAGTGCTGTATTATACCAAATAGTAATTTTGCAAACTATTCATTTAGAACTTAGTAGCAATATACGAGTATTACTAATATTTGTGAATGTATCGGTACAGTACATAATCTCAATGTCAATTAGCGCGTACTACAGACTCGTTCGCTCGTAAACGCGGAAGGTGCGCGTACATCTCGGCGTGCATCCTACGCGCGTTGTCGTCCGTTCCGCTTTCAATGCAGCGCCTTGACGCGATCGAAGGTCTTACGGTGTTACCAGTTTTCTTCAAAACGTTGTGATTTAGCGCAGTGTAGGTGTGTACGACGCTAACCTCGCGTGTCAATATGTCGGTGTTTGGTGGAAGCGATTAATAATCTATTGTTTAGCGTAGAATAGGAGATAAAGCAGTGGTGGATCAGTGGTAACGGCCCCGACTTACGATTTGTGGGTTCAAACCCAGTCAGCTACTTTGTGTAATTTATTTCATCACCACTGTTCTCAAAACGGTAAAGCAAAACATCGTGAGGATACCGGCAGGTCCCAGAACCAAAAAATCGAAGACATGTGACATCCACCAACCCGCACTGGGCCCGCGTGGTGGATTACGGCCCATTGCCTCTCCTAGAGAGGAGGCCTGAGTCCCAGCCGTGGGATCATTATAAGGCTGATGCTATTTGCTATTGCGGTGTGTACAGCGGTAACCTCGGCGTGTCAATATGTCAAGTGTTTGGTGTTGGCGATTAATAATCCATTGTTTAGCGAAGAATAGGAAATATCAGCGCGTGCAGCCGCGATGAGTCCGCTAAGCTGCTCGCTCAAGACTAGAACAATCGCATGTATTATAAACTGTCGTCGAAATGAGCAGTAGGTACAGGAATCCGCGCCACATTATTTTCCGCATTTATCTTAGTGTGCTTGCCATAGTTCAGCGCAGTTTACTAACATGACTTCATATTTCCCATTCTGAATGCATTCGCGTCGCAATTTAAACGTTTTTATGACAAACGACTTGCTTTAAGCTATTTTATTGCGGTACGACTACATTGTGTCCCTGACATCGTGTACGGGCGAGCTAGTAGAGATGCAGCCTCCGATAGCACGCTCCCGCCAGCCTCGCCGGTAGTTCGGTCAATGTTTCGCTAATTGTTGATTATTCGCGCGGCGTGCTACCGATTGTTCCGTGAAGATGGATATTGTTCGAGCGATCGTCTTTAGTTCGGCGAATAATTGATTGTCCGCGCGTGCGCCGGCACTCGCTCGAGTAATGTAGTGTAGTATGCAGCTGCGACAGTAGAGCACACTATAGAAGACCCATTCCGCACATAGCGCTATACGGCTATACTACATTATCGGTTAAGCTGCAAGGTCTCCGTCAACCGGGCCTAAGTAGGGTAGAAAAACACCCAAGAAATTAGTCTAATATCTGAATAATTAAGTATTCAAAGAACGAGGGCCTAGGTTAGGGCACCCGGAGCCCTGACACAGATAGGTTAGGTTTTTTTTGGTCAAGCACGTAAAATCGGACCCAACCGAATCATATATAAACTTTTCAAAAGAATGTTTTTTTAAACGAAAATCCATAACATTATTTTAGCAGTAGTCTACCTACAATGCAAATGACCATAGCAATATTGAAGGTTTATTATACAGTTGAGCTTATTTCTCACGATACTTAGAGCGCGTGAGCCTTTTCCGTGCGTCTGTATGCGGCGGCACGCGCGCCCAAGGCTGCCTGGCTAGCACTTCAGTGTGTGCCGAGCTTACCGTGACGTCACTCTTCAACACTATCGACCTTTTTCAGCAGATGATGTGTGCAGATACATCGGCGCCGTGCTATTGTATTTATCTCAATGAAATCATGCGCTTGATAGCCTGATGCCGCGATACGGACGTAAGCGCTGTATCTAATGAAATCGATTACTGATTACTGTATAATTTACATTAGGTATGCGCTGCGTTTGTTTATCTTTGTTTTTACTCTTAAATAATAATCTAAAATCTGATTTCGTTATAAAATACAGAGTAATGCCGAGTATACACATTTTTCCACGTGATAAACATTAAGGAAATGAAAGTCTCGTTTTATTTGCTGATTCCAAAAAATCTGCAACATGTAAAATAAATTAAATGTATTTTTATGTTTGCGGATATATCCGTTGTATGACAACTGGGGCGCACAAGCACACAGGGCTTCCACCAACCTATAAAAAAGTAATTAATTAGTAGGAAATATAAATGTTTTTTTTTGGGTCACATGTAAATACACATAGTATCGTGTATCGTGCGCACTGTGCCACTGGCGTGCGACACACATACCTATAAAACTTCCACCCTCCTTGGTCACAACTTCCCAAGGGAGTGGATCCCTCCGACGGAACTTTCCCTGCCTTTTCAAACTCACTCTCGATAAATGAGCCCATACGTCTTGCTTTAGGGAGCTCTACTCATAAAATTTAACTTCCAGGGTAAAAGGTTCTAAGATTTTCTGGTGCATAACATTAATATTTATAATACATTTATTCCGACGACCATAGCACACACTATTAAAAGAACAATAAAAACATATACAATAAAGACAACATACACAAATTAAATAAAACACGTCACATGTATTCACAGATTTTGATTACTCAGTAAGTGAACCATACAACAATGGGTCAGGTACTGGCAATCGAACCTCTGCGCGAATACCCTCAGGAAAAACACATTTGTCGCTAATGTTTGGACTTGGCGAAAAGGGTTCCTACTGCTTCAGAGTTACCGCTAACTGTGTCAATCTCAGCCCATGGGTGTTGCCGACGTGGGTCGACCTAGAGGCCATGTCTCTTAGTCACGGCCGACTCAAGACGCTTCTATGGAATTAACTTGTAAAGCTCTCTAATTCCGTAACTTCAAATATTATACTGAAGGTTGACACCGAAGCCAGGTGGCATCAGTTGCGAGTATTTGCCGAGCGTCATAAAGCTACCATTACTAAGCTTGATTGATGACTCTAAAAACATAGATATTTTTTTAATAAATAGGTGCACTAGGTAGGAACTTAGCTATGACAAAACTTTGTGATGCATTTGGCCATAAAAGAAAAGCCTAGAATTTTAGAGTTACTGTTTCATGTCAATATCAAGTCAAAAGTCTTTAGCTAAGAAGTGGAATTCCCTGCCGGAGTCGTGTGTTTCCTGATAGCTACAACTTTGGGGATTTTAAGTCAAGAGTGAAAAGGTTACTTCTAGGCAAGCGTGTTCCATCGTCGCGGGCCACATCGTCGCTTAATACCATCTTGTGGGATAGTGGTCAAACGCGAGACTGTGCTTAGTGAAAAAAAGCTTAATCTAAATGTATCTGACGTGGTTCCTTGTATCTTGGCGATATGTAAACGTGGTGCATTGTATGCAGGTGCGTCCGCTGGTGGCGTCGGTGCTGGACGGGTTCAACGGCTGCGTGTTCGCGTACGGGCAGACGGGCACGGGCAAGACGCACACCATGGAGGGCACGGCCGAGCACGAGGGCATCATCCCGCGCGCCTTCCGCCACATCTGGGCGCACATCGAGACCTCCGCCTCGCCCGACGTCACGCACCTCGTCTCCTGCTCCTACATCGAGCTCTACCTCGAGGACGTCCGCGATCTACTCTCCAAGGACTGCAAGAAACTCACTATTAGGGGACAGGTATGTACCCTTTTTTTTGTTTTCGAGGGGAACCTACAAAAGGCGCCCGGACTTTGGTTCACTAAAACCACCCTGGTGATCATCATTAGCACAAAGAAGTGGTTCCGTTACCTCTCAAAGGACCATCCGGAACCCCCTCTGTGCAACGTCTATTACGGCACATCCCTGAGACGTTCCTACAGCACAATTTCCAGTATCTCGTATCATGTTTTATCACGATTAGGGGTTCCAGCTGTTACGTGTCTATCATCACATCTTCAAATTTTACTTGTGTAACCAGACAGCCTCTACTGTATTCCAGCCAGTACGACTTACTACGTCCTAATTACCTTTAGGTTTAGCGACTATAAGAAAGAGTCTAAAAAGTTTGCTCGTAGTTCTTTTGTAGCTCTCAGCTTCAAGCGCACTTACTGAGCAATCATCGTATACTTGAGTCGTTTTTATATTGATCAACACCTTTTTTGTCCACTGTTGTTTTAAGTATAGCAAATATTGTTGACAGGTGCGTATTGACCCCGCTGTTACAGCGCTATGTCCACTATCGCCTCTGCCGCCATCGTCATCTGTGTCACGGTCACGTCTAATTACTTGTTTTACAAACACTGCTTTGTACTGTTTGTCATCATTATCCGGATTTCCATATGTATGTTCAACAATGGCCATTTTGTAGTAAATATGTTTCATGTGAACTTTACTACATTACCATTATAATTGGCCAATGTTTAGCTACAACATTAATGGTTGTACGGAAATGAATTTACGTGCGGTGTGCAATATCCTTATGTTTGTGATTGCCGTTACGATTCGTATTGATTCCGTGATTACAATGTTTGGTGTGCGTATAAACTTGGCGTCTCGGTGCACGTCAGTCCCCGGACTGTCGCAGGGGCGCGCGTCAGCTGTCCACCACTGACGCAACGTGACGCCACACACATCCTTCACACAATATGACATAGGACGACAAATAATATAAAGAACACTCCAAAAAAAATTCATAGGCCCCAAACTAAGCAAACAATGCTGCTAAGGGGCAAAACTGAGTGGCTCTACATGGCACCACTCATCACTGCATGGCATCACTGGTCAAGCACTCTATGCCTCCGTCGACTTTTTGTCCAGGTTCTACTTTGGGCACACAACGAAGCTTACTACGCTGTTGTAGTTTCTTCTCAATCTGTATAACCGCTTCCTATTCATGTGTTGTGTGGAGTGCACATTCTGCAGTGTTCTGTCGTGTGACAAGTGTTTGTTCGACAAATACAGTTGTAGAAGCGTGACGGTGTGACATAACAGGTACTCGCACTCGCCGTGATGCCTCGGCGACCAATATTTTCCGCCACATTAGCACAGAATGCTGCCTGTCCGCCCCCCCCCCGCGTTCCCCCCATGCCTCCACACATACAACACATTCATGAATGCGCACAATGAGGGATTGTCCAACGTTTCAGTCTGTCTAAACTCTTTAGAGCATATGAATGTATTCAGAAAAGATTAGCGGCGATTGTTTGCAATGCAATGAATTTTATCTGTAAGTATCCATAATAGCACTTAGCGCGAGTCGCTGGTCGGCTGTCGAAAGTGTTGGGACAATGCTTATCGATTAGTGACTGTCCACTAGTGCTCGTAAACTGCGTGTCAATTAAGAAAGAAATCATAAAGCTTTATCAGATCTTATATCAATATTTCCTGGATGGCGTCGTTGTCCAAACTGCAGCGTTTTCACGTGTACCTCACAGCTCCGTCAGGGTCGCGCTATCAGTGGCTCATCTATCAGTAACGCAGCTATTGATTGTGCGATAAGTGTGACGCCGCGTGCCGTCACAGCTCCACTACGGGGCTGCCTCCCATTCTCGTAACTAATGAGCCTGCGATGCACTTGGCCGCCGCCCAAAACGATTCAACAGTATTATGGAACTCAATACCGAATTACGTAACTGAAAGCTTTTCTCTAAAACTTTAATTTGCCAAATGTTTTCGAAAAATTATATCGATGAGCTCAGTGCGCGCGGTGCCCAGAGATTTTTTTTACTGAATGTGATTTTTAATAACTTGTCATGTCAGGCTGCGCAGTGACGCCGACAGTGTTAGCGCGAACTGTCCAAATCTTGATAGCAAAATTGGCAACCAGCCGCTGTCAGTGGATCCGAAAATGTCATGTAGAAAATCCTCCCAGACACAATCTCCCGGGATAAAAAGTATTCGATGTAGGTGCTAAGTTTCATCGAACTCTGTTTAATTTGTCGACTGTAAAGAAGTAACAAACATACACATGCAAACACACTAACTTTCGTCTTTATAATATTAATTAGTGTGATAATACACATAGAGAAATTTGAATTGATAGTGCTGTTCCTTCAAAATGATGCTAGTTTTACTACTCTTGGCGCCTCCACCACACTTTAAATTCAAGCACTGCTTAAAAAACATTTTGATGCTGTTATTCTTGGATCTGCGAATTCAGAATATGACTTGGCAGATCGTAAAACTAATGAGCGATGCATGTTTAGATATACGAGACGAGCGACTAATCGCGTGGTCAGTGGGTCACGTCCATTCTCTACCTAGTAGATGAGCGAGCCATCCTTGACCATCGCAGTCCGCCTCTCCGCCAGGCCGCCAGCCCGGCAGGCTGGCTCAATACTGTGCTCTGTAGTCACCTGCGTTGTGTCGCGGCGGGTCAAGGGGAGAGCATGCGTAGGAACACGCGTATAATAAATGACGGCTTTCCTAAAATAGGCAATAGCACACAATAGTAATATAGGTTTAGGACAAGGACGAGCCACACAGTTAGTGAGGAGCAGCTGGCATTCAGCTTGAAGCATCGTACAGATATGACTCAACACTCGCAAGGAACATGCGATTTTGTTCGCGAGAATATTGTGTTATTTCCTTTTTCTGAAGGAAATAGATTTCCTTTTAAGATAAAGATATTTATTTCGTAATGTGTACTTAGTTACAGGTAAAACTTGAGCGACTTTCTTAAGTTAAGGCCATTCAATTTTGTATCAGACCTTGATTTGTGAGTCATACAAACGTTTTTGTTAGTAAAGCAGTAAAATATAGTGTAGTGAGTAAGGAAAGCCTAATTATAAAGTAGCGACTAGGGTGGCAGGGCATGGTGGTGTAGTCAATATCGCTAGGCACAATAACATGTGTGTGGCGGCGGGCGTCGCCTGGCGACGTCCACTCAAACACTAGCAGATGCGGTACATATGTACGCTACACGGCTATGACAGCCTGCTACTCCACGCGTGTGGCGAAAACGAAAGTACTACGAACCCGCAAAAAATTACACACTGTAATAATGGACTGAATTCAGTTTATTACATACATTATGCATGACAATGATTATATTTTGAAACTAGCATGACTCATCGCATCATAATATATTATAGTGTGGATTATCTACGCGAAATATTTCGTTGAAATAATATATGTTCTATTTAAGTACTTGAGTACGGAGCATTCGCAATAACTCACAACCTTGGCGTGCGTCACTCGGATGCGTCCAAAAATGTCTGCTTTCTGCGCGCATTGTGCAAACGATCAGTTTACGTAACACAGCTCATTTAATAATGTGTACATGTATGCAACACATTGTTCAGGGAGCCTTATGGAGCTGTTAGCTCTGCCCTGGCAACCGCACGTAAGATCAAGGCCGCGATTCTATTAAACACGATTACTCTACCATTTTATTTTTTAGTTAAAATAATTTCATGATTTATTAATTTCCTTAAAGCTTACTCAATGTTGTACAGACAAAAACAGAATTCATTTTTGATTCGTTAAAGTGGTTAAGTAACTAGAATTTGGGTATTTGAATAAAACAATCGTATCTACATAATCAAGATAGGCCTATTTCGTGAGGTGCACTGCAGTTAATTCACTTAACAAATTGAATTAGTGTTCCAAAACTATCTTGTGAGGAGACTGGCACTACTGGCAGTAGGTAATTGTCGAAGCCAGCGCTTAGCTAATTACGATGGGGTAGCAGTTAATTATACAGCCGTTATTAAATACAATAGTGCTCATCAGCGTTTCGCTTTCTATGATGCGCACTGACCAGTCAGTCAGTCTGTGTCTCGTTAGTGTGTTCCTAGACTTGGCATGATAATATAACGTTCTCTCGTCTACTCATGTTTTCCTGGTAATCCACTCCTAGATCCCCGAACTAAACCACATTTGTTTACATGTTAAATTAGCCCATTTTCCACGACTGATCAAAGAACAATCTCACCGGATACCTCCTGTAGCGTTATAGTACCCTAGTATCGGTGTCTGACGGAATCAATGCCACTTTCGATTGTATCCTCCGTTGTAGCGTGTTGGCACTGAAACCGGCTTTTGCAACATCCTGCGAGTTCTCCCAAGGACACTTAAATTGTTGTTTTATTGAATTATTTGTTCCTTTTTGTATGCAAGCTGGAATATGTAGCTTGTTCCTGAGGTCAGGAATCCTGGCCTGTGGCATACTGCAGCGCAAGCATTCTATCGGCCATCAGCCGCCAGTAAAAAGTTCGTAATCAGACCGGTGTTTCTAGAGATTATATCCTTTTTATTTGTTTTCGAGGGGATACCTTCAAAAGGTGCCCAGACTTAGAGGATAAGTCCAGGGAGCGTCGGATTTTTACCTCACTAGACACCCCTGGTGATCACCATCAGCATATAGAGGGGGCGCCGTTATCTCTTAAAAGACGATTCCGGAACCCACTTGTGCAACGCCTGTTAGGGCACATCCCTGCGGACAGATTATTTCCAGCAAATTACATTTTTTCTTCTTTATATTTGTTTACATGATTTGCTACGAGTAATATTTCATCAGTATTCTCCAAAAAGTGATCGGGTTCATTTCTTTTCCGTCGCGTTGAGCCAGGTTTGACAGCAGGTGGTGTTTTCAGGAGCTGAACGGGTTCTACATCCCGGAGATGACGTCGGTGGTGTGCAAGAGCGCGGCGGAGATGGTGCGCGTGATGCGCGCCGGGAACCGCAACCGCGCGGCCGGCCGCACCGACATGAACGAGCACTCGTCGCGCAGCCACGCCGTCTTCCTCGTCACCATCGAGACGGCGCACCGCAAGACCAACAGGATACGGTGAGACTAACTTAGCCTAGACAGTAGTCATCCACAGCGGACGTCAAACTGCACCCGCAGCCCCCGACAGAACTGGACGAGGGAACACCGAGGTGGTTCTAGTCAGTAAAAGTCGGACAGACCCCTCCACATACCCCAGGGCAGGACATCCAACTAAAAATGGCAGTAGTCATCCAGTCGAAGACTTACTCCCTTGAAGTATCCTAAGGAATCGTCACCTGCAGCAATTTTTGCTCATTTTGCTACTACATAGGTACATAGTTTTTCATGTTATAAATCAAAGGTCTTCCTCGTGAACTTTGATCAATAAAAAAAAACAGTTAGACTTAGAAACAAATCACTATACTAAGTATTAGACACTATTCCGGCATGTAGCGAGGAGGCTCACGATCCGATCACGACCCGCTGTTGCTATAGCTGTCACAATGGCGCAGTTATTTGTCCAAACGTAAATTGAAATAACCAAAAAACTGCAGCACAAAAACCTTCTAATAATAAGTAAATTGACCACGTCCCGTCCTATTTGAGCCGTAGCTAACTTTATGATAGAAAAATAACAGCAAATACTTAGTTTACTTGAGTTCCTAGTGCTGTGGTAAAGTTGATATTTGCTAATGAGATCCCGTATGGTAAAGCAAGCCGATATCAATGGAAGAATCAATATGGGGGTAACAAAGCAGTACAAACGTGAGTCAAGCTCTCCGCGACGTCAGGGCGCCCTTATTAGCGCACGATATGGGTCGCGTGACGTCACAGCACTCTCAATGTCTAACCTAGACCTCAGGGCATGTGCTATGGCTAATGAAGTGCCGGCGAGGCGTGGGCGGAGACAGGGCACGCTGGTTGTATAGACAGCAACATTGATCAACAGCGCATGATTGAGATTTCATCCTGCAACTGAAGTGGCTTGTGTATATCAATTTAGTCAATCAATCAATCATTCAACTCAGCCTTTTGCAGTCCCCTGCGGGACATTTAGACGTGTCTCTAGCGGGCTATAAAGCTGCCTCGTCGGTTCGGCGATAAACTCACCGCGGCCTGTCCGAAATACGAACCAACCTGTCTAGACTGGAATATTGATTTGCACAGCAATTACAGCCGCACTAATTATATGAAGAACAATGAACAGAGCGGTTTATGCCTAAATTGGTTTACTCATCCAGTGCTCGCGGCACGTTGACCCCCCTTTGTCCCGAGCTGGTCACCATTTACACGAAAAACAAAACCGTTCAACGTAATGAAACTTTCATTTCGAATGTTTCTGGGCGCGCGGCCAACCCTCCTAGGTAAACAACTATATCGATGAATTTATTATACATAGAGAGACTCGCAAAAATTTAGCACACAAATAATAATATTTGAGTCTGGAGTCGTAGGACGCTTGCGCGGAATTTCTAAATAAAGAGCGCTTGAACGTTAGTAAATATATGGGGATATATTTTTTTTCGTGGCTCGTAAAACACCGAATTTCGAGAGAAATGTTGCGGCTTATTGAAATAACCGCTGAGCGCAGGCGGGAGCGCTTATGAGGACGTTGCCTTTTTCGCAGTGCTTCGTAATACCAGCAATTGTAAAGGCTTCAGTTGCCACAAGGCTGAGTCGTTCATCAAATTGATCCCAACGCTGAATAAACAAATTATGCTGATGATGTAGATTGTATTCGTCACCGAATTAACTCGACTGGCCGCGAGTGGGCAGGCTCGAGTCGGGACCACTTTAGTGATGATGCGAATTCCCAACTATTGCGTGTTCAACCTTCAGTTACTGAGCACTGCAGCACAGGACTCGCCAGTAACTAATCCTAGCAGAATAAAGGTTCTAAACAGTGTGGTTTGTTCGCTGCGGTGCGTTTATCTAGACATGATTGATTCTTGGCTGGACGAGTGGAGTGACGATGACGATCTATACTTCAGGTAAGATCGCAGTAACTTGTGACTGTGGTTACTTCCTCATTGTACATTTCGTATTGCGTCGTAACATCAAACATCGCCTGTGCGACATCCATACAGGTCCTCCCTGAACGCACGAAGCAGAAATTATGCAAATTTTGTAAAATTGATTCGAAAACAATTGATCCCGGTCGTTCCCTGCATGCTCCTCGTGACGAGGCGTCTCGGGCGCGCGATGTTGGCGGACTCGTAAATATGGAAGTAATGCATGCGGCTGTACACGCTAATGTATTCACGACGGGGAAGTCACGAGCCGCCACGTGCGCGGCACCAGCGCACTACTATCGTCTATCAAGCACCGTCGCTGCAAGTGCGGCCTTCGCGATACATGCAGACGATTCCAATTATGCATTTTCTCATAAACCTTCTGCATTGTCCTGAAGCGCGCGTGCCTTATGTAACGTAACATCATTGTTTGCGCCGCGATGCCAACTATGCCACAATACAAGGCCTCACCGGTTCACAGAACAATTCATTCAGCTCCACTACCCTCACTACACTACGGGGAACACATTCCTCATGAAAACGAGATCACTTCTCACTAATAGTTTTCATTTTCAGCTCTAATGGCTCTGAAAGTTACCCTTGATGGTTTTCTATATTGGCTGTTATCCAAACAAGACTGCCTTTGTTCTGAAAAATAATAGATTTATTAATAGAATTTTGATTGAAATCAAATTGCGATCATTGAAATCAATTCTTAAACACCTGGGAAACCTAATGATTGTAATTCGGTCATAAATAAGTGTGCCAATCAGTTTATGTATGGTATTTTTTTCAAGGATAGAAAAGTTTTTTCATGTTTTTCGCAGCATGAAACTGTAGTTAGCATGATTAGATTACTGAAAGAAGGAAAACTTGTTATAGATACATAGATAGTTGCAGTGAAACGTTATGCATTTAGCAATAATATACGTCAGTATAAACATGAGCTGAAAGGCGGTGAAGCCTGCCCGTAGGTGGCGCGGGGATTAGCCCCGTTCGCTGCACCGTGCGCCGCGGCCGCGGGTACCAGGGCACCAGCCGCGGCCGGAGCTAACAACTAGTTCGTATCAATAAATCAATCTATGTAGCTTGTTTAATCGTTGAGGGGTGAAGCGGCTTCCAACTGTTCCGAACTATTTGGCTATTGCACCACTATGTAGTCGGTCACACTGTCGATGTCGTGCTATTTACTATTTAAAAGCATGTATCGTGGTGACTTCACTATGTGATTGACTTGGTCTGTGTGTTTACTGTTCAGTTTAAGAAAGATAACACCAATTTCAAATGATAAGGCGGAATTAATGAACGATTTCCCAGTATACGGCGTGTATCGATGTTAAAGCTAATCCCTGTCGTAATTCCTGTTGTTTATCGCTGTGTTTGCGATAAGTTCTCGATTCAATTAGATATTATTCTCAAGCACGTGTTTATAAATAGCTATTATACGGTAAACGTTATTCTTAAGGCGACTCAAGTCAACATTTTTTCCATACAAACTTCGGGGGGGTTTTACTCCACTATTTGACCATGTACATCCAAAGTTAAACATGATATCGTTTTGTCTCATTATTAATTTTGTCTGTACGGAAGCAGAATTGTAAAATAATAAGCCAATAAAAAGTTACGAGCTTCTAAAGTTTCGTTTTTTTGGCTAATTTTAACACAACTTTGAGCGTAAATTAGAAATAAAAGACGCATCAAATTTCAAAAACGAAGCCTGTACCGACACAGCAAATTTATCGAAGAATTTAATAAATTTTATTTGAAATTGATTGATGCAGTGGTTTTTTCGTAAAACCCCTTCTTCCAAAGGCCTTTTTGTATTTTATCACGCACGCCTTTTACTCAGAACTATCGTGCATCTCACTGAATAAAGTTACCCCCGGTTGCGGTGCGGGGGGACGACGTGTTACAGCGCCGCGCGCAGCTGTCTGAGTTTGGTTCAGTCTACTGCGGCCTATATCGTTCGTATGACATGTATGTTGACTATCTATAATATCTACGCTTTATTAACCGACTTCAAAAAAAGAAGGAGGTTATCAATTCGACTGTATTTTTTTAAGCTATTGCATAGCTTCTATCGCGGGCCTTGAGCGTGGGGACCGAATTCAGAAATTCCGTAACGAAAAAACCTAACACCCTCCACTCCGACCGGCTATGTTATGTCTGGTCGGACAACTACCCAATTGAACGAGACGGGTTTTGTGTCTGGTCCGAGCAACTGCCCAATTGAGCGAAACTGGTGTTGTGTCTGGTTCGGGCAACTGCCCAATTGAGCGAGATGGATGTTGTGTCTGGTCCGGGCAACAGCCCAAGTTTTTTTTGTTTAGTCTTTAGAGTGCATCTTCCGACCAGAGAGTGGTTATGTCTGGTCGGGCAACTGCCCAATTGAACGAGACGGGTGTTGCGTCTCGTCCAGGCAACTGCCCAATTGAGCGAGGCGGGTGTTGTGTCTGGTCCGAGCAACTGCCCAATTGAGCGAGACAGGTTTTGTGTCTGGTCCGAGCAACTGCCCAATTGGACGAAACGGGTGTTGTGTCTGGTTCAGGCAACTGCCCAATTGAGCGAGATGGATGTTGTGTCTGGTCCGGGCAACAGCCCTAGTTTTTTTTGTTTAGTCTTTAGAGTGCGTCATCTGACCAGAGAGATGTTTTGTCTGGTCAGGCAACTGCCCAAGCGAGGCGAGGCGGGTGTTGTGTCTGATCCGGGCAACTGCTGCTGCACAGCACGCCGGTCATGTGGCCCGCGTCCGCAGACGATAGGAAGGTGAACTCAGTGCGGCGCCACAGCGCTCTGTGAGATGAGGTACACGACGCGGCGCGCGACCAGACGGGCGTTGTGTCTGATCATTATTGTGCAGTAGAAGGGTCTCAAAATAAGAAAACAAATGAAAATTTGTCTTTTTTTTAATTGCCGAGAAACGAACAAAGGTACGTAAGAGCGTTTTCACATTATCCGATCCGATATCGGTATCGGACGCCGATCCGATATCGGGGTAAGTAAAATGTATGAAATGCCGTGCTCCGATATCCGATATCGGGCCGGACAATATGAAAGACAGGTACATATTATTTCATACATTTTACTTACCCCGATATCGGATCGGCGTCCGACACCGATATCGGATTGGATAATGTGAAAACGCTCTTAGGTATTATTTTAAATCTTTTGTTTTTCGAATTCGAGCGGCACACACCGCAACAACCGAAACGGTATGACATGTGTGCATCGTGTAATTTCGTTTTTATTCGGAATGGTTCGGAGCGCTATGTGCAAAGCAGACTTCGCGTCGTGCGTGAGGACTAGCGTCTAACCGCTCATCACTGATACTATCTCTTTCGGGCACGATGTCAAGTGAGACAGCGTGCTTTATGGCCCCGCCCGCCAGTGAGTTCAAGCCCGCGCAAAGTGGGACCTTAAATGCTGTTCTCTGATTATTAGTATAATAAATGAGATTTATAAACCGACTTGTGAGCAACAACATAACATAACTGATGTTGGATATTTTCTTATATGGTTTCGTTTTCATCAAGAGCATTGCATAACACGGTCTAAAGTCGCTCCCTCCCCGGTAGGGTTGGAAAGCTACTGCAGGGGCTTTTCTTTGGAAAACATGAAACGATTTATTTTCTAATTATCCTTCCCTTGTCTTCGGGTCGTGATCTTCGTGATGCCGTGACAGCGGGTTGAGCATCTATTACTTTTACCCTCTTTAATGACTCTATAATGGTATATCATTCATAAACAAACCATATACGATCGATACGAGCTTGTAATTGGCAATATTAGTGTGTGGCTGTCGGTAGGCGGCCGTGCGTCATGTGCTGTTCACTTATGGACTCCTGGTACCTTCGCGTCTCCGCGCAAGGAGATGTCGCCTGGGCTGCAAATGACTAACTCTGTCATAAAGTGCACTGACTCACGGAGCCCGCGCCTAAACTGTGCAGATGATCTAATTCCCATTTATTGTTCTTGTCATAAAACTTTTGTGGGATCTGATATTCAGATGTTGTTTTGGTTACATTTCGTCGTAATTTATGACTGGCCAATTCTGAATGTGTTTGACGGAAATAAAAACTTTCCTTGCTTGTTGAACAAGTTAGAGATGTAATCTACTTGTGTTGCAGCGGTATCGGCGTGGAGTACCTATGACTTATCTTTATAGTCGAGTGTTCAAACGTTTTCCTTACAATATTCACACTCCATTTCGCCAAATGTTATCGCATCGATAAGGTGTTGATTACATTTTAATAGGTTGTATCGTTCGAGTGGTTTCATACGAGATTTTGTTGTTCTTTTGCAACTCAAACATATTGTTATGTTCGCTTTTAATGTGCGCAATACATTGTTTACAAATCGAAAGTAGGTACTACATACTCAAACCTAATGTTAGATGTGTAAAACCGCAATGAGTGTAATTTTGCAATAACTTCAATGTTAGAGTATTTTCGAGAATGAAGTAAATGTTACATTTCATAGTGGTAGGGGAAAGAGGGAGGGTGACCACTATGTAGCTACGCACAGAAGGCCCGATTTAGGCAAACAATTGAAGGAAAAACAGGCCAGGTTGTAAACCAAACAATGGAGGGCGACAAAATGCTCTATAACTGTGTATCTAGACAACACAAGATCTTGATGTAACATTATGGTTGTCTAAGTTAGCCTTCAGTCTTTCGATGGCAGTAGATATTCTACGGGTTCCCTCGCGATGCGTGGCGTGAAGGCTAGCAGTTTTCACGGCGCTTCAGCGGCGCCGGCCGAGTCGTCACGTTGCGAGCACAACCTTGCTCTGTCCGACACGCTGCACATTTGGGCCGCGCTTTGTCGTCATCAAATGTTTTCGCTAATTGTTAACGCGAGCTGTTTCTTTATGAGATCTCTCTTGCGTCCTGAACTCCTAGTACATTACAATAAGTATACTTGATAGAAACGCAACAAATTTTAATGTTTTTTGTTTGTTTGATTATAAATATTTCTGTATTTGTAATCATTTGTCTGTATAAGTGCCTAAAGATTATCCAATGACTTATAAAACCTTCAAAATGATAGAAATCTCCCATCATAAAGATTAAGCGGCGTTGTTATCATTATACAATAACACAAGGGTCTCAGCCATCTCCTCACCGTCGAAGCATCGCGCTCGTATCAGATAGTGTGCCAGTAATCGCCACACGATCTTGTGCACGATTACCTACTACTGTAATTAGCTGTTTAACAGCTGTTAGCGATCCAAGGACGGATTTCATATGTTTGTAATTATTGCGGAGGTGAAGTACTCGCTACAATTCGTACTCCTAACGTTCATTATACTATCAGAAATCGCTGCGATGTAGTTTGATTTATGAATATGTATAAATTGTATGGTCATGAATAGGCTAAACTGGTACGCGAGGTGATGACACTCGAGTTAGGCTCTTAGGATAGACTGTTCGCAATTTTGTAAATTTTAAAGTAGAGCTGTGGCGTAATTGCGACGATGTAATAAAATAAAGAACTCATTATTTTGCATTATTATTGTGCAAAGATGGTAAACCCGTTATAGTACCTACTCCCATAGCAATCCATTTACCATAGGACCAGTGACCTCCCGCGCCACCCACCGGTAGTCTGAGTTCTATTGACAACTGACAGTAATAAGCACCTCTCAACAAAAAACAGCCTTGTTACCAGATGAATCACTGCAAGACCTTACTCTACGCTGTTTGCTTTGCAAATCTTATATAATAACATGATGCTATGTATTTGAATATCAAACATTATTAAGTCATAGCGGTCACAAAGTAACACATTCATATAAATATGTTTACTTGACGATCGCGCTAAAAGTAACACAAATTATAACAATATATCATCGATGCTCGACGGTGCTACAACTACATATACTAGTAATTTGGACAAGCTGTGTGTCAGTAGGCGATAGCGAGCATGAGGCGGCCTGTCATTTACATAGTTCTGTAATAGTGTACATAGACGAGCAAACACTGCGGTGTTTTCTCAACAAGCGCGCGTTATGTAACGGACTATATGTTACTATACATATGCTAGACAAGTCGCTGACGAGAGGATCTATAGACTATAGGTCAATTACTATCAGACGTGTAGGCGGATTATGTTTGAACACACATACGGTGACCGGTCACACACTGACCTACAAACTGTTGACATGTTATCTGCAGCTTTCATCTCTGCCCGCTGAAAGGGCTGCTGAAAGTGTTGACTCGCGCTGATAGTGACGGCCTGTCTTTACTGAAAGTGAAGTGACGAGAATCACTTCTGTTCTGACTCTTTTCTGTTTGTATTGAGCTACTGAAAATATGTTTAGGAATCAAGTTATCTAATGCTGCTAAACTAGGAAGGAAAGCATAAAGTTTCAGGCACTGTTAGGAACCTTTTAACTCAATAAGCTTGCAATGCGTTTCCGATCTCGTTAGGTAACAGTTTTCTCGCCGTTATTAGTGGCTGAATGTTTACGTCGCCATATTAATAAGTAATTAGCTGAGCTAGCTCGGTACTACTCGCTCGGCGGTCGCGCACGTTCGCTTATCAGTTAATGACCTGAATGCACTATTTATTATGATTCAGGTAGCGATTACGCGGAGTTTACGTGCTTACATACGTATGTATATCTGTACTATAATGTAATAAAGCGGAAGAGTCTTTTTTGTTGTTTAATCGCGCTAATCTCTGGAACTTTCAGTCGGGTTGGGATAAATCGTGCTATATGGAATAGCCAGGTTCACGACGAATCGTATCCGCGTCGACGAATCAATCGAACCGTAGCAGTAATCAAATATGCGGATGACACCGCGAGGGACAGTTTGCCGTGTATATCTCTCTAGCAAAGAGCTCTTTAGTAAAGAGAAGAAGTTTATCATAGCCTGCCTCACGTCTGAATGCCCCGAAGGCCGGGCAGAGACCTACCTACACCTAAACATAACAAGTTCTAAATCTGTGTCGTTAAAAAATTAATCAATGAATTATTAATTAACTGTACGGCGACTCGTAGAGACGGAAGGGATGTGGGATGCGGTGGCATCTCTCTCAGTCAGTTAATTAATGAGATTTATCACCTCTTAACTTCACGGAAAAGTTTGTGTGAGTTTTTCCCACATTAACGGGAAAGTGCCCGTTTAATCCTACGCGGTCGAAAAGCACACGTTGACAGCTATTGAACTAATATCTGAGCAAATATTGAAACAATCTGATTTCAACACAAGTCGTGTGCTTTAACGATTACAACAGTACTTAATGCCTTCATAAAATAATATAGACACATCTGTGATCTAATCACTAATGCACTGATCACGACGCGCAATGTTCTTACTTGCTAAGAAGATAAACTTATTAATTCCATTTTTTGTTGTATCAGGATGTGCTTAACTTGTAAGTGGAGTATGTTGGTGGAGGTTCATTGAATGGATCAAGGATGGTAGGACAGCGTGTGGGCATGTTCGTACATACCTGTGTACCTAGCTGTGTGTTGTTGCTACCGTCTGTACCTACTAATAGTGGGCGCATTTTGACAAGCTACCACTGACATCTCTAGGCACAATGAGGCGTGAATACGGAATGCGTACTAAACCTGCAAGGTCAAATAGTACCTTGATTCCTCGATAATCATTTGTGGGTGGGTTCTTTTTAGCACAATAGTAAAATTAATGAGGAACTTACCTTTAGTGGTGTTCTACGCGCGTGATAGAGCCAGCTGTAGTGTGTATCGCACAGCGGCGTGGGCGCAGTGTACTAATTAAAGGAGTACTAAAGCTGCACGTGCTAATCATACCTACACGTTTTTAATGCACGAATGTACTTCCTGGTGCTTTCTTATCGAACGTTTTTAGATAATGCACTGTTAACATTTTTTTCGAGTACAACAAACAGCTGTTTTATGTCGCATTTAATAAAAGGTTGTTAGCACTCGACTTGGTGTGGATCTTGATCCTAGAACTTTTGATTGACCTTAATTATTCACAACTAGCTTTTGTCAACGGGTTCTCCCTCCCGCGTTAAAGTAAGTTGCTGCATAACTTTGAATCCCCATTTCATCCCTTTGGGAAAAATTTCGGAAAATCTTCTCTTAGTGCTCGCCTACGAGGAAGCCTTGTGCAAAATTTTACGATCCTTATCCAAGTAAATTCGGCTGTGCGTTGATATTTTGTCAGTCAGTTAGTCTTTATTTTTATTAGATTTACCTATTACATGGCATAAAGCTATCCCTGCCGTGCGTCGTGTCCCGCGAATACTATCAAACAACAACAAAGATGTAGTGATGGTTCACTACACTCGCAGCGTCCTTGGCAATGGGAGAGGTCGCAAGACGAGCTATAAATACAGGCTGTGCTTAGGTCATGTCTAAAAGCACGCTCGTGATCGCTGATTGTTTCCACTGACTAGTTTCCCGCTAGCTTGCATCAAGTTCGACGCAGCCTTGACTTTACTGTTCAGTTCTTTATTTTTTTCTTTAATTCTAATTTACTCCACCACAAATATATGTGTCGCAGGGAAATGAGGATATCAGGAATTTACGAAATCCCCAGGGATATCACGAAATCCCGGAAGATGTCGAATATTCTTGTTAATTTTTGAAAACTCTGAAAACCTCATTACACTGCAACATATACATACATTGTATGATAGTAGTGAATTTTCCTGAATGTTCTCCGCGTGTAATATTTTTACTATATTGTAATGTATAATTAGATTGAGTAAAGTGACAGCTATAACAATGGTTTAATGATAGCGTGCCATTGTTCATTGACAGCTCACGAGTGGACGAACCACTATTTGTGTAGAAAAATCATCTAATTGCTGCTCTCGCTCTAGGGCGCAGCGGGAGAACGTGTCAGACTTTTACTGACTTAAACCTACTCCTATGATCCTTCGTCACCTTGCATTCCAGGGCCCTGGCTTTTTCTTTCAGAAGTCTACCCATGGCCCCAGTAGGCTTCGACCCTTTTGGGCCCCTACAGTTTTTCTGACATCTCCTTGCGACGCACGATTACCGGACATCCGGATGGCGAGCTACCCATTGCTCACCGTCAGCACTTCACGCTTACGGGAACATTGTCCACTGCTGAAATTTTAGTCCAAAAAATTAAAATCAGAATATAGATAAGCTATTACTAGCCACACAAAGCCAACAATAACAAAAACATAATGAATCGTGCTCCTCGCTGCGTTCGTACTTGACCGATATCTGATCACCTGCAGTGGAGTGGATGGGGCAGTATTCGTGCTCGATTGCTCAAATATTTACGTTCATATTACGCTGAGCACACAAACACGCAGAGCGGCGCGTGCGCAGCGCACGCCAATTATTTACGATGCTTTTCAAAATAAATAGCGAGTAAAATATTCAGGTATTGAACTTTGTGAACTTTGCCAGGTAGTAGATCTTTTTACGAAAAACTTCGGACAGAGTAACAAAAACTAAATCTATGTTTATAAGGCTGTATGTAAATAGTTTTTTGTTCATGTATTTTACATATATTGTACCTACATGGCTATGACAGATAACCAATGTATTATGCATTAGCATCTGATCATTATCATTTTATTGGTGCAATATATCATTAGTGTTTTTATATGTCCATTGATTATTATAATATTTGTATCAAAAAAAATCTTAAGATAAAGTATTTTTTAAGCAAAGATAACTTGCTTAAAAAATACTTTATCTTAAGATTTTTGTCTAATATATTGATTGTGCTTTCTCTGTCGGAGTCTGTTTTCTGATAGGTCTTTAAATCAAGAGCGACTAGATTACTTCTAGGGAAACGTGCTCCATCGTCGCTTATCAGGTCAGATTGTGGTGACTCGCTATCAATAAAAACATAAACTGTTTACCATAAACAGTTTACCATAAACAGTTTACCAGTACTAACAAAATAAGATAACTACCAAACTGTTTTTATGAAACTGGAGGAAATCGCTTGTTTTTAAAGTCCGCGAATTTTAGATGTCTGTGTGCTGCTCCATCGTCTGCACTCTCTGGCCAGCTGAGTCATCAAATACAAAGAAATTAATCCTCTGTCCCCACTAAGTTAATAAAACAGGCGCCACCTCGCTTGACAGGGCGGCTCATTGCATTGTGACAAAGTTGACTAGTGTTTACTCACGTGCGCCCTGCGCTGACGCCGCTCAGCCAATGCGTAATGCTCACTATGACCAATACCTTCCCTGCACTACCGCGCCAGATCTGCCTGGACTTCGTACTGGACTAAGTACGCACTGCAGCTGCATGACGAAACGGTCAATATTGTATGAATGCCTTACAATTCGTTCAGACAAAGATTTAAACAAATTGCCTGATATTTTATTGTACACGTAAAAATAATAAATTGTCCCAAGGAAACATACTCCCCGGAAAAAAATATTCCATGTGCTATTCCAGCACGTAGTCTACCCGGATACCAAGTTTCATATAAATCCGTTTAGCCAGCGCGAAGAAGTAACATGTATATTGTATACACAAACTTTCGCCTTTAAAATATTAGTTTGAAGTGTGATAATATGTTAGTGCTTTACTAGGTGTGAGGGCCGCAGTGAAAGCCTCCTCCATACTGCTCTGCCGTTTTCGTTCAGACCTATGTAATATTGTATGCATGCCTGACATACTTACGTAAATTACGAACCTTTTTTGTTTCGGGTGGGAAATCATGCAATAACTTCATCCAGAAGTGCGTGTCAGACTTTTACTGACTAAAACCAGACCCGCGTCCGTAAGGTGCCCTTTATTTTCTAGGACCACGGGTTTCCTCAGGAATTTCTCGAGTCCCTAGCGGGCCTATACGGTTTTGCTGGATACATGGTTCCTACTTATGTATTCTTGTTTCAGTGGTGAGCTTTATCCTTTGCCTTTCATGTAAAAAATAAAAGACAATCAGGTATCACTTGTATTTAAGCGTGCTTTATCTAGTCACGTCATGTCAGTATGTTTGCCCCGATGATGAGGCTCGCTGTGTTTAACTTGAGCGTTTTTCCCAGTACGCTTATCTTTACTTATACATGTCAATAAAAGAATACCTTGTTCAAGTTAGTTTTAAGTTACGGATGAGTCGCTCTCAAGCTGGGCTTACCTCATTATGTGATATGTGTGGACAGAGTCAAGTGTAAAGGTTGTATTTATTGTACTGGTCAAGGAAGTAGGTTCACACACAGTTTGTGCAAATTATATTTCCTTTTTCTAACAATATAAACTAGTGCTTGACTGCTATCATACCTGATGGTAAGTAGTAATGCAATCGTTGATAGTAAAGCGCACTATTTTATTAAGAGGCTATTTTATAGGCAGAACCATCCGGTGTCATTCCAATTTTCTAGTGACAGGAAATGTAAAACAAGCGTTTCCTGTAGGAAAGCGTCACTTGAAGAGCTGTACTGTTAACCAAAACAAACGCTGTGTCATTACAGTTTGTTGTTAAACAAAGTGAGTCACGCATGCACAGTACCTACCGATACTACCGAACCCTATTAATGAAGGAGTAACTTCATTGATATTAGCTATTATGATCTGTATTGTTCAATAACAATACCTACAGAGCATAGTATAATACAACATTCACTGACTGGACTGACTTGAACTGTTAAAAAGACGAATGAAAAAAGATTGCATGTAGCGGAGATGACAATATGTAGATGTATGTGTGGTGTGACAAGAATAGATAAAGTTAGAAATGAGTAAGTAGAGGAAGTTTAAAAGTGGCGCCAGTGACTGAAAAGTTGAAGGAGAATCGTTTGTCTCGGTATGGTTATGTAAAAAAGAGGGATGAAAGTCATGTTACTAAAAGAGTGGTGAGTTTACATGTAGATAGATGGAGAAAGCAAAGAAAGATGAAAGGAAAAAGAAAGATGCCTAAAGAAAAATATGTATATATTCTACAGCATTCACACTACAGATGGATGGATTGTGTGGAGAGTGATATGAAAGAAAAAGAAGTTAGTAATAGCAAGACGGGTGACAGGACAGTATGGAAGAATAAAAACGTGTCGCGCCAACTCCAAGTAAAAGAAGGTCACTAAGAACATCGTCCTCAGCTTTCTGTCCTTTACTCATTTTAACTCCAAGTAAAATGAGTGAAGGACAGAAAGATGAGGATGATGTTCTTAGTGACCTCTCAGCTGATGGTCCAGTTATCTGGATCAGCACCATCCTCCAGTATGGCATGCATTAGGTACTGCAGTCATTCATGAAGCACTAGCCATGAACAAGGAGCGTGCATAGCGCTGACTCACGCCCGAGCACTCGCGCGCACCCACCGCCGCACTACTCATCGCTACGAGTACTCTGTACTACACTATCATGTTGCAGCCATTGTTCCAACCTACCAGCAATGTTGCACATTTACTCACTACTACAGCTTTACTGCTATTATTAGTGGGTAATGAGTAATGACTGATCTAATTCAGGTAAATTGGGCGATAGACCTTGAGGCTCGGACTACGGATTGTTCGAAGGAATTCAAATTCAAAATCTTTAATGCCAACTAAGTATAGGGTTTAGAGATGTTAACAATAAGTGCAAGTTTCTTAGCACTTGGGAGTATCTGAAACCCTCCCAAAAAGGCAATTGTAAGAATACTGTGGATTTTAGTCAGAATCTGACACTCTCCAATGTCCACCCAGAGCGAGAGAAGTTCTTTCAGAGGATTTCCCTCTTAATATAGGAACACTGGGTTTTAGTCAGAGTCTGATATTCCCTCCAACCCCAGAGCTGGAGATGTTCTTTGATGATATCCCTCTAAAAAACAAAAAAAAGGAAGATACGGTAGTTGGCACGTTTATGATACGTCCCAGTGTGAATCACGAATATAAACAGAAAGTGTCAACATTGGCGCGAATCAGATCGTCACAGCAGCGAGCAGGTGAAGCGTAGACGCTAATATAAGAAGTGAATCGATTCTCCCCCGAGGTCAACTTTACACAACAAGCCTAAAAGCAAAGAAACGAAGCAACAAGTCTTACCCAATAATACAAGTAGCACTAAACAGATACCAACAGAAGGTCAATAATTTCAGAGCGGTTCGATAACAATCTTACTGTTCAAAATGTCGTTATGGTACTTGAGATAAGTAATTTTATGTAACTGCTATAACTATTTCAATCGGTGCAAGATCCTAAGGTTTTGGCGGTCGACTAGCCTTTGATGCAATCTCACCCTTGTCTACTATGTGCCAGTAGAAAGCGCCAAAGAGAAAAAAATAGGTATAGGGTATACGTCTCAATACGCACCTCTCGTGCCACCTGACAAATTGACCCATCCCCTTCACCGTATCTTATCGTGCGTGCCTACAGACTATATCTTCTGCCTTCCCGATGCGTGCGCAGACAAATAGGCGTGCGAACACAAGCAGTCCGGAAGCGGGCAATAGACCCGCGGCCGCGTCACATCCGACCCTAATGTCTGCGCGAGGGCTAGCGACCCTAGCTATTCACTTTAATTTCCTCTGCATATCATATGTTGGGCTCATTGACTTATTGAATGTCCAGTCGGACATTATTGGGGTCAATGCACGCATGCCCTTATTTTTATGATCACAACTTTATGGGCAGACTGCATTCAAAGCCTGTGTACTTATGCGCTACAGATTGATTAATTATAGGACTTACAGCGCCAGCGACATTTGTATATCTTTTTTGTGTTCTTATACGTTCGAGGTGTAAATTGCCCGCAAAAACTGTTACGACCGAAACGTATATTCCTTTGGGACATTAACCTATTCTGCTGGCTCTCCCCACATGCATTTTAGATCAGATACGGGACCCAACGGACGTTTTGTTACAATTAACTGCAGAACTAGGCCTCCGCGACCTTTGTTTTGTAAGCAATAAAAGTAAAAACACCGACGGTGATTCGATTCAACTAGGCGATGATTACGAGCGCGACTAAGTCAATATCCGCCGCACGCAACCAACAGCTGTTTAATGTTTTCACGCAGATTTAAGAACAAAAGATAGACGGAAATAACTGAAGCAGGGTTCATACTGTTCATAGCATAACACACATAACTGCCAGGTCGTGATCGCTGCGGTCGCTCGGGGAAAGTGGATTCGAACTTATCTGGAGGGAAATTCCTAACGAGTCGTGACTGAGCTTATCTTAGCATAGTACTAGAGTTAGGACCTCGGCTTATTGATTTCTTGTCCTATCTTTTTTGATCATTGGAATTCCAAAATGTTCCTCGCCTATTCGTTTTAGTTTACAGCCTGAAGAAATATCTTTGAAGGTTTTATATAAACACTTTTGTTTGTCTATAGTGTCGGCAAATTGAACCTCGTGGACCTGGCGGGCAGCGAGCGGCAGCGCAAGACTGGCGCGTCGGCGGAGCGGCTGCGAGAGGCGTCGCGCATCAACCAGGCGCTCTCCTCGCTCGGCAACGTCATCTCGGCGCTGGCGGAGAACAGCCCGCACGTGCCCTACAGGTGAGCTACCAGGCGCGCAGAGCAGCTGACTAGTGGCGCGCATCAACCAGGCGCTCTCCTCGCTCGGCAACGTCATCTCGGCGCTGGCGGAGAACAGCCCGCACGTGCCCTACAGGTGAGCTACCAGGCGCGCAGAGCAGCTGACTAGTGGCGCGCATCAGCAGGCGCTCTCCTCGCTCGGCAACGTCATCTCGGCGCTGGCGGAGAACAGCCCGCACGTGCCCTACAGGTGAGCTACCAGGCGCGCAGAGCAGCTGACTAGTGGCGCGCATCAGCAGGCGCTCTCCTCGCTCGGCAACGTCATCTCGGCGCTGGCGGAGAACAGCCCGCACGTGCCCTACAGGTGAGCTACCAGGCGCGCAGAGCAGCTGACTAGTGGCGCGCATCAGCAGGCGCTCTCCTCGCTCGGCAACGTCATCTCGGCGCTGGCGGAGAACAGCCCGCACGTGCCCTACAGGTGAGCTACCAGGCGCGCAGAGCAGCTGACTAGTGGCGCGCATCAGCAGGCGCTCTCCTCGCTCGGCAACGTCATCTCGGCGCTGGCGGAGAACAGCCCGCACGTGCCCTACAGGTGAGCTACCAGGCGCGCAGAGCAGCTGACTAGTGGCGCGCATCAACCAGGCGCTCTCCTCGCTCGGCAACGTCATCTCGGCGCTGGCGGAGAACAGCCCGCACGTGCCCTACAGGTGAGCTACCAGGCGCGCAGAGCAGCTGACTAGTGGCGCGCATCAGCAGGCGCTCTCCTCGCTCGGCAACGTCATCTCGGCGCTGGCGGAGAACAGCCCGCACGTGCCCTACAGGTGAGCTACCAGGCGCGCAGAGCAGCTGACTAGTGGCGCGCATCAGCAGGCGCTCTCCTCGCTCGGCAACGTCATCCCGGCGCTGGCGGAGAACAGCCCGCACGTGCCCTACAGGTGAGCTACCAGGCGCGCAGAGCAGCTGACTAGTGTGTGATGTACTGAACAAGCCTGTGTCGTGTGTTGCAGAGACTCGAAGCTGACGCGCATCCTGCAGGACTCGCTGGGCGGCAACAGCAAGACCATCATGATCGCCAACATCGGGCCGGCGTCCTACAACTACGACGAGACCATCACCACGCTGCGCTACGCACACAGAGCTAAAGGTAACTAACGCTCTGTCACAAATTAGAAGGCGTGTAGGCACGGTTAATACTTATAATGCGTGTGTTATGTTTCAGCGATAAAGAACAAGCCGGTGCGCAACGAGGACCCGAAGGACGCCAAGCTGCGCGAGTACCAGGCGGAGATCGAGCGCCTGCGCGCGCTCATCGAGCAGCGCAAGGTGCAGGAGCGCAAGCCGCGCAAGCAGCCGCGCGCGCGCACCATGCCCGCGCCCGACAACTGTAACTATACACTACTACTGCTCTAACTGCGCCAGTACCAGGCGGAGATCGAGCGCCTGCGCGCGCTCATCGAGCAGCGCAAGGTGCAGGAGCGCAAGCCGCGCAAGCAGCCGCGCGCGCGCACCATGCCCGCGCCCGACAACTGTAACTATACACTACTACTGCTCTAACTGCGCCAGTACCAGGCGGAGATCGAGCGCCTGCGCGCGCTCATCGAGCAGCGCAAGGTGCAGGAGCGCAAGCCGCGCAAGCAGCCGCGCGCGCGCACCATGCCCGCGCCCGACAACTGTAACTATACACTACTACTGCTCTAACTGCGCCAGTACCAGGCGGAGATCGAGCGCCTGCGCGCGCTCATCGAGCAGCGCAAGGTGCAGGAGCGCAAGCCGCGCAAGCAGCCGCGCGCGCGCACCATGCCCGCGCCCGACAACTGTAACTATACACTACTACTGCTCTAACTGCGCCAGTACCAGGCGGAGATCGAGCGCCTGCGCGCGCTCATCGAGCAGCGCAAGGTGCAGGAGCGCAAGCCGCGCAAGCAGCCGCGCGCGCGCACCATGCCCGCGCCCGACAACTGTAACTATACACTACTACTGCTCTAACTGCGCCAGTACCAGGCGGAGATCGAGCGCCTGCGCGCGCTCATCGAGCAGCGCAAGGTGCAGGAGCGCAAGCCGCGCAAGCAGCCGCGCGCGCGCACCATGCCCGCGCCCGACAACTGTAACTATACACTACTACTGCTCTAACTGCGCCAGTACCAGGCGGAGATCGAGCGCCTGCGCGCGCTCATCGAGCAGCGCAAGGTGCAGGAGCGCAAGCCGCGCAAGCAGCCGCGCGCGCGCACCATGCCCGCGCCCGACAACTGTAACTATACACTACTACTGCTCTAACTGCGCCAGTACCAGGCGGAGATCGAGCGCCTGCGCGCGCTCATCGAGCAGCGCAAGGTGCAGGAGCGCAAGCCGCGCAAGCAGCCGCGCGCGCGCACCATGCCCGCGCCCGACAACTGTAACTATACACTACTACTGCTCTAACTGCGCCAGTACCAGGCGGAGATCGAGCGCCTGCGCGCGCTCATCGAGCAGCGCAAGGTGCAGGAGCGCAAGCCGCGCAAGCAGCCGCGCGCGCGCACCATGCCCGCGCCCGACAACTGTAACTATACACTACTACTGCTCTAACTGCGCCAGTACCAGGCGGAGATCGAGCGCCTGCGCGCGCTCATCGAGCAGCGCAAGGTGCAGGAGCGCAAGCCGCGCAAGCAGCCGCGCGCGCGCACCATGCCCGCGCCCGACAACTGTAACTATACACTACTACTGCTCTAACTGCGCCAGTACCAGGCGGAGATCGAGCGCCTGCGCGCGCTCATCGAGCAGCGCAAGGTGCAGGAGCGCAAGCCGCGCAAGCAGCCGCGCGCGCGCACCATGCCCGCGCCCGACAACTGTAACTATACACTACTACTGCTCTAACTGCGCCAGTACCAGGCGGAGATCGAGCGCCTGCGCGCGCTCATCGAGCAGCGCAAGGTGCAGGAGCGCAAGCCGCGCAAGCAGCCGCGCGCGCGCACCATGCCCGCGCCCGACAACTGTAACTATACACTACTACTGCTCTAACTGCGCCAGTACCAGGCGGAGATCGAGCGCCTGCGCGCGCTCATCGAGCAGCGCAAGGTGCAGGAGCGCAAGCCGCGCAAGCAGCCGCGCGCGCGCACCATGCCCGCGCCCGACAACTGTAACTATACACTACTACTGCTCTAACTGCGCCAGTACCAGGCGGAGATCGAGCGCCTGCGCGCGCTCATCGAGCAGCGCAAGGTGCAGGAGCGCAAGCCGCGCAAGCAGCCGCGCGCGCGCACCATGCCCGCGCCCGACAACTGTAACTATACACTACTACTGCTCTAACTGCGCCAGTACCAGGCGGAGATCGAGCGCCTGCGCGCGCTCATCGAGCAGCGCAAGGTGCAGGAGCGCAAGCCGCGCAAGCAGCCGCGCGCGCGCACCATGCCCGCGCCCGACAACTGTAACTATACACTACTACTGCTCTAACTGCGCCAGTACCAGGCGGAGATCGAGCGCCTGCGCGCGCTCATCGAGCAGCGCAAGGTGCAGGAGCGCAAGCCGCGCAAGCAGCCGCGCGCGCGCACCATGCCCGCGCCCGACAACTGTAACTATACACTACTACTGCTCTAACTGCGCCAGTACCAGGCGGAGATCGAGCGCCTGCGCGCGCTCATCGAGCAGCGCAAGGTGCAGGAGCGCAAGCCGCGCAAGCAGCCGCGCGCGCGCACCATGCCCGCGCCCGACAACTGTAACTATACACTACTACTGCTCTAACTGCGCCAGTACCAGGCGGAGATCGAGCGCCTGCGCGCGCTCATCGAGCAGCGCAAGGTGCAGGAGCGCAAGCCGCGCAAGCAGCCGCGCGCGCGCACCATGCCCGCGCCCGACAACTGTAACTATACACTACTACTGCTCTAACTGCGCCAGTACCAGGCGGAGATCGAGCGCCTGCGCGCGCTCATCGAGCAGCGCAAGGTGCAGGAGCGCAAGCCGCGCAAGCAGCCGCGCGCGCGCACCATGCCCGCGCCCGACAACTGTAACTATACACTACTACTGCTCTAACTGCGCCAGTACCAGGCGGAGATCGAGCGCCTGCGCGCGCTCATCGAGCAGCGCAAGGTGCAGGAGCGCAAGCCGCGCAAGCAGCCGCGCGCGCGCACCATGCCCGCGCCCGACAACTGTAACTATACACTACTACTGCTCTAACTGCGCCAGTACCAGGCGGAGATCGAGCGCCTGCGCGCGCTCATCGAGCAGCGCAAGGTGCAGGAGCGCAAGCCGCGCAAGCAGCCGCGCGCGCGCACCATGCCCGCGCCCGACAACTGTAACTATACACTACTACTGCTCTAACTGCGCCAGTACCAGGCGGAGATCGAGCGCCTGCGCGCGCTCATCGAGCAGCGCAAGGTGCAGGAGCGCAAGCCGCGCAAGCAGCCGCGCGCGCGCACCATGCCCGCGCCCGACAACTGTAACTATACACTACTACTGCTCTAACTGCGCCAGTACCAGGCGGAGATCGAGCGCCTGCGCGCGCTCATCGAGCAGCGCAAGGTGCAGGAGCGCAAGCCGCGCAAGCAGCCGCGCGCGCGCACCATGCCCGCGCCCGACAACTGTAACTATACACTACTACTGCTCTAACTGCGCCAGTACCAGGCGGAGATCGAGCGCCTGCGCGCGCTCATCGAGCAGCGCAAGGTGCAGGAGCGCAAGCCGCGCAAGCAGCCGCGCGCGCGCACCATGCCCGCGCCCGACAACTGTAACTATACACTACTACTGCTCTAACTGCGCCAGTACCAGGCGGAGATCGAGCGCCTGCGCGCGCTCATCGAGCAGCGCAAGGTGCAGGAGCGCAAGCCGCGCAAGCAGCCGCGCGCGCGCACCATGCCCGCGCCCGACAACTGTAACTATACACTACTACTGCTCTAACTGCGCCAGTACCAGGCGGAGATCGAGCGCCTGCGCGCGCTCATCGAGCAGCGCAAGGTGCAGGAGCGCAAGCCGCGCAAGCAGCCGCGCGCGCGCACCATGCCCGCGCCCGACAACTGTAACTATACACTACTACTGCTCTAACTGCGCCAGTACCAGGCGGAGATCGAGCGCCTGCGCGCGCTCATCGAGCAGCGCAAGGTGCAGGAGCGCAAGCCGCGCAAGCAGCCGCGCGCGCGCACCATGCCCGCGCCCGACAACTGTAACTATACACTACTACTGCTCTACGGCAACGACAGACTTTCCACGACGTGCAAGGACGCGTGTGGATCGAGTGCGTTAAATCTACCTAAATTCCTGGTCCAAAACATAAACGACTAGGCAATATGATCAAAATACGTTAGCCTTCCCCTTTAAGACCCTCACCATGGCTCGGGTTTTAATAAAGCCGCGACGGTAATCACCCAGATTACACACTGTGCGTCATAATCTACTATTATTTCTTTTTTGTCATTAGTTGGTCGAAAGATGCTTACGGAAAAATTAATGTTTATCGTTATGATTACAGCGGAAGAAGATACAGTCAGTATAGAGAACGAGAACATACTGGCGGAGTCGACGATCGAGCAGGAGAAGAGGCAGATGGAGGAGCTGGAGGCGCAGATCGTGGCGCTGGAGGAGCGGCTGGTGCAGGGGGGGGGCGGCGGCAAGGAGCTGCTCAACAACCTCAACGAGGCGCAGCTCGTGCTGGAGGCGCGCCGCTCCGAGATCACGCAGCGCAAGGCGCGCGAGGTGGAGATGCAGCAGCGCATCGAGCTGGAGGAGGAGACCACGGCCAGCGTCACCAGCACCTTCGCCACGCTGCAGCAGGAGGTGGACCACAAGACGCAGAGGTAATGTAGCTTGTACTCTTAAAATGGTCAAGGAAAATATTGTGAGGAAACTGGCATTTTCTGGAATCAAAAATTTGAAGACGTGGCATGTAATCTTGGTGTTTTTGGGGTAATTAAAGTAATAACGGTGAGGTCCGACGGTAACTCTCGGACTGTGGAGAACTCTCAAAACGCCTTGTTGACACTTCGCGTGACCCGAGGGCTGGCTTTTATCTTGGCCAGAGAATAAGCATTGCCATACAACGTGGCAATGTTGCCAGCCTTTTGGGTACATTACCAGTCGACAGCGATGTGGAGGAGTTTTTCGACGCCATTTTTTAGTTTACTTTTAGTTAGTTCTTTAGGGTTTTTTATTTTGTGTAAATATTTATTTGTAATGTTATTATCATCATCTTCCTGCCCTTGTCCCGTTTTATTTGGGGTCGGCGCAACACGTCTTTTTCTTCCATTCCGTCCTGTCACTCGTTACGCTATCACTCACACCCTTTTCTTCCATATCACTTCTCACACAATCCATCCATCTTTTCTTTGGCCTCCCTCTCCTCCTCCATCCATCCACATGTAAACTCATAACTCTTTTAGTAACATGCGTTTCATCCCTCCTCTTTACATGACCATACCAAGACAAACGATTCCCTTTCAACTTTTCAGTCACTGGCGCCACTTTCAAACTTCCCCTAATATACTCATTCCTCACTTTGTTTATTCTTGTCACACCACACATCCATCTTAACATTCTCATCTCTGCCACGTGCAGTCTTTTTTCATCCGTCTTTTTCATAGCTCAACATATTTGTAATGTTATTAGTTACCAATTTATCTAAATCTAAATTCAATATAACAATAATACATCAGACGTATAACGGTGAGTAAATATTATCTTAATTTCAATTGGAAACATTGAAATAAGAGGCTTTATTAAATTATCTGTCAGTAGATTTTTGAAAATAGTTAATTGAAGTTAAGTTTAGAGATGTAGGTACCGTTATATTAATTATATTGTGATATGGGGTCTTTGGTCTAAAAGGGCCCACTATATGTGATAATAAAATGTATATTATTAAGTTTAGTGTTAAGTAAAGTATTAACTGTCATTATCGAGAGTAAAAAGAAATAAGTGTTGGCTCCTAAAATCCTGGATTAAAGCGCGCGCGGCGCAGGAGTCGCGCGGCGCGGGGTCGGCGCGCGGTGCGGTGGCGCGCGCCGCTCGGCTCCACCGCGCGTGTCGTCCCCCGCGCCGCGCGCCCCGTGCTGCGCCCCGCGCGCGCCACACATACATGACATGACATATAAATCTATCTTCCAACTAAACTTCACCTACTTTGTCTCTCTTTATATTAAGCGTTACACCTCTATATTCCCCTTCAATAACAACTTTCATAATAATCATTCAACAAAATAGACGACATTCTATTAATTAAAACACTATCCAATAATAATTATCTCAATATCAAAATAATCACTAATCTAAACTACTACTTATTAAAAACTCACCTAAACAAAAAATGTTACACAACAACAACCAAATTTAAAAAAACCCCCGACTACTTTTCCCCTCTCAGATCCTGATGACCTTGAAGACCTAAACTGATTTCCACCAAACATAGCTAAGAACACTCCCGACTGATTATCCTTTCAAACAAAAAAAAACCTCATTAAAATCGGATCATCCGTTTGAGAACTACAATACGACAGACATATATACACACACAGACACGTCAAACTTATAACACCCCATCGTTTTTGCGTCGAAGGTTAAAAACAAAACTTCGAAAACATGACAACAGTGACAACAGACTCAAAAACTCCTCAAATTTTTTATTTATAATCGAACACATCATACAGTCATAACAAGACCTGTTCAAATCAAAGCGAAAATTGCTGCAATTTTCGTATAGATCGGTCACTGCTATCTTCAGTGAACTGTCGGGCACACTATTGTCGGTCACGTCCAGTCAAACACCTTTCAACAATACAACTGACGATGACGTCAACTTCCATAATATTGAAAAATCTCATTCAAAATTCAGAAAAAAATGAGCTTCATTACCATTGATTACTTTAAACATTTTGTGACCCGTGTAATGATGATTGCAGGTTAAAGAAGTGCCTGTCGAAGTACGCGTGCTTGCGCGAGGAGATGGTGGAGCAGCGCGAGGCGCACGACGGCGAGCGGCGCGAGCACGAGGCGCTGCAGGCGGCGCTCATCGCGGAGCTGCGGCGCCGCCTGCTGGTGGCCGACAGCTTCGTGCCCGACGCCGGCCGCCCCGCCGTGCTGCGCGCGCGCTACAACGAGGACACCGACACCTGGGAGCTGCGCGAACACAGGTAGCGACACGCACACTGCACAGCGCTCATCGCGGAGCTGCGGCGCCGCCTGCTGGTGGCCGACAGCTTCGTGCCCGACGCCGGCCGCCCCGCCGTGCTGCGCGCGCGCTACAACGAGGACACCGACACCTGGGAGCTGCGCGAACACAGGTAGCGACACGCACACTGCACAGCGCTCATCGCGGAGCTGCGGCGCCGCCTGCTGGTGGCCGACAGCTTCGTGCCCGACGCCGGCCGCCCCGCCGTGCTGCGCGCGCGCTACAACGAGGACACCGACACCTGGGAGCTGCGCGAACACAGGTAGCGACACGCACACTGCACAGCGCTCATCGCGGAGCTGCGGCGCCGCCTGCTGGTGGCCGACAGCTTCGTGCCCGACGCCGGCCGCCCCGCCGTGCTGCGCGCGCGCTACAACGAGGACACCGACACCTGGGAGCTGCGCGAACACAGGTAGCGACACGCACACTGCACAGCGCTCATCGCGGAGCTGCGGCGCCGCCTGCTGGTGGCCGACAGCTTCGTGCCCGACGCCGGCCGCCCCGCCGTGCTGCGCGCGCGCTACAACGAGGACACCGACACCTGGGAGCTGCGCGAACACAGGTAGCGACACGCACACTGCACAGCGCTCATCGCGGAGCTGCGGCGCCGCCTGCTGGTGGCCGACAGCTTCGTGCCCGACGCCGGCCGCCCCGCCGTGCTGCGCGCGCGCTACAACGAGGACACCGACACCTGGGAGCTGCGCGAACACAGGTAGCGACACGCACACTGCACAGCGCTCATCGCGGAGCTGCGGCGCCGCCTGCTGGTGGCCGACAGCTTCGTGCCCGACGCCGGCCGCCCCGCCGTGCTGCGCGCGCGCTACAACGAGGACACCGACACCTGGGAGCTGCGCGAACACAGGTAGCGACACGCACACTGCACAGCGCTCATCGCGGAGCTGCGGCGCCGCCTGCTGGTGGCCGACAGCTTCGTGCCCGACGCCGGCCGCCCCGCCGTGCTGCGCGCGCGCTACAACGAGGACACCGACACCTGGGAGCTGCGCGAACACAGGTAGCGACACGCACACTGCACAGCGCTCATCGCGGAGCTGCGGCGCCGCCTGCTGGTGGCCGACAGCTTCGTGCCCGACGCCGGCCGCCCCGCCGTGCTGCGCGCGCGCTACAACGAGGACACCGACACCTGGGAGCTGCGCGAACACAGGTAGCGACACGCACACTGCACAGCGCTCATCGCGGAGCTGCGGCGCCGCCTGCTGGTGGCCGACAGCTTCGTGCCCGACGCCGGCCGCCCCGCCGTGCTGCGCGCGCGCTACAACGAGGACACCGACACCTGGGAGCTGCGCGAACACAGGTAGCGACACGCACACTGCACAGCGCTCATCGCGGAGCTGCGGCGCCGCCTGCTGGTGGCCGACAGCTTCGTGCCCGACGCCGGCCGCCCCGCCGTGCTGCGCGCGCGCTACAACGAGGACACCGACACCTGGGAGCTGCGCGAACACAGGTAGCGACACGCACACTGCACAGCGCTCATCGCGGAGCTGCGGCGCCGCCTGCTGGTGGCCGACAGCTTCGTGCCCGACGCCGGCCGCCCCGCCGTGCTGCGCGCGCGCTACAACGAGGACACCGACACCTGGGAGCTGCGCGAACACAGGTAGCGACACGCACACTGCACAGCGCTCATCGCGGAGCTGCGGCGCCGCCTGCTGGTGGCCGACAGCTTCGTGCCCGACGCCGGCCGCCCCGCCGTGCTGCGCGCGCGCTACAACGAGGACACCGACACCTGGGAGCTGCGCGAACACAGGTAGCGACACGCACACTGCACAGCGCTCATCGCGGAGCTGCGGCGCCGCCTGCTGGTGGCCGACAGCTTCGTGCCCGACGCCGGCCGCCCCGCCGTGCTGCGCGCGCGCTACAACGAGGACACCGACACCTGGGAGCTGCGCGAACACAGGTAGCGACACGCACACTGCACAGCGCTCATCGCGGAGCTGCGGCGCCGCCTGCTGGTGGCCGACAGCTTCGTGCCCGACGCCGGCCGCCCCGCCGTGCTGCGCGCGCGCTACAACGAGGACACCGACACCTGGGAGCTGCGCGAACACAGGTAGCGACACGCACACTGCACAGCGCTCATCGCGGAGCTGCGGCGCCGCCTGCTGGTGGCCGACAGCTTCGTGCCCGACGCCGGCCGCCCCGCCGTGCTGCGCGCGCGCTACAACGAGGACACCGACACCTGGGAGCTGCGCGAACACAGGTAGCGACACGCACACTGCACAGCGCTCATCGCGGAGCTGCGGCGCCGCCTGCTGGTGGCCGACAGCTTCGTGCCCGACGCCGGCCGCCCCGCCGTGCTGCGCGCGCGCTACAACGAGGACACCGACACCTGGGAGCTGCGCGAACACAGGTAGCGACACGCACACTGCACAGCGCTCATCGCGGAGCTGCGGCGCCGCCTGCTGGTGGCCGACAGCTTCGTGCCCGACGCCGGCCGCCCCGCCGTGCTGCGCGCGCGCTACAACGAGGACACCGACACCTGGGAGCTGCGCGAACACAGGTAGCGACACGCACACTGCACAGCGCTCATCGCGGAGCTGCGGCGCCGCCTGCTGGTGGCCGACAGCTTCGTGCCCGACGCCGGCCGCCCCGCCGTGCTGCGCGCGCGCTACAACGAGGACACCGACACCTGGGAGCTGCGCGAACACAGGTAGCGACACGCACACTGCACAGCGCTCATCGCGGAGCTGCGGCGCCGCCTGCTGGTGGCCGACAGCTTCGTGCCCGACGCCGGCCGCCCCGCCGTGCTGCGCGCGCGCTACAACGAGGACACCGACACCTGGGAGCTGCGCGAACACAGGTAGCGACACGCACACTGCACAGCGCTCATCGCGGAGCTGCGGCGCCGCCTGCTGGTGGCCGACAGCTTCGTGCCCGACGCCGGCCGCCCCGCCGTGCTGCGCGCGCGCTACAACGAGGACACCGACACCTGGGAGCTGCGCGAACACAGGTAGCGACACGCACACTGCACAGCGCTCATCGCGGAGCTGCGGCGCCGCCTGCTGGTGGCCGACAGCTTCGTGCCCGACGCCGGCCGCCCCGCCGTGCTGCGCGCGCGCTACAACGAGGACACCGACACCTGGGAGCTGCGCGAACACAGGTAGCGACACGCACACTGCACAGCGCTCATCGCGGAGCTGCGGCGCCGCCTGCTGGTGGCCGACAGCTTCGTGCCCGACGCCGGCCGCCCCGCCGTGCTGCGCGCGCGCTACAACGAGGACACCGACACCTGGGAGCTGCGCGAACACAGGTAGCGACACGCACACTGCACAGCGCTCATCGCGGAGCTGCGGCGCCGCCTGCTGGTGGCCGACAGCTTCGTGCCCGACGCCGGCCGCCCCGCCGTGCTGCGCGCGCGCTACAACGAGGACACCGACACCTGGGAGCTGCGCGAACACAGGTAGCGACACGCACACTGCACAGCGCTCATCGCGGAGCTGCGGCGCCGCCTGCTGGTGGCCGACAGCTTCGTGCCCGACGCCGGCCGCCCCGCCGTGCTGCGCGCGCGCTACAACGAGGACACCGACACCTGGGAGCTGCGCGAACACAGGTAGCGACACGCACACTGCACAGCGCTCATCGCGGAGCTGCGGCGCCGCCTGCTGGTGGCCGACAGCTTCGTGCCCGACGCCGGCCGCCCCGCCGTGCTGCGCGCGCGCTACAACGAGGACACCGACACCTGGGAGCTGCGCGAACACAGGTAGCGACACGCACACTGCACAGCGCTCATCGCGGAGCTGCGGCGCCGCCTGCTGGTGGCCGACAGCTTCGTGCCCGACGCCGGCCGCCCCGCCGTGCTGCGCGCGCGCTACAACGAGGACACCGACACCTGGGAGCTGCGCGAACACAGGTAGCGACACGCACACTGCACAGCGCTCATCGCGGAGCTGCGGCGCCGCCTGCTGGTGGCCGACAGCTTCGTGCCCGACGCCGGCCGCCCCGCCGTGCTGCGCGCGCGCTACAACGAGGACACCGACACCTGGGAGCTGCGCGAACACAGGTAGCGACACGCACACTGCACAGCGCTCATCGCGGAGCTGCGGCGCCGCCTGCTGGTGGCCGACAGCTTCGTGCCCGACGCCGGCCGCCCCGCCGTGCTGCGCGCGCGCTACAACGAGGACACCGACACCTGGGAGCTGCGCGAACACAGGTAGCGACACGCACACTGCACAGCGCTCATCGCGGAGCTGCGGCGCCGCCTGCTGGTGGCCGACAGCTTCGTGCCCGACGCCGGCCGCCCCGCCGTGCTGCGCGCGCGCTACAACGAGGACACCGACACCTGGGAGCTGCGCGAACACAGGTAGCGACACGCACACTGCACAGCGCTCATCGCGGAGCTGCGGCGCCGCCTGCTGGTGGCCGACAGCTTCGTGCCCGACGCCGGCCGCCCCGCCGTGCTGCGCGCGCGCTACAACGAGGACACCGACACCTGGGAGCTGCGCGAACACAGGTAGCGACACGCACACTGCACAGCGCTCATCGCGGAGCTGCGGCGCCGCCTGCTGGTGGCCGACAGCTTCGTGCCCGACGCCGGCCGCCCCGCCGTGCTGCGCGCGCGCTACAACGAGGACACCGACACCTGGGAGCTGCGCGAACACAGGTAGCGACACGCACACTGCACAGCGCTCATCGCGGAGCTGCGGCGCCGCCTGCTGGTGGCCGACAGCTTCGTGCCCGACGCCGGCCGCCCCGCCGTGCTGCGCGCGCGCTACAACGAGGACACCGACACCTGGGAGCTGCGCGAACACAGGTAGCGACACGCACACTGCACAGCGCTCATCGCGGAGCTGCGGCGCCGCCTGCTGGTGGCCGACAGCTTCGTGCCCGACGCCGGCCGCCCCGCCGTGCTGCGCGCGCGCTACAACGAGGACACCGACACCTGGGAGCTGCGCGAACACAGGTAGCGACACGCACACTGCACAGCGCTCATCGCGGAGCTGCGGCGCCGCCTGCTGGTGGCCGACAGCTTCGTGCCCGACGCCGGCCGCCCCGCCGTGCTGCGCGCGCGCTACAACGAGGACACCGACACCTGGGAGCTGCGCGAACACAGGTAGCGACACGCACACTGCACAGCGCTCATCGCGGAGCTGCGGCGCCGCCTGCTGGTGGCCGACAGCTTCGTGCCCGACGCCGGCCGCCCCGCCGTGCTGCGCGCGCGCTACAACGAGGACACCGACACCTGGGAGCTGCGCGAACACAGGTAGCGACACGCACACTGCACAGCGCTCATCGCGGAGCTGCGGCGCCGCCTGCTGGTGGCCGACAGCTTCGTGCCCGACGCCGGCCGCCCCGCCGTGCTGCGCGCGCGCTACAACGAGGACACCGACACCTGGGAGCTGCGCGAACACAGGTAGCGACACGCACACTGCACAGCGCTCATCGCGGAGCTGCGGCGCCGCCTGCTGGTGTACTAGGACTGCGGCACTGTATGTCTCGTCAGTAACACTGGTCCCTGTCCACAGCGGCGTGGAGCCCCTGGCGGAGCGGCCGGTGGCGGGCGGCGCGCGGCGGCGGCCCACGTGCGCGGCGGCGCTGGCACAGAGACTGGCGCGGCAGCGCGCGGAGAACGTGCTGGATCTGGCGCCGCTGCCGCTGCCCTCCACCACGCGCACCTACACGCCGCCCAGACACAACCACCATACGCAGGTAATTCACTATAATATTCCACAACTTTTACACAACGCTGTCTAGTCCCAAGATAAGCAGAGCAATATGCACATTCCAAATTCTATACACAGTAACTTACAGTCGTGTATCGTCAACATGTATTTGATATGTATTTATGAAAACAAGTTTTAACGTTTGAATCCCCAACCGGTCCAATGAGACCGCGCTGTTATTGTTTTTACTATTGTGTCTCGTTTCGCGGGTATCTGAGTAATTAATACTACCAGCTTTTAGTAAAATATTTGAGAAGCTAGATTAATTAAAAAGACTTTGTAAACATAAAAAAAAACTGTTACATTCCAAACAGTTTGATTTTACAAGGAATTGTTCAACAACCGGTATCGTTGCTGAACTTTTGGGACACGTTTATAATACATGTAAAAACAAACGTATATACCCTGGCCATGATTTGCGATTTGTACAAAGCATTCGACTAGGTTCTTCATGAAACTTTACGCGGGAAACTATACCATTGCGAGACCCCGAACTGCTCCCTAGATTTTCTTCAATTTTTACTTCATATTTAAGTGGTAAAATTCAGAGAGTTGACGTGATCGAAAAAACATCTCCTGGATCTATAGCAACATTGGGTGCCCCCCAAGGCTCAATTATGGACCCATTTTTGTTTTTATTTTTTTGTCTTACCTCATAAATGCCTCTATTGTTGTTTGCACACTAAAGCCTAAAGGTTTCCTTGTAATTTAATGAAAAACAATAATAATGTAATCAAAATAACATACCCAGTCTCTAGTAGTAGTACCCAGTCACGGCACGTTATGTAGGTTCTGCATATTTGGGGGGGTTTTGCCATAATCGCCACGCTTGGCATGCGGGTTGGCGATCGCAGTGTAGATGTTGAAATGCACAGAAAATGCTGCTGCCCATTTTCTGGTGTGTCCTTTAGTCTCTCTTGGGGGAGGCCTATGTCCAGCAGTGGACGTCTTTCGGCTGAGATGATGTAGGTTCTACGTTTCTAAAATCTCGTATCATATTTTTTGCTATCGAACTCCTCCGAAACGGTTTGCCCGAGTTTTTATGTTTCTTTTTTGCGTATCGAGACCTAGCGAAAAACCTGAGAATGGGTCGTAGGCTATTTTTTACCTCCGCAGTATATTTTTTCTTTGATAATTATCCGGTAGAACGTTTGCCGGGTTAAGGTTATCAGGTGTGCAATATTAATCGTTGTTGAAAATCGGGCTACCAAATCATTATTTATTTAGTACATGAAGAACTTACAGCTTTAAAAAAAAACAATTACAAGTCTTCATATATAGACACATCATACATTTATGGTGTGAGCACAAAAACAAGAACAAATATATTATGTTTAGTTAAGAAGCAGGTTTTATATCCTTGGTTTGCAATTACTTTAGTAGGAAATCAACCTAATCATCAGCATCTGCCTAGCCTTTTCCCAACTATATTGGGGTCGGCTTCCAGTCAAGCCAGATAATAGGAAATCAACCTAATGCTACTTGAAAAATTGGAGGCTTAAGCCGAATTCACGCTAATTGTGAATGGATCCAAATCAGACTCTTTAAATATGCCATTGAAATTACTGCTTGCACGCACGATATATCTGTTCCGCCTATATTCCGGATTAAAACGAAATGTTTTGTTTGGTACATTAAAATAAAATTTGGACAAGAACTCAGGGATATCAATAGTTTTATTGATTAATATTATTTATTATTATTATATGTGCCACCAAATTAAATATTTCTCGTATTATATTTCAGAGCGTACCGACACCGACGAAAAAAGAGCCAGAGATGGAGCCCGTGAGCGTGGCGCGCAAGTCTGCCCGGCCCACGCGCCCGTCCACCGCGCACCAGCGGCTCGGCACGGCCGGCGTGCGGTAGGCGCCACGGCGCGTGGCACGCGGCGCGCGCCGCTCCCCGGGAATGCGCGAGGCATTCCCGGCGAGAGCGACGCGGCCGCCGCGCTCCGCCCGCCTGTAGGTTTTATACTATTCGATCGATCGAGCGCTGGAAGCTTGCGACGCGCAGCCGCCATGTCGCCCTTGTTTAGTTAATACGACGAGCGCCGCGTGGAGTGGCGCGACAGTGGCGCCACAGCGGCGCGGCGCAGTCGCTAAGCGTCACAAATTCCACTCGCGAGGCGCCGGGACGCGCCGGCGACGCGAGCGTCATCATGATCTCACTTATCTTAATTCCCAGTATTTAGAAGGCAAAGAACGTTTTGTATATTAATTTAAATACATATGTATTAAGTCGTAGCCGCAGCTGCACGCGCGAGTCAAGCGCGCGTATTGTTTAGGTTGTTGTTTGTTTTATAAGATTTTATTTTACCATTGTTGTCTCTTTTGTTTTTGTAAAATTTTATTTTGTGCCTCGATACCAACACACGTGTTTGAGCTAGTGATATTAGATAGTTTACAACGATTTATGTATTAAATTGTACTGTGAAATGATTCAGATAGAATACAATTTGTGAAATTGCTATGTAAATAGAGTGCAGTGCGAGGGCACGCGGCACTCGCGACGTGATCCGTAATGTATGTTCAAATGTGTTACCAAAGACGCGCTCCATTCCGCCGGGGTCCCAGGGACTCCGCCGGGGGCCCAGGGACTCCGCCGGGGTCCCAGGGACGCCGCCGGGGCCCCAGGGACTCCGCACTCCACGCCCTGATCTTGTTCCTTTATGTGTAAAATTTCATTCGTGGATATGTTAATATAATTTCTAAACAGTTTCTAGTCAATGATGATGAATTATATTCTTGTATACAAATATTGTAAATAATTATAATAATGGTAACTTAGGTATTTAAAAAGTATCCATGATACGGAGTATGAACTAGTGTAAGTAGGTTGCTAATTAGCGCACAATACTTTTTGAATACCGTCGGGGACTACTGTCATTGTCATTGTAGTGTGCGGCCGCGTGCAGCGTGGCCTAGCGTGGCCCAGCGTGGCCTGGCCCCACACGATACGCTCACACATTTACTTGCTTTAAATTTTGTTAAATCAATTTTTCAAATGTGAAATAATTGTATATTTTGGGATCATAAGTTGTTTATAATGTATTCATTGTATTGGCTTTATATTTATAATTTAAATTATGAATGGAAGGATCATTTGTATTGTGATATATAATTTGGTAACTGCTAGTCAGTCGTGCCGCATACACGCTTATACTCACTAATGAATTAAACATTTTAAATTTTATTACTTATTTTATTTGAATAACCTAAACCTGATCCCTGCCTACTTCCTGCTTGTTGGTTTTAAGTAAATTTTGGGCTCGCTCACTGCGCATGATATGCTGCATGAGGCGACCCCAGTCCTCCACCTCTGTCAGTTTATTTCAGCTCTTAAACTGGCCAGCAACAGGGCACACTATTTACAACAACTATCGAGGAAGTTAGAATCCAGAAAAAATGTCTAAAATACGAACTTATTATCCCGAGTTGAGAACTCCTTGTTTTATTTTGGCCAATTCCGTTAATTGGCCAAAATAAAAAAAATTAGTTCTCAACTCTCAACCTCAAGTGAGCACAAATAGCCTACTCGCCTACCAGGAGCAATGTTTCTATTCACGGATTGCTATAAAGACAAGTTTAGGCGTATTCATAATGAAACTGAAACGTTTTACCAACAGTCGATTGGTCCATGAACGGTTCGTCAACATAATCTTTAACCCATTAACTTTTCGTCCAATGAACGTTTCGTCCACAAACGTTTCGCCAACATTACTCTACGTCAGGGAATGTTTAACCAACAGAATGTTTTGACCAATAACTTTTCACCCAAAGAACAATTGGGCCATGGACTGTTCCAGTGTATAAGTAATCTCTAGAAGCAATATTAGCCTAAGGATATAACCGTTGGACTACCAAGTCACAGGTCGTAGGTTCGAACCCCGGCGCGCACTAATGTCTTTTCGAATTCATGTGCGTATGATAAATTAATTATGACTTATGAATATGAAGTTAACAAATAATTAAACAATTTATTAAGCTATTGCATAGCTTCTATCGCGGGCCTTGAGCGTGGGGACCGAATCCAGAAATAAAAATAAAAAAGTACCTTATACCCAATATACGAGTAGTTGGGAAAAGGCTAGGTAGATGATGATATAACTAGTATCGGGCGAGGCGACAGACCGACAGCTGTATGCGACATAGCCTTGTTGTAAGACATCTTGCTTGATACTGTAAAGAACCATGTATTACCAGCCCGATCTCACTTGGGGTCGGCGCGACCATAAACCTTCGATCAACAATCGGTTTATCGATTCGATGAACAATCGACTTATCGATTCGATCAACAACCAATTTATCGATTCGTTCAACAATCGATAAACCTATGACTCTTAATTACAGTTATAGACCTTTCCATCGCCGACGGAGAATGCGCCGTCAGTCTTAAGACAAGCAATATTAGGTACAGTAAAGACGCAATAAGCTGTAGAGAGATATTTTTTATAATATAGCTTGTCTGATTGACGGCGCATTCTCCGTCGTCGATGGAAAGGTCTATAGTTAAAAGAGTTATAGGTTTATCGTCGTTTTGGTAAAACATTTTGCAGCTGGAAAGGGCTGTCGTCGAAAGCGATGCCAATGACAGGTTCTATCGACGATACACCCATAGGTGAAAGACCCTGCTGGGGAAACGGAAATACCTAAATGAATCATCCTATCGACGAACAGTCCAATGGCGAATCGGTCTTAGGAGAACGGTTGCTGAATCTAATAAAAATGATGAAGGCGGCCGCAAGTGTGAGGGAACGGACTTCCTCATTCCCTAGCCGCCAGGATCTCAACCCCGATTTGCAGCCACCGTAAGCGTGATCTTGCGGAAGCGGCTGGTGAGCTACCCAGAGCTCCATTTCACTCCATAGGCGTCCAGTTATACGGTAACCGCGAATGGTTCAGTTCACACTCGCTTTAATTACTCAGATACCCGCGAAACGAGACACAATAGTAAAACAATAACAGCGCGGTCTCATAGGACCGGTTGGGGATTCAAACGTTATGGAGATGCTAGAAAAACTGTAGGGACCCAGTAGGGCCGAACTCTACTGGGACCAAGGATTTGCTTCTGAAAGGAAAATCGGGAGTCCTGGAACGCAAGGCAAAGAAGGAATATAGGAGTGGGTTTCACTCAGTAAAAGTCTGACACACCCCCCCTCTTCGCCCTAGAGCGGGAAAAAACACTGGTTTTTGATGTTCTATATTCAAATCTTATTACTCCCTAGGGATCTCCCACACTACATTATCTCCCAAGGGACAGAATGACTTGCTTCAAGCGATGATTGTATGACATATAAAAGTGCATTATCGAGTAGGTAGGTGGTGTAAAAATATACTAGAGCGTCAATACCTTTCCTTTGGTTAACATTTGCAATCTCCACAATTCATCCTGTTCTTTCTGCATAAGTTCTAAGGGGGGTTCGGGCTCGTGGTATAAACTGGGGAAATTACCGTGGCCAGACAGAGAAGCTAGTGCAGAGCTTGGCGTTGATGTCTCTGTATAATATACTAGATACGATTTCACTGGTACAAGTAGGTGGATGGAGAGGGAGAGGGAGGCCAAAGAAAAGATGGATGGATTGTGTGAGGAGCGATATGAAGGAAAAGGGAGTTGGTGATAGTCTGAGGGATGACAGGACAGAAAGGAAGAAGAAGAAGATACGATTTCACTGGAAGAATCCTAACTATCCTAATCCTAACTATATATAATATTACAAACGCGAAAGTGTGGATGCTTGTTACTTGTACTTAATCACGCAAAAACGGCTGAACGGATTTGGATGACATTTGGCATGCATATGGCCTTTGACATGGAAAAGAACATAGACTACCTTTTATCCCGATTCCTGCACACACGGACGAGGTCACGGGTGGAAGCTAATCATTAATAAACGATCTTCTTTTTTTCGAATCGAAGGTAAACTCGTTAAATTGTTTGGGCCCAGTAGGTAGTTATACGATAATACGTTATACGTTAATTGCAGGATCGGTGGCACTCATTAAATTCTACAAAGTGGAATAAACGACTTCTTTGGAATAAACCATGAATATTTGTTAATATCATTTGTTACACCTTCGCGCCATGCAGAGCAGCGGTAATCATCCGGATTTAGGCGCATCTACCCACATACGGGCGCGTTCTGATTTTATTTTTATTTAGGAAAAATATAGGGGTGTTATACATCACCGCTTCTATCTTATTGTAAATCATACATCAATATTTTGATGGCAGTTCTGTTTTTATAAAATTTGTTTGCTTCTTGATAACTTCTTGGTTTTGTTATCTTATCTTCCTCAAAACTTGATGCGATATGAACATTTCTGTTTCTTGTAGCTTCTGCTTTCTATTATTTGTGCCAGCGGTACTCAACGGTAAAAGGTAATACTGGTTTTCGGGCATGTTTTCGTGCCACTGGGGCTCTAGCGGCTAAACTACTGCAAACTATTGTAGACTGAGAATATTGGGCAAAAAATAATGTTTTTCCAAGTGATAATTGACTTTCGAATAGTTTGTTTTGTGTTTCTTTTAGCTAAAAAAACTGTAAAGTTAACTTTTTTTATTTTTAACTTCTTTATTTTTAAGCAACACCATTTCTGAACGAAACTTTTGAAAGTGTAAACGTTTCTGAGCAAAGTACTAGTGATGTCCGCATTCGATGAATAAATTACTTGAATAAAATGCAAATTAGAATTTTTATATTATTCTAAAACTAAAATCACTTTAAAATAAACATATTGACATTTGAAAACCGATAATTTTATCAACTGGTTATTGCCTCTTTTTTTTATTAAAGTAATATTTCGTGACTACGAAGTTTTATCATAACACGTGCTAATTTTTTGTTAATTATTTTTCGAGACGTTATCAGAGGGTTTACACTTTGCTGATATTAAAAGTAAATCACAAAATATTGTAACATTATCAAGTCACGCGTTATTTATGCTTATAACATAACTTTTGTCTTACTTATTATTTATTTACTATTCCTACTTCATATTTTTAATAAAATATGATTGCAAAAAAATATATATAAAAACATTACTTTGCAATAAAAACAAAAATATTTTAGCCCGTTTGAAATCTATATTTTGGAACCGAAATGTCAACGGTCACTTTGTTTATCGACTTTTTTTAAACCTGTCTAGACAACACTAAACTCGTAACCGTCGTGTAAATTCAAACGTTTAGTGGCTTTGTTTCGATTGCAAAATGTGAAATTAAATATAATCTAAATTAATATCTATTAACATGGCGGAAAAATTAAAGGACTATCAAGTTATAGACGTTTTCTGCGGCGGTACGTTCTACAAAGTGAGACACAAGGTCACCAACAACATATTTGCGTGGAAGGCGTACGATTGCTCCGCGTTCAGTAACGAACAAGTACAAAACGTCGCTAACGAAGTGAAAACAATAAGCAAAGTGACATCGAAGAGCTTATTGCGGTACTACGACACCATTTTCCACACTCCGTCAAAAACGTTGTATTTTGTCCTTGAATACAATTCGTGGCGAAGCGTGCAGGAATTACTGGAAGAGTGCAAGGCCACCGACAAGTTCATCTCGGAGAGCTTCATCTGGCACCTGCTGCACGAGCTGGCCCGGCTCTGCAAAGCTATCGAAGATTTGCATGTTGTCTTTGTACAAAAATGCATAACTCCAGGGTCAATCTTTGTAGACGAAAGTGGCGAGTTGCGCATCAATTGTTTCGAGCTGACGGCGGCGCCGGGAGCCGTGGACGTGATGCGACAGATCGCGCAGGTGATCCACACGCTGTGCTACCGGCCCGGCGCCTCCGACGACAAGATCAAGGAGTTTCACTACAGTGACGACCTCAGAGACATTATCAGCTTTCTGATGGATGAGAGGAACGCCAACATGCGCCCAGATGTCGTCTTGTACCATCCCACAGTCCTCATGAACTTGGAAAACAAAACTGGACCTAAATGTTTGAATGACATACTCATCTCGGTTGGACACTCATACCTTTTGTCAGAAGTGAACAAATGTGATTCAGAGAAGGCTGTGGAACTGTGCAGAGCTGTTGAGCCTCTCCCCAGGACCCTGTTCAACATTGCAGACAGTCCTATTTACTGTAACATCAGTCCGAGAAGAAAAGCAAACATTGAGATTGAAGAGTCAAGCTCGCCTCAGAATCCAATGTCTCCTACACTAGCTGCACTTGCTTTGGAGCTACCTGGCTTTGTGCCTCGCAGCAGGAAGCCTTATACTGAAACACTGGACAAGTTCAACTGTGCCCAGCGAGTGTCAGAGGAGACTCTGAGCCAGCAGTGGATGTCGCGCCTCGTGGCGCTGCGCCACCGCGAGGAGTCGCTCAACAAGAGGGAGAGGGAGCTCATAGCCAAGGAAATTGTGAACAGCCCATGCACCAAGATCATACCACTCAACGCCTCCCTGGAGTTAGCTTGTGAGGGTGAAAGTAATGGTATTACTCTGCCTCCAATGATGACACAGGCTAAGGACGACAGACGCGAGTGGCTGGCGCGGCGGCGGCGCACGCGCAGCTCGTCCGCGCGCCGCGCCCGCAGGAAGAGCTATGCATACGAGGACCTGGACAGCTCGCTGTCGGCCGACGCTGGGGACGGCAGCATCATCGTGACGGCCGCCAAGATCACCGCCGACAACATGCCGCGCCGGAACATCTTCCCCGACGTGTCCACCAAGAAGGTACACTTCACTGCCAGCAACCCTTTCACAGAGAGTGATGACAGTGTCACTTTGACATTCTATGAGCTAGACAATGTGGATGCTGAAGGATACCAAGTGCCGAGGCAGGAGGCTCTGGCTAAAGACATCAACAAGTTCAAGTACTTGGATCTGAAAAGGTCCCCCTCTGAGAAGAGAGCCTCCATGCAGTGGTGCCACTCATCTCCCTCTAAGCAAGCCAAGACTAGCAAGAATGTATTTGGTGACATCACCAACACTAACCACAGCAGCATGAGGAAGACTCCTTCCAAGACGAGCCTCACTTCCAGAGGCTCCAACACTTCTCGCCAGTCCATGTTCTCCTGCAGGAGCCACTGGAGCATGGAGTCCAGCAGCACCAAGCTGAGTGAGGGCAGTGTCTCTGAGAGGACTCGCTCCTCCATGAGGCTGCCACAGACTCCTGTGGCTCCTCCTGATGTCAAGAAGTCCAAGAGTCGCAAGTCTCTGCTCAACTTCAAGACTCCTTTCAAGTTTATGACAGCAACTAAGATATAGTGTAAGAATGTAGGTAAGTCTATTTGTATAAAGTTGTGATTGTAAATTTGATCTCTGATGAAATATTTTTGGAAAATTATTAGATTCTATTAGTAGTAGCCTGTGTAAGGTATCAAACCTATTGATTATAGTATTGGTTGTGGTTTCTATCTATAGAGTAACCTAGTGTAGCAGTAAGTGATAGCTTCCATGTAACTATAGTATCTCATAGAATACTCTTATGTTGTAAGGCCCAGATATTTCTATTTGACATGTTAATTGTACAAAATGAAATGAAATACGGACATCAACCCACCCTAACCTTAGAATAGTGAAATTATATGAAAGAATATTTTTATATGAACATTTTATAATTCAAATTATATCAAATGTATAGTTTGTGTTTATTTTGTTATAACACTTTGCCTTATTGTGTGCTTGTAAATATAATTGAATTGGAAATTTTTATTTTTGCCATAATTTACTAAAGACATTAATTATATAAAATCATTTATAGTAAATTGACTTTATATTGGAAGTAAATAAAAGAAATTGACTTATTTATGTAGTATTTTGAAATGTAAAATGAAAGCAACAGTCAATGAACAGCTCAGTGAGTAACTGACCCTTAGTCTTTTGTCTTCCAGTTTGTAACAGAATAGTTTTAAATTGTAAATCTAAGTATTATGTTGGTATATCTATATAAATTAATAAGTTTCTAGAGTGTAAAGCACTATAAGTTTTGTGTAAAAGTAACTCGGTTGCCATAATGTAATTCTTTGCTTTAGTCTAGTATGTATGCACCTCATGCTTGAGGTGTGTGCACCAGGTCGGGTAGTGTAGGGTAGATATAAGAAATAATAAGTATAAATAAACTTAAGAAACGCATGTAGTGTTTTATTTCATAATCACACTGGTTATCACTGCACTCTCTGTCATCACTTGGGGCCACAATGTGTTGGTCGGGGGAGTTCCATCATTTCTTCTTGTTGAGTGCCTTGTCTGCTCCTTCCACAAACTTCTTGGGCAAGCCGTACTTCTCTATGAGTAGTTTGGCGATGAAGTATGTCTGTGGGAGATAAAACAATCATTATAATTATTGAACTTGGTTCTAATCACTACAGGACACCTAGACATAGATCTGTAAATTAGTTGGAGCTAAAAAAACAAGTTTGTAGAAAAATTACATAGTGGGTTGTTAAAAACTGAACTGAACACAATAGTGATGAGTAGGCACATAAGTTGTTTTTGACCTTCAAAAAGGACAGGTTCAATGACCTCTCACACGTCTTTGTTCACACAACAACACTAAAGAGTCACAAGTTCACAAATAAAAACAAAAATCAATTTGAGGAAAACAAAAAGGTTTAAATTGAATTATCCTCTACAAGTTATAGCAAGCTTTCAGTGATGAATTGATTGAGCAACAAAGATGACTTGTGGCTTTCTGGTCTAACTGAACCCTATCTTGACCCCAAGTCAAGACAGGGTTCAGTATATGTGGGACCAGCTGTAAATATCATCTGGTGGACATGGTGATTCAGTACAGAGATGCCACTATAGAACCTTTCAGCTCCATCAACCACCCATCCTTCAGCCATGTGCCCTACTCACTGCCTCATAATCATCATGTATGCAACGCATGCTCGGCTGCCGGGCCGCGGGCCGGCCATGCCGCCGACACATTTTGTTCCGTTTTTGCAAGGCGGTCTGAGAGCAGACGGCAAACTCCGCGGCATGTGTGGATACGCCTTAAGTCTGGCAGGCACAGTGCTGGAAGGCCTCATATAACTCATTTTTTGAAACTTTATGCACAAATAAACTTTGTACAAAGATGGACTTAATGCCTTAGGCATTTTCTACCAGTCCACCTTCGGGTGGTTCAGAAACATGGAGTAGTAGGTGCAACCTTGCTCAATGCGAAAATATAGAACTGGGGTTTTTGGCGAGGCTTGAGTGGGCCTGTGTCTGTCAGTGGTAGTCTTCCATGACAATGCTGCTGGTGTTACCTGGTCGCCCTGCACCATGAGCTGGTCGGCCTTGGCGCCGGGCGCGCGCGTCACGCCGCTGGACGCCGCCACGCCCGTCTGCACCACGTGGCACAGCGCCGGCAGGCTGAAGCCGAACTGCTCCAGGTTAGATACTAGTGTCACCTGGGGAGTGAACACAATTTTTTTTTATTTGACTCAGGACAAAGGCGGTAATTTTAAATTATGTAGCGATAATTTCGATAGATGGCGAACTCAATTTTTTTTTATTTGATATTTTATCTTCTGCTGCGCGAGACGTCGGACGGTCGCCTACCTTGTTGCCGCTGCGCGTGACGTCACTGTCCTACCTTCTTGTTGCCGCTGTTCGTGACGTCACTGTGCCTTACCTTCTTGTTGCCGCTGCGCGTGACGTCACTACTGCGCGTGACGTCACTGTCCTACCTTCTTGTTGCCGCTGCGCGTGACGTCACTGGCCTACCTTCTTGTTGCCGCTGCGTGTGACGTCACTGTCCTACCTTCTTGTTGCCGCTGCGCGTGACGTCACTGCTGCGTGTGACGTCACTGTCCTACCTTCTTGTTGCCGCTGCGCGTGACGTCACTGCTGCGTGTGACGTCACTGTCCTACCTTCTTGTTGCCGCTGCGCGTGACGTCACTGTCCTACCTTCTTGTTGCCGCTGCGCGTGACGTCACTGCTGCGTGTGACGTCACTGTCCTACCTTCTTGTTGCCGCTGCGCGTGACGTCACTGTCCTACCTTCTTGTTGCCGCTGCGCGTGACGTCACTGCTGCGTGTGACGTCACTGTCCTACCTTCTTGTTGCCGCTGCGCGTGACGTCACTGCTGCGTGTGACGTCACTGTCCTACCTTCTTGTTGCCGCTGCGCGTGACGTCACTGTCCTACCTTCTTGTTGCCGCTGCGCGTGACGTCACTGCTGCGTGTGACGTCACTGTCCTACCTTCTTGTTGCCGCTGCGCGTGACGTCACTGCTGCGTGTGACGTCACTGTCCTACCTTCTTGTTGCCGCTGCGCGTGACGTCACTGTCCTACCTTCTTGTTGCCGCTGCGCGTGACGTCACTGCTGCGTGTGACGTCACTGTCCTACCTTCTTGTTGCCGCTGCGCGTGACGTCACTGTCCTACCTTCTTGTTGCCGCTGCGTGTGACGTCACTGTCCTACCTTCTTGTTGCCGCTGCGCGTGACGTCACTGTCCTACCTTCTTGTTGCCGCTGCGCGTGACGTCACTGCTGCGTGTGACGTCACTGTCCTACCTTCTTGTTGCCGCTGCGCGTGACGTCACTGTCCTACCTTCTTGTTGCCGCTGCGCGTGACGTCACTGCTGCGTGTGACGTCACTGTCCTACCTTCTTGTTGCCGCTGCGCGTGACGTCACTGCTGCGTGTGACGTCACTGTCCTACCTTCTTGTTGCCGCTGCGCGTGACGTCACTGTCCTACCTTCTTGTTGCCGCTGCGCGTGACGTCACTGCTGCGTGTGACGTCACTGTCCTACCTTCTTGTTGCCGCTGCGCGTGACGTCACTGTCCTACCTTCTTGTTGCCGCTGCGTGTGACGTCACTGTCCTACCTTCTTGTTGCCGCTGCGCGTGACGTCACTGTCCTACCTTCTTGTTGCCGCTGCGCGTGACGTCACTGGCCTACCTTCTTGTTGCCGCTGCGCGTGGCGACCTGCATGCGCACGGGCTCCAGCTTGCTCTTGCTGCGCGTGACGTCACCGCTGCGCGTGACGTCACTGTCCTACCTTCTTGTTGCCGCTGCGCGTGGCGACCTGCATGCGCACGGGCTCCAGCTTGCTCTTGCAGCGCGTGACGTCACTGCTGCGCGTGACGTCACTGTCCTACCTTCTTGTTGCCGCTGCGCGTGGCGACCTGCATGCGCACGGGCTCCAGCTTGCTCTTGCTGCGCGTGACGTCACCGCTGCGCGTGACGTCACTGTCCTACCTTCTTGTTGCCGCTGCGCGTGGCGACCTGCATGCGCACGGGCTCCAGCTTGCTCTTGCTGAGCTTGACGCTGCCGTCCGCGAAGCGCATCTCGGTGCTGGGCGTCATCTTGCTCTGCACCGCCGACATCAGCACGTCCCACTTCACCGCCTCCTATGGGTTGTTTACACGTTAATCTATTTTGCTGTCTCCTTCAAAACGACCACATCATCATGTCACATCAGGTGGGCAAATAAATTCGTTTATCTGGGTATTTTTAGGCCGCTAACCCATAGGCGTTTTACAAGCGTGGGCGCCTATCAAACGTCTGCGCAGCATCTACGTTACGCAGACGCGATGTTGACATTTTTGGCAATAGTATCATGTGCGCGACGTTAACGTCGCGTTCAGCAGATGTTATTGCTTATTACGCGCAGACGCGACGTCAACGACGCGTCTGCGCTGCCTCGACGCGGCGTTGACGTCAACGCTTATGAAACGCAAGTGGGGGAACAGGGTTTTTTGGTAAAGTAATAAAATGAGTATACTATTAAATAGACTTGGCACAATGGGTAGGAGACAAGTTCAAAATTCCTATTCGTGCAGTGTACCTGTACAGGTTTCCCGGTGACCTTAGCGAGCGCGGCGTCCATTGTGACGGCTCCCTTCACCTGCGCGGAGTTCAGGCCGCGCGTCTTCACGTACTCCGTCAGCGTCGTGCGCACTTCCCCGGCGGTGAGCGCTGTGCCTTTCCTGGGTAAAGATGATTTATGCAACTTAACACTGATTTTTGGAGTTCATACCAGGGCATAACGGGACTTACAAGTAGACTTTGTTTTGGTTTAGAAAGTCTGTGATAATTTCAAAGGACAGTTTGCTTTCCATTAGCCTTTTTCCCTAGTGAGGTCCTGAATCTATCTTTAAATGAAACTGTGATAGAGACGGATGTTTCGAGATCTGCCTTCTATCAGTCTACATTATTTGAGGGACCAAAGTAACTTACATACAATTTCTTAGTTGTGAATTTGGAGTTTTAATGCGTCAAACTTTACCTCTTTCTCAAAGTTTGACAGGTTTTAAGAATGAAAGAGACGTTCCAGAAGTCGTAGATTTGAAAAAAAGAAAGTGACTAACTTGAGCGGCGCGAAGAGCTCTGCCACATTAGCGGTGATGCAGTACATCTCGCGCACTTGCGGCGGCACGTAGTCCGTCGCATCAGGTGCGGGCGCGGGCGCGCGCAGTGCGGCGCGCAGGGCGGGGGGCACGCGGTGCGTGCGCAGCGCGGAGTGCTGCAGGCTCACCGCCGTCACGGCGTCCACGCCCTTGTCGATCTCGCGCACCTCGAGCAAGCCTTCCTTGAACAGACAACCAAGCTAAGATGGCGGACCATGTGAAAAGCCGAGTGTTTTTGAGGTTCGATGAGAGCGGCTAATCTTCCTTCTTCTTCTAGTTGGTGGTTAACTTTCTAGATAATTAGCGGCTCTCCTGCTAGGTGAAAACTACATTAATTTCGATATCCGTAGCAATTGCGATAGCGTAAATTAGGTCCTCCGAATCGCAGATGTACGGTAACTTAAGGCGACTCAAGTCAACATTTTTTCCATACAAACTTCGGGGGGGTTTTACTCCACTATTTGACCATGTACATCCAAAGTGAAACATGATATCGTTTTGTCTCATTATCAATTTTGTCTGTACGGAAGCAGAATTGTAAAATAATAAGCCAATAAAAAGTTATGAGCTTCTAAAGTTTCGTTTTTTTGGCTAATTTTAACACAACTTTGAGCGTAAATTAGAAATAAAAGAAGCATCAAATTTCAAAAACAAAGGCTGTACCGACACAGCAAATTTATCGAAGAATTTAATAAATTTTATTTGAAATTGATTGATGCAGTGGTTTTTTCGTAAAACCCCTTCTTCCAAAGGCCTTTTTGTATTTTATCACGCACGCCTTTTACTCAGAACTATCGTGCATCTCACTGAATAAAGTTACCCCCGGTTGCGGTGCGGGGGGACGACGTGTCACAGCGCCGCGCGCGGCTGGCTGAGTTTGGTTCAGTCTACTGCGGCCTATATCGTTCGTATGACGTGTATGTTGACTACCAATAATATCTACGCTTTATTAACAGACTTCAAAAAAAAAAACCGGGCAAGTGCGTGTCGGACTCGCGCACTGAGGGTTTCGTACCAACCTACCTATAAAAACAGTTTAATTTTCGAATCGAGTCTTGAAGACTTTTCAATTTTTTTTTCTTGTGACGTAACTAAAAATTTTCAGTTTTCAGACTTTTCCCGATATTAGTGCTATAATACCTTGCTTCGTGCCAAATTTCAAGATTCTAGGTCAACGGGAAGCACCCTATGAGTTTTGATTCCTTTGACAGTGTCGAAATGTACGTTTTTTGCAACATAAACGGGCGTATCTTTTTTTCCCGTCAACTTACAAGTTTGATTTTTGCACAACTTCAAGGGACCGCGGATTTCAATATATGGTTTAAATTTCAACTTGATACCTTCACGCGTTCCTGAGAAAAAGGGTCTTGACAGACGGATGGACAGACGGACAACAAAGTGATCCTATAAGGGTTCCGTTTTTTCCTTTTGAGGTACGGAACCCTAAAAAGGAGGTTATCAATTCGACTGATTTTTTTTTTAAGCTATTGCATAGCTTCTATCGCGGGCCTTGAGCGTGGGGACCGAATCCAGAAATTCCACTCCACTCCGACCGGCTATGTTATGTCTGGTCGGGCAACTGCCCAATTCAACGAGACGGGATTTGTGTCTGGTCCGAGCGACTGCCCAATTGAGCGAAACGGGTGTTGTGTCTGGTTCGGGCAACTACCCAATTGAGCGAGATGGATGTTGTGTCTGGTCCGGGCAACAGAACAAGTTTTTTTTGTTTAGTCTTTAGAGTGCATCTTCCGAGCGAAACGGGTGTTGTGTCTGGTCGGGCAACTGCCCAATTGAGCGAGACAGGTTTTGTGTCTGGTCCGAGCAACTGCCCAATTGAGCGAAACGGGTGTTGTGTCCAGTTCAGGCAACTGCCCAATTGAGCGAGATAGATGTTGTGTCTGGTCCGGGCAACAGCCCTAGTTTTTTTTGTTTAGTCTTTAGAGTGCATCATCCGACCAGAGAGATGTTTTGTCTGGTCAGGCAACTGCCCAATTGAGCGAGGCGGGTGTTGTGTCTGATCCGGGCAACTGCTGCTGCACAGCACGCCGGTCATGTGGCCCGCGTCCGCGGACGATAGGAAGGTGAACTCAGTGCGGCGCCACAGCGCTCTGTGAGGTGAGGTACACGAGCGCGGCGCGCGACCAGACGGGCGTTGTGTCTGATAATTATTGTGAAGTAGAAGGGTGTCAAAATAAGAAAACAAATGAAAATTTGTCTTTTTTTTCATTGCCGAGAAACGAACAAAGGTACGTAAGAGCGTTTTCACATTATCCGATCCGATATCGGTATCGGACGCCGCGCCGATCCAAAATCGGGGTAAGTAAAATATATGAAATGCCGTGCTCCGATATCCGATATCGGGCCGGACAATATGAAAGACAGGTACTTATTTTATACATTTTACTTACCCGGATATCGGATCGGCGTCCGACACCGATATCGGATCGGATAATGTGAAAACGCTCTTAGGAATTATTTTAAATCTTTTGTTTTTCGAATTCGAGCGGCACACAGCACACACCGCAACAACCGAAACGGTATGACATGTGTGCATCGTGTAATTTCGTTTTTATTCGGAACGGTTCAGAGCGCTATGTGCAAAACAGACGTCGCATCGTGCGTGAGGACTAGCGTCTAACCGCTCATCACTGATACTATCTCTTTCGGGCACGATGTCAAGTGAGACAGCATGCTTTATAGCCGCGCCCGCCAGTGAGTTCAAGCCCGCGCAAAGTGGGACCTTAAAGCACCGTAGCGTTTGGGTCATGTTTTGGACAAGGAAACCACACAAACTAATCAATGGAAAACTGTATTGTGTAAATTTAGTTCATACTTTTAAATAAAACATTAATTACAAGAATGGACTATGTCATACAAGATCCATTTCATATACAATTTAATGCTTTACATACATGTGGACGAATTAGATTCGGATCGTTAGACTCAACTCACACTGGCCAGAGTCTACGCTATGCCAGTGTAAGTTGAGCCTAAATAAGCTAGGCTTAAATGTGACACTTTTTTTTTAAGTGGGGAATCATCAGAATGACTTCTCCCTCTCTTGGGCGGTACGGGATGGCGTGTCAGACTTTTACTGACTATACCCCACCCCATTACTTCTTTGCCTTCGTTCTGAGGTCACGAGCTTCCCTTTCGGAGTCCAATCCGTGGGCCGAGAGGCTTCGACCCTGCTGGGTCCCTACAGTTTGCTGACATCTCCTTGAGGCGCGCGTGGAACAGTACGCGCCAATTGCCGGACGGCAAGCTACACAGTGCTCGCCGTCCGCAAGCACGCAAGTGGTCAGAAATCGGGATCAGAATCCTGGCGTTGGTGGGGGCGTGAGGGCCGTTCCCTCTGGCGCTTGCGGTCGGCCTCCCTCGCTTGCATTACTACATCGCAGGAGGCGACCGCCTGCCACTCCTCCTCGCTCCGGTCTATGACCTGGAACCGGCGCGCGAGGCCACTGTCGCCGATCGCTTCCACGAGTGCATGGCGTTGCTCCGCCCAAGCGGGGTACACCTCTACCGTATGTTCCACCGTGACTTCCGGGCGGTCAAACCAGTGGCGACACCCAGGTTGTTACGCCTGAATACGATGCAGGGATCTCCCGAACTTACCATGTTCGGCAAGGGCCTGCGTCAAATGGAAGATGAGGACGCCGTGACGTCTTTCCAACCATTCTTCAATGAGGGAACTTACCGAAATAATTGTAGCTTACCCATCCCATAAATATGTTGCGTTATGGAAATATTGAATCACGCGTCGGCGTGCTTTAGTTGCGCGCAATGACGCGTAAGCTATCAATCACTAGTGACATTCTAGAATGTTTGAAAAGTGTCTGACACTCAGCTTTGTGAACTGGCCTCGTAAAAGTCGTATAACTAATAATTTACTACGATTTTAACACGTTTACCTGTTGCATAGCTTCGAGAAATTTGCCTAGTTTCTTATATGAGGATTTCTTTACTTCTAACGTCCGGTCCGGAGGGCACAGGGCTATTAAATGATTTCTGAAACATGAAACATAATTGACACATGATATCAAGTATATTTAAGGGGATGTTATTTATGTAAGTTAGTAAGTAAGTTAGAATAGTAGTAACCTGTACAAGAGGTTGGTTTTGAGCGGCAGCTCCGCATTCTTGGCGTCTAGCTTGAGGAACGAGAGCAGGCACCAGCGCAGCAGACCGTCCATGTCGCTTGGGATGTCGTAATCCTCTGTCTGGGAGTCCTCTGGAATTCAATACGATTTTTTTAGTGTGGTAAAATAGTAAAGTAGCCCTATGGCAAGGCTCATGGTATATTTTTTTAAATTATAATTTAGAAAAACCCATTGCCTTTTTTTTATCGGCCTGATAATGTTCTCACTGCTGGGACTCAGGCCTCCTCTCTAGGAGAGGGAATGGGCCATGCGGCCAAATCCACCACGCGGGCCCAGTGCGGATTGGTGGATATCACATGTCTTCAATTTTTTGGTTCTAGGACGTGCCGGTTTCCTCACGATGTTTTCCTTCACCGTTTTGAGAGACTGCTCTCTGCTTCCGGTGATGAAATAAATTACACAAAGTAATGTGCCTGGTTGGGTTCGAACCCGTAACCTACAACTTGTAAGTCGGGGCAGTTACCACTGGGCCACCACTGCTCTATTGATTGCTATTTTATAATAGCTAAATTTAACATTAAGGGCCTGTGCACACCAAGTTTTTTAAACGCGCTGTTTATGCGTGTTTAAAAAACGTGTGTCGACGGCGTGCTTTTATCCTTAAAAAGATCTATAGGCTGTGTCTGACACGCGTGTGTACTGCTACAAACACGTCCACGGCGCGTTTAAAATACGTGGTATTCACAGGCCCTGACTAAGTTACGCGTGGTACCTGTAAGTACACTGTCGTCGACATCAGCCTCTCCTTCATCCTTCTGCTCCTCCGGTACCTCCTCGGCGATCACTTTGGGTTCGTTCTGCGGCGGTGGCGGCGCCTGCGCTGGGGGTGGCGACTGCGGCGGCTGCGCTGGCGGCGGCCGCCTGCCCAGGCTGGGCCACTCCTCTCTGACCGGTGGTTGGATGTTCATCTGCAAGGGTAACATAATTTTTTTTATAGGATTACTTACATAAACTTGTGGGGCAAACCAGACAGTAAATACAGAGTGCCACCTGTTAGTCTCTCTAAAAAGTCAACCAACTTGGGTAAATATTAGGGTACAATGAAATCTGATAAGGGGGCCTTTGCCCTGCAGTGGGACACAACAAGCTCATAATAATAATTTAATAATTTACAGTGGCTACAAATGTTTTTCGGAAAACTTGTTGTGTGCTGTTGTTTGTTTGTCCTTCTTTGAACTTTGTTAAGTAAATAGGTTATTCTTAGAAAAAACTTTTTATACATTTTTGTAAACAACAGACTGTCACTTTCTTTCAATTTTTGATTCAGCTCCATAGGACAAGAACATACTGTAATAGTATCCACAATAGTATTCTTGCTGTTACACTCTGACACAAAGCTCATTAAATAAATAAACAAGGAAGCAGACTCCTTTAGACGTCTATAGCTGGCGGGTTAAGCTTGGACCACTCAATGTTACATACTGGTAAGAAGGCTACTTGTCTCACCTGACTGACTTGTGAGGTTAAGTCTATGGTGATGTCTCCCTGGCTGTAGCCGGCCAGGCCCAGCTTGGGCCGCTCTACCTTATTGAACTTGTTGTCTTTGCACAGCTGGTCTCCAAACACCTGGATTGTGTCTAGACATACTCCTCTGGAAAAATAATAAAAGAATAATTATTTTTTAAAGCAGTTTTACTTAGATTAGAGAATTTTTGTACAAAATATATTTTTGTTTCTCCATATTTTATCAGGTAGTTTAGTGTGAATAAACATTAACTGACTGAGCTCTAAGCAGCATGTCTGCACTGGACATGGTGGCTCTCCCAATGATGCAGACGGCTGCATTCTCCTGTGTGCACAGCCCAATGAGTGAGCCTCGCTGGAACATTGGGAACCCAATGCCACCGCTCGGTATTGCCACACCAGGCAGGTATACGGGAGCACCTCCTTGCACCTGAAAATGGAAACAAGACTTTCCTATAACATTTGTTAACTTGGCTGTTTAGCATAGAGGCTATTTGAAGGGAGGTCGATTATGTTCCTACAAATAACTATTCTGAAGGAATACAAACCCTGGACAGCACTGGTGTGTGGATGGCCAGCACAGGCAGCAGGTCAGGCACCTTCCACAGCGCGCAGACGGTCGGTATGAGACCCTCGCTCGTCTCTATGAGCACGGGCAAGCCGTCCACTGAGTACACGTTCACCATCTCCCCCGAGTGAAGCACCAACTTCATACAAATACAAGTCGACTTCACAGACACTATATCCTTTACTTTCTCTTCCGTCGTCGACGGGAACTCATCTTGTATCCGTTGTGCTAAATGTTTCCTGCAATTAACACGTAATGTTAAAGTAAAACACGCTGAAATATGGTCTGGAATTTATCACACTAAAACTTTGTCTTACTTCTCGGAATTCTTCAAAGTATTGTTCGATTTTAATTTGTACGGTTTAGCGAACATGATGGAACTATCCTATAAGAGGTTAATGAAAGATCTCTATTGGAATTTCATGGGAAAAAATCTAAAATGTTTCTACTTGGCACGGTGTTCAATGTGACAGTTACATCAAAAGATTGTCAATGTCATTTGAATATGACATTCAATGCCAATGTCAACATCTGGGGTACGTTCGAAATTCTGAATTTACTAGTAACGTTCGAAACGTAATAAACAAAAAGCCAAAGGAAGTTGAAACGGTTTCTTTACGATCATGTTTTTCTCACATTTATACTGAACTGAATTTTGTCAGCGACTTCGCCCGCGTTTCTCCATACAAACTTTTGACCCCTGTTTCATCCCCATAGGAAGTGACCTTTGTAAATTCGTCTCTTAGTGCTTGCCATGACAATCGAGGAGCTCGTGGCTAAATAATAACAGCCGCACAGGTCGATCTTCAAGGTTAAGCAACGCTTGCCTAGGTTGGTCTGTGGATGGGTGACCATCTTAACATAACGAGTTTCCTCCGTGCCTCGGAAAGCACGTTAAGCCGTTGGTCCCGGCTGTCATTTGGAGATCTTTGGCAGTCGTTACGGATAGTCAGAAGCCAGTAAATCTGACTCCAGTCTTGCCATGAAGTACCGTGTTACCCCAGTTAATGGGTGGTGGAGGTCTGATAGGCAGCCGCTCCTCGTAAAATACTGGTATTCAGCTAAATCCGGCTTGACTGGAAGCCGACCCCAATATACATATTTGGGAAAAGGCAGGCAGATGATGAGTGCTTGCCATGACAAAAATGGAAATCTGTGTATGCTTCAGAGTCTCAGTAGTTTCAGCTGTGCGTTATTATGTCAGTCAGTCTGTTTCTCCTCTCGTAGGTATGTGAATTTTAAATCAATACATTTATTTAAAAAATCACCAAGCGCCTGACCATACCATTGTAGCAAATATACTAATCAGAGCGTATCTACTCCTCGATTATAGTCACGCCAACAAGACAATAATAAAAGATAAAGGACCAAGACACAACACAAGACACAATATGTCCGCCTTTGCACAGTGTTTTTTACTTGTGCATAAAGTTTTAATAAATAATAATAATAAGGTCACTAGTTTTTTCATTTTTCAGAGCAGCAGGTTAATCGTCTTCTAAGGAAACCTTGTAGCCTAATTTTGAGTAAGCTCGGGTTAATAAAGTTGGTTATTAGATTTTAATAGTAGAACTAGTTAAGTATATTATTCTAAACATGATTAAATAGAATTACTTAGATACTTAAGATTTTTATCGGCGTTGGATACCTGCGTCCGGAGACAATCAATAGCTAGGTCTGTTGGGGCCAGGGGTTTCAAAACTAAGTGGAATAGTGAAAAACGCTACTCCTGTTCCAAGTTTCTTCGAAATCCGTTCAGCTGTTCGAGCGTGGAAAAGTAAGAAACATACACACTCACGCTTACAAACTTTCGACCTCATAATATTAGTGTCATCATCTGCCTAGCCTTTTCCCAACTATATTGGGGTCGGCTTCCAGTCAAGCCGGATTTGGTGTGTTAGGAGAATATAGGATGCAATCTGTATGAGCTGAGAGAGAGAGCAAAGTATATGAGATGTGGAAGTTACTTAGAGCATCTAACCTAAATACTATAAGGGAAATGATGATGTAGGAAAATAAATCCTTTAAATAAAGACTTATGCAGAGAAGCCAAGAAAAAAAGTAGTTTGTATCTCTACGTAGTAGTAGGATTTGCGCCAGGCAGTTTGTTTGATTCACCGTAGGCTCATTGGGAGTCTATAGTGGATCAAACTGCCGTAAGTAGGTAATCCGCTTTTACAGTATAAACAATATCTATCTTCCTCTAAATCTTTATTCGCATCCTAATTTATAAATATAATTCAGGATAGATTAGGTTCTAAAAATTTTTTCCACGAGCACTCGCGTCTCCTCATATACGACGTACTCATCAGAGTACGTCTACACAAGTAGGGAGGTACACAACGTACCAAATTGTCAAATTCATACGCAGCTACTCATACTAGGTACATGTACTCTATATCTAACTATACTACTGCATCCTACATTACCAGAACTGAAGACTCCATAATAAAAAACCCAAAAATGTTTTGGTCCTTCATAAAATCGAACAAAAAAGGCGCTAACACTCTCCCGTCTAGTATGTCATTTGAAGGCCAATGCTACAACACCAGTGATGAAATTAGTGATGCTTTCGCAGCGTACTTCCAGTCAAATTTCCTACTTACTACTTCAAACCGAAATACGAGTACCCCAAGTCCATTAAATGCTCCTACCGACACTGCACTAAACATAGGTGACATTGAAATCAACTCAAACCACTTGCTTAGGCTTTTAGAATCTCTAGATCTCACTAAAGGCGCGGGTCCTGATAACATACCGCCACTATTTATTGTTAAGTGTGCTAAAGGGCTAGTGAAGCCACTGACGATTATTTTCTCGCGTTCTGTTAAGGAAGGAACTGTTCCGAGTATATGGAAGTACGCGTATATAACACCGGTACACAAAAGTGGTAATAAGGGTGATATTAATAACTACAGACCCATATCTAAGTTATGCCTGTTTGGTAAAATACTTGAACGCATCATCTACACGCAAATTTACAGCACTTTTTCTTCGACCTTTATTCCCCAACAGCACGGTTTTCTTAAAAACCGATCGACCACTACCAACCTACTGTCTTTTGTCGACTTCGCTACTTCCTGTATGGACGATGGAGGTCAGGTGGACTGTATTTTTACAGACTACAGTAAATGTTTTGACCGTATTGACCACAATATACTCTTACAGAAGATTTTTGGTGCAGGTATTCATGGAAACTTATACCGGTGGATAACATCTTACATAAAAAATCGTTCTCAGGCTGTTGTGGTCAATGGTGTTGTGTCGAAGCGGCATGTAGTCCCTTCAGGAGTTCCCCAGGGATCGCTTCTTGGGCCCTTGTTATTTAATATCTTCATTAACGACATTTACACATGCTTTCATAATTCATCATTCCTACTTTACGCAGATGACATGAAGATTTTCAAACGTATAAATAATATCGGAGACTGCTACTCTTTGCAACAAGACCTCGAAAGGCTAGAAAAGTATTGTCAGTTGAATAATCTGGAACTCAACGTGTCTAAATGTTACACAATTACATTTACTCGCAAAACAAAGATTATATCCCATACATACTTTTTAAAGAAAGACCAACTGAAACGAGTAGATTATGTACGAGATTTAGGTGTGATACATGATTCCAAACTTACCTATGAGAAGCACGTAGATCACATAGTGAACAAAGCTAACAAAGCTATGGGGTTCTTAAAAAGATCTTGTTCCCAGTTTACAGACCCCAAAATTATCAAAATATTGTACTGTTCCTTCGTCCGTAGCTCACTTGAATACTGTTCGCAGGTTTGGAATCCCATGTATGACATCTATATCTCAAGATTGGAATCCGTCCAGCGAAATTTTACGCGATACCTACAGTATAAGTGTAAGACCCGCGATCATAATTACGAATCGAGATGCAAAAGGTACCATTTATTACCACTCAGGGAAAGAAGGAGTATATCGGATGTCTCTTTCCTCGTTAAGTTAGTTCAATCTTACATCGACGCCCCGCAACTACTGTCCAAGATTAATTTACGTGCCCCCACTAGATCTGCTAGAATACCCTTTCTTCTTCTTAACGTTCCCCGTTGCTACACAAATTACAGACAGAATTCGTTTTTTATAAGATGCGCAAAGTCCTACAATAATTTGGTTGACTTTTCTGAACTTGACTTATTTACATCGAAGCCGCAGGTATTCAATCGAATACTTACGAAACATTGGTTCGAGAACTGTGTTAGTTTGTCCTAAAATACCTAATATCGTGACTGTGTTATGACACAAAGTTATGTTATTTTGTTAAAGTACAATTTAAGTTCTTATTTTTAAGTACTTATTTCTCTTTCAAGCATGCTCTATAATATAGATATTTAAATGTGAAAACATATAATTGGTTAATAGTTGCATAATTTGTTGTTTTGTTTGTTTGTTAATACTGTTTGTTTTCCGTTTGTAATAAAATAAAATAAAATAAAATAAAAAATAAATCCCTACAGGCGCTGTCTGAATTCTATTCAGAGTTTCAGACAGGAATGCGGAAGGGGCGCCGAACGTACAGACGAGATTGTGTGGGGGGAAGTGGGGTGGTTCATAAAAGCACAGCATTATGTGCACGAAGCCTGCTAATACTCGTGCGTTTGAGCTTGTTACTGTTACATCAATCTTTGTTTACGTGGTAGACGAGCCGGCACGAGAGCCCGAGGCAGGCGGTGCAAGGCGTGGAGGTCGCACGCACACCGCCACACACTACCAATACAATACGGATTGATTGGAGCTCAAATAAGTATGCTACCGTCACAGAATAAAGTATGCTACCGACCGTGTACATCGTTCACTGCAATTCTTTCTTCATTCCATTATTGGCATAGTTTCGACTTTCAGATAGGATGTTCATGGACTATGAAATTGACATTTCGGTCCGATTAGGTAGAATCTTAGGTACGTGCTTTTCAACTGAGATATGATGGACGTTCTGCATCATGATTAGTGGGTTCAATACCTGTTCGAACAGGCTGTGTCCTATGTTTTTATATAGTCACTTATCTAATGCGGTCATTTAGGTTCTTTGGATACTACGGTCACTAACTACCGATGGTATACACACATCAAATACCTACACCTTCTTCTTCTTCTTCCAGCCCTTATCTCATATAACTAACTGGTATCGGCGCGAAACATTATAATTACTTTTAAATATACCTAGTTACTTTAGGCAGTATTTTTAATGTCTGAATGAAGAGAATAATTCAAGCCGCCCAAGACAAAGACAGCTTTATTTCCGTGTTGGATGCTCAAATCAAGATGCTTTCGAGAAATCTGAAGGCGCTCTTACCAGTAGCGGGCCATCAATTTCGTGCCCGTGGTAGCCCGTTTTGGGATAAGGTTAGATTATCTTATTCATCTTCATGCTGTCCACTTGCTTCATATCCCTTCTCAACTCTTATTGCACATCGACAGCGTCAAGTGATGATTTTGAAGCAAAACCGAAACAATAAAACGGTCGTCTTTCTCTGAGGTGTACTGTTGTGGATTGCTCCGGTTGAACCCTACTCTACTACTTGTCCTTTGAACAGTTAATAGAATGAAAAGGAGAAAATTTTTTTGTTTACAAAATACCTACCTGTTCAAGCAATGGGTAGCTCGCCGTTCGGCCGTGTGGTAACCGTCCTGACCAAGCCCGATGATTTTCCATAAAATTCAAACCAGTCATTATTAGTTTTTCAAAACTTCCCTCAAACACCCTCGAGAACAAACTCGCTGGCAGTGCTTGGTAGATACGAATATGTACATAAGTATGTACAGCTACAGTGTGTGTATTTATGTTTGTAAAACAATGAAATTACATTAATGTTATTGCGTGAGTAACTGCACAGAATTTGGCCAATACCTTCATAACATTTCATTGTACAAGTAATAATTATCAACAAATCAACAATAAGCTTGCACCACTCATTTGAACAGTCTACACAATAACACAGCTGAAAATATTTTCGCAGAAAATTTAAATAAATGGTTAGCAAACAAGAAAAGAGTTTAGAAATAAAATAAAACTTTGAAGTTACAATAATAAAGTCAATTTTGTTTAGTTATCAGACAGACAGCGGAAGGGTTTCATCTTAATTTAGTCAGATTTTATTATAAAAACATTTTGTAACTACCACATCCGATGCTGTATCATCTGCTAATTGGTTGGCGGGGATCCAAAGCCATTAAAAACTAGTGGTGTACCAATCCCGGGCTCTCGTGTCCCGGGTCGGATCCCGCATTGCAGTCTGTCACTGCCACTCTGATTTCGGTGCAATGCAGACGATCACGAAACCCATCGCATGATTGTTTTTGTTTCATGCGAAATTCTTGCTTTGAAAACTCTCTGTTGGTAGTTTTTAACAAGCTACGAGTACTTACAATGTCAGTTTAGGTTGCTATTGGATATAGGTTACAATTGTTTACAATCAACCCAGACAGCCATTTCCAAACTCCAGGCATGCCCATTTCCTACCTGTCACCTGACAATATTAAGTACAGCTGTTAATGTCCCACTTACTTTTTCTTATTTAATGTAGAGAGGCGAAGCTAGGTCACACCAGGCTTGCAGCAGTTTTCACAAACTCTCACCTACATTCGGCTTCAATAGTTTCGCGCTGAAAGCAGCTCAAACAGCGATGTTTGCGCTAATCCTCGTCTAGCTGAGCGGCGTGAGGCGTGCTCCAGATCTCCGCAGCCAGCAGTTCGTGCCCGCAGGCGGAGCCACACTCACTTGACCCACCTCCTTCGCGCCGCTTTAGCTAACACACCACAGTTTCTCCCGAGAGCTCTTTGAATACACGCTTATATGGGACAGTTAATTTGTTGTGGGAAAATTAAACTTTAAATTTTCATGAAAAGTTTAAAAAATTCTAACACCATATTTTTTTTTCTGGTAGGGGAATCATCAGAATGGCTTCTCCCGCTCTTGGGCGGAGCGGGAGGGCGTGTCAGACTCTTACTGACTAAACCCCTACCCCGTTCCTTCGTTGCCTTCGTTCTGGGGGGGACTCGGTGTCAACACCATCTGTAGGTAACTTGTTGCGATCCACCCAGGCTTCGCACGGGCGCAAATTTATTAGTGTTACTATGCTATATTATGCATGTATTACGCATATAAACCTAACCTTCATCATGAATCACTCTATCTATTAAAAAAAAACACATCAAAATCCTTTTTAAGCATACATAGGGATATAGGGACAGAGAATACGACTTTGTTTTATACTATGTAGTGATGAAAGTAATCATAGATGTCTGGGTATATTATTGCTTTCGTCGAGATGTATAATAATAGCCAGTAGGTACTACTTAAATAATTACATAACATGGATGATTTGAAAACACAGGATCGTGTGACTTTCATAACGTTCGCTGAAAGTCAACAATTTGACTCCAATCTCTATGGTGTTGAACATTCCATCTTCTCTAAACAATTCGTCTAGATATTCATCCTGGCGCATAAGGTCCAGCGAAATATTCTAAAACAATTCTTCGACACAATGTTCTCCAATCAACAGGGCCTCAAGTCTGCTATTAGAACTGTTTTTGAATTATCGATCATTGGATTTTGTTGTCAAAATCAACAATTATGAACCAATGATCGCTGACAGAACGTTTCACTTGGTTAAATGCTCTAAGTTTTTCACTGATTGAGATTTTCCTCGACGTACGATTAATATCATTGCTATAGACTAGCAAGCCTGTGTTTCCGCCAAATATCTAATAACGGCACTTTCGCTTTGTATTTTATGTGGGAAGATTATCAAACGTCTCCTCCCGCTTTGGGTGGAGAAAAATTGGAAGAAATGTTCTGATGGTGAACCTTTCACAGAGGAACAGTGTGTCGAAGATTTGTTTCAGAATCGCAGCAGTGTGTTCCTTCCTACTCACAGAAATCGGTCCTACCTGTGCTGCGATAGAGAGGTAACCATCACCTCGACGCATCCATTCTGTCTAGCCAGAACTGCGCAGTTAACCAATATTGCGCATTATATCAGGTAGATCAGGCTGTAGGTGTGAATACATGTTATGGTCATTATTAGTTGTAATTGTTATTATCGCGTCATTAGGTGCAGTTCCTGCTGCGGTACCAGGAGGCCAGCGGCGCGCGGAGGTGGCGTGGGCGCCTGTTTACTACAGCACCTCGCTAATCGCTTACTGCTGATACGCATGAATATGAATAGTGGAAATATTGTTAAGACGCTATGAAATCCCAGTATCAAGGAGCAATTCATCATATTTATCGATCATTAGGTACTTATTAAAAGTGGTGATACCCACACGCGATTTGTATTTATAGTTATTTATTACTTACCTCTCGAAGGTTTCGTTATTTGTTTTCATTAACAGCTTTAAAATCATTGTACAATTTGTCCACTGGATTGAGATTCTCTACAAGATCAATTTTAAGAACGTACGGCAGTGATGTGCAAAATATCGCAACGACCAGAATAAAGAAAGCTAAAAGCATGTAATAAACATTGCAGGCCGCACCCTGTAATGCATTAGCCACCTCCACCTCTGCCGGGTAGATAATGGACACACGTCATCAGGGACGACTGCACACCAATCCTACAGCGGCTACAGCTAACGGGGTGTGTTGTGTGTGCCACGAAGCAGTAACTTGCAGAAAGCTCCCGATTCACTAGGAACCTTGTTTTTAAAAGCAAAAAAGATAGAGATAAATCCGATAAATCTGAAACGACATCTAAAGGACAGGACATGCAATTTAAGAGAAGAGTATTTGGAAGGTTTAAACGAATAGAAGTATTACTTTGCTTTTCATCACTTTCTCCTTGTGTCTTTATGAAAAAGTTCAACGAAGTTGTAGATTGAAGTGGAAACATTCCAATTATCCTTTCTGATATCTATGAACTTACGACCTACATAAGGTACTTGGCACGATGCTGCCCCAACTTGTCCTTCTGCATCCATTTGCAGCGTGTGGTTGTTTCGCACCAGGACGCACCCTGCAGGACACTCGCCACACCTGTTGCCGTCTGAGACTAATTACCCTAATGAGCACGTGCCGTAATGATCGGACACATTGATACACGTGTGTTATATGTGCATGTGTATTCATACGTGTGTAGTAAGGGGTGGGTCGCTGCGAATGTGAGGGTTCAATCTGTGCAGCTTTTTATGCCCCGCCGAGCTTTTATTACTCATGCAAGCTATGAATGGGTATAAAAAACTTTTGTTCATGATACCGTAACACGAGCAAAATATGCAAGGGAAGTCTGTTTTGGTACGGGATACCTGTACTAGAATACACATGTTATTTCATAAAACACTAATAGGTATTTTATAAGAGGTAGGTTGTATTATTTGTGTGAATGCTTGTTACTCCTTTACGCTTAAACAGCTGAATGAATTTAGATGAAAGGTACCAGGACAGATTAGGTATATTTTATCTTGGATTGAAAAATAAATATAGGCTATTTTTAAAAGGGGGAAGTAGTAATTCCTTTTAGAAAGTACTATGGGTCGTTTAACACACTGATAGTCATATCTTTAGGAGTACTTACTTACATACGAAGGTTAGGATTAGCCTGCGTAAATTCAGAAAGGGTGCTACAGACAAAGACAGGTTCATGAGATGACACAAAGGAGGCCTCGAGCTCTTAACGCGATCATTTGATGACCTAAACTGAACAGTTAAAAGGATGGAGCTTTATAGGGTGCATAGTAGCATCTCTTTCTCGCTCGCACGCCTGTATTTGTAACACGTCATGGTAAGATGATGATGATGGTAAGGCCCCATCAGTTGTGATTTTTATGTAGTGTTGAGGGACCTTGATATTATCCCCAGTTCTTAAGTTTACAAGTAGGTACAAAGCTGTCTGGATTTGACGCTGGGCTCTTCATCATGTCGCGAATAAAGACAACAAAACCAGTGTCGTCGGCTCGCGAGCCTTGCAGAGCGAGTTCATGAAGATTGCGGCGAACTGTGATGTGGCGGCGGCGGCCCCTTTGTGCGGCGCCTCGCCCGGCAATCTGGGGCCGCGGCGCTCCGCCCCGATCACAACTTGTATGCAGATGACCTGATAAAAGCACGGAATATTTAATCTTTAAGCTGGGTACGGAGGTATGTAAAAAATGGTTGGCGCCACGGTAAGATAGTTGAAATTGTCTTTGATGGGAGAATAAAAGCCTGGACTTATTGTTACAGAAATGTTTGTCTATGGAAAAGAGCTTTAAGTATTGTTCTTTAAATCTTCTTATTTGGTAAGTTTTGCTCTGATACAGGTGTAATTTAAGGAAAATTATAGGCGAAAATTAAAAAAAATAAAATCCTTTCATACATTTCTAAAACATCAGAAGCTAGTGTACAGTTCCGATTGGTCGTTTCTTACGGAGAAGAACCGGCAAGAAATATCATAATTACATAATACTCTTTTAAAAAAAAAGTGATTGATTTTACAACATTACAATAAGTAGATTGTGGAGTTGGGTCACTGTCCTCTCATCAAAGAGGACAGTGGCCAAACTCCACTCACTTAAAAGTTCCGTGTTGGACTTACCGCAAAAAATGTTTTAAGGAATCCTTTTCTCATAACACTTTCTGTGAACGATACTTTACAACATAGTCAAAACATGACTCATTGTCAAAGGTAAGTCACAGTAACAAAATCTCTCTCTCATAAATGTCCCCGGCATCCGCTCTCACGACAACGTCGGCGGCATGGCGGCGGCGGCGTCGTCGGCGGCGTCGTCTCGGCAACAATGCAGTGTCAGGATCAAGATCTCCGCGTAACCACAGACGTAACGCCATTGTGTCGCTCTTCACGTTACTCGAGAGAGAAAATGGTAGGCGATCACGTTGGGAATGTGCTTTGTGAAGGTCGCAACTATACAGGGTGTTTGGTGCATCGTATGCCAAATTCAAACGGTCGACTGAATTGATCATTGGCTATCCTTTCAGACCCCTAAACACTACCCATGCCCTGTGAATTTTTTTTCATAGACTTTTTAGTATTTTTTGATCTAACCTTTGATCAAACACCCCGTATGGTCCCTGTATGGGTTTTTGAGAATATGGTAGTTGACATTCTTTTGTAATAGATTTTAAAACGTTAAATTATTCTAATAGATCGAACAAAAAAATGACTCGAGGTTAGTGATCGATGAGGCCTAAAGTCTGTTTTTTAATCTCTGAGACTAAAATGACATTACGTGGGCTGTCACACTTGTCACAACACAAAAGGAAAGTTTGACATTTGTTTGTGTCAATTTAGTCACAGAGATTAAAAAACCGACTACATAGAAAACTATAATTTATTTTTATTTAAAATTGACGTGAAAAGATGAATTACAGCGTATTCATCTTTTCACGTCATTTTTTTGATGAATAAATTAAGTACCTGTGGTATGACGTCACAGGTGCCCACAACAAACAGAAATATTTGTGTAAAAACATAACCCTTCCTTAGCAGTCGGTAGCTGTGGGTTTTCGAATGCACTTTACATAATAATAACCCTAAAGGTTGTAAATGGTCGGACCGATTTTGATGAAAAGAATCTTAAAAAACCGTGACTAGAAACACTGCTTAATTTTTGTTATAGCCGCATCCAAATCTGTTCATCCGTTTTAGAGCTAAGGCACCTCAGGCGTATATATACAGATACACATCATATTAAGAACACCTCTCTTTTGCGTTGGGGTTTAAAATACTAAGTCGTGGGAACACATAGATCTGTGTGTTCGTGATAAATTCAAAAACTACTGAACCAATTTTCATGCGCTTTTCACCAATAGACAGAGTGATTCATGAGAAAGGGTTTACTTATAATTATATTGCATACTTACTGAGTAAAATGTAGTTACTTTGGCCCTGATGTATTACTTTGGCACAAGAATGCGAGAATCTGCGTTTACTGTGTTTCTATTGATTATTGAGCTTAGCTCAAAGTTATACCTAAGGGCTAAAGTAACCCTGTAAAGTATAGAAAATCCGAGAATTTCAAAGAATTGTAACTTTTCTGAGAAGTAGTCTCACATTTGTGTTACAAATCTTACTGCAGCTATTGCAGAAAGATATACTGGTCGTTAGTTAAAAAAAATAGTAGCAAAACAGAATTTTGGTATATTTCAAAGTGTATAACCAGCTCTGACTACGGAGTCCACAGACATATGTTAATACTTAATAGTCCTTTAGCTGAAGGAAGGACCAAAATTCTGTGGTATTCCTCTCCAAACTATAGCTCCAGGAGTCCAACCAGACCACTCATGCATAAGTGTATTGTCTTTTAGTAATCCAACTTCAATTTAGTTGGTAAAAGTTCACTACGGACACAGACGGATTTATAGCCGACATCAGTAGAGGCACTAAAGGCAAGACCACCCTAGCTCCGGGTATGAGTTACTACAACCATAGATAATAAAGTTTATAGTGCAGCCGAGGACCCCAGGACGAAAGGATCACTACAGCTGTCAAAAAATAAAATGCCCTTTTTGACATACCTATTATGTCATCGCGACTCGCGACATACTTAACTGGTGAAGAAACAGATTACTATACTAAAGTTATAGGTGATTTCTTATTTTCGTCCTGCTGTCTCCCAACCCATGCCATGCTATGTAAAAAAGACTAAGTATAGATTAAAAAAAGAATATTATTATTTATTTATTTAATAACGCGACAAAAACATGTAGGTATGTATTTTTTTTAAACTCTTTATGTAAGAAACAATAACATAATTATTATGTTATTGTTTCTTTCAGTTTCGTTCCAAGTTAAATTCTAGCTAGGGTCTTTCTCAAATGTCGAAACAAGCCAGTTATTCTTTGAAAATATTATACTCCGTCGGTTTAGGTAGTTAACTAAAGGTAAACAATCTTGGCATGTCTTTTTATCTAAAAGTTTTCTATAAATTGTATGTAAAAATCTTTGCAAATAGGTATTTACCTAAATCGATGTTAACTAATAAACTAAATTTAAATAATCTTTGTGTATATTATATACGACCTCTTTAATATAAAAAGACATACCAAGACTGTTTACCTTTAGTTAACTACCTAAACAAACGGAGTATAGTATTGCTAATATCTTAGTCGTACCTAGAGGTAAACAGAGTATTCTGTCTACGAACTAGTAACTACGCTACGGGAGGCAATACGGCGTAGGGCCATGCTTGTCCGTATCCGGCGTATCGGACGGAGATCCACGAAGCGCGATCGCCGGACGTCGGCGAACCAATCCGCTGATCGCATATCGCACGCGGCCGCCGACGCGAGTGCACGTTCGTTGGTCAAGCGCCAGCGCGAGCCGACATCGCGAACACATCGGGATATTACACGCGGACTTTTGAAAAGTTAACAATATTTTAATTGAATGAACTAATTAGTGAGTGATATCGTGTTGCATTGTTGTGGAGCTGCAGTTATGTACTAGTGAGGTGAAACTTGCATTTCGGTAAGTTTGTTTTACTTTTTTAGGGTAGATTTTGCTTATTTTGTAAATAGTGACGGTGTTTTCTTTAATAGGTTGATGTTATTTATTTTGACATTGTTTGAGGCTAGTGACATTAGTATTCGATTCAATAAGTAGTTTGGTTTAGGTCAGAGAGTTCATTGCGCTGTCAAGTTCAAATTATTGAGTACGTATCGGATCTACTATTTCCTGATTGACTACTTACCTGTAACTTAGATTGTTATTACCATTTAACCTTTTTTAATTAAATGTAAATTGGCATTTTTCTGAAACAGGTTTGTTAAAACGCGAATATTTGTTCCAAGCCGATAATTTCATTAATTTCTTACATAACAAACAGACTGAATCGACTTCCTCATTTCCATTATTAATTTGAAATTAATTAAAATAAACACTCTGATTTATTTTTTATGTAATAATTAATATTAAAATGAGTGAGATGTTCCGTCGCGTCGCGTTGTAAGCTGTCATGTAATTAATTGTCTATGGTAATCGATCATAACGTCACATCGAGGCGCCTCTCGCGTTATCTCGGAAAATACCTGGTTAATGTAATAATGACTAATTTAGCGACAAGATTCACTATCAGTGTTTTTTGCTTTCATTAATAAAAGTTCCTAAGATAATAATCTGGAGCGTTAGGCGACAAAAATATGCCTATTAATAGAACAAACTCTTTTACAAGCATAATGCTAAGAGTCCGTTTACACTTGACTTTGAGTCAGAGTCAAAGAGTCATAATGATGCAACTTTATTTATTAAAATAACAAACAAACACATGGGTAAACATACCACATAATCAATTTGCAGACAAAAATGTTAACATTGCTAGCAAGTTATTCACTTCAAAGGAAAACGTTTCGCAAGGCCTGCGTAAATACCACGCGAGTCTAATTGAAATTAGAGCCACTTGAAGTGTTTTGACTGGTGAAATTAACAAACAGTGTGTTATTGAGGAATTTAGGTACTGACCGACTCAACGGGGTTTGAGGGGGATTGAGATTTATGAAACGAAAAGGGGAAATCACACCACAAAAAAGTGATTTTGAATTCAACTGCTAATACAGCATCATCAATGTTTAATTTATACCACATCTCTGCGAGTATTAGTAAGCTATGTAACACTGGAACAAGGTACTGACTTCCGATGGCGATGCCTTGATGTTCTATAGGTAGGTACCATAGATTCAGACAAGAGCAGTAGCGGGTCCAAAGGCGGGCTAAACACCCCCTGGTGTTCAAAATAATCAATAATCACCACCCTCAACCACGATCATGAGAAGCACAGAGAGAGAATTAATTTTTAATTTGCGACTATTAGTAGATGAGAGACAGACATAATTTTGGTACAAGTAATTAAATATTATGCAAAGGGGGCATTAGAATGTTATTTTCTTGTACTAACTATGTTCTATATGCACTGCGTACCGTGGTACTTATTAGTGCATGTTGGGCTACCTGTCGTTGTGTACGCGCCAGGTAAACTACCGGCTGCAGGTACTAACAATTCCACTAAACCGTAAAAGAGTTTCTGGAATACTACCATTATGTTTGTAGTCGTAATACTCGTAATACGCGGACACAATACGACTGACCGTGCGAAATTATGCTAAGTCAGACTTTTGCAACGTTCTTCATTGTGTTGAAGGAATGCTAACAGTAGAACACGTAGCGCTTTTCTTTATAAAAGAATATTATAAAATAATTACACGAAGTATCAAGAAGAATGATGTAAGAAGTACCTAACTTAATTTTCAATTTGACTGACTACCATCCTTTCTTCAACTAGTAATTTTCACGCAATTTGCGGTCTGCCTGGAATCTGTCTATTACAACATCGCCCTAGGGGGGCTATCTCTGTTGACAGCTCAAATGATGATCACTTATTGTAGCCTGCATGCAACTGCGATAAAAGTGAAATTTTCGCAAATCTGACCAACGCGCAACGTCACAATTATTATTTATAGTGACTATTTTTCGTCGGATTTGCGATATAATCACTTGGTACCTATAGCTAGAGATAATAATTTGATCACTAGTTATACCCAGCCCCCGCTTGTGTTGAACTGTTGACTCGAAAGAAATACTAATTCCTAAAAGCTTAGATCACGTTATAGACCAGTGAAGCTACATAAAAAGCCCTCAAGTTCAATGGTAGTAAACAAGTCTGGTCTCCTCCCTTCGGCACTTGCCAAGCCATTAGCCTGCGAAGCGGCTGCAGCACGACCAATGAGGACATTAATGTTGGCAGACCAGTACTGTATAGATATGCAGTCTCGTCTGCGTGCTAGTCGCCGTTAGCTATGATATATCGATCTTACACTTCAGAAAAGTTGCATTCTCAGACGTACGAGTAGGTATGAACATGAATTGTGATTAGTTTCACTAATTAATTAAAACGGGGCCATTAACTACGTATTAATAAATTATAGATCATAAATACCGATGACACAGAATTTGTAGAAAAAGACGCATTGTGCGAATGTATTGTGTGTCCATCATTCGCCTCGCCTTCCTTAAATAAAACTTTTATTAGTAGACATTATTTTTTAAATAATTACTCATAATTAGAACACTGACTAGTCTAGTCGTCAACACTTTCTTAATTTGACAATATGACTGAAACTGATTGATTGATTACATTACAGCGATTAGCAAATAGATGTGCTAATCACCGGTAATTAATAGTGCGGGCGATGTGTAACGTGTAACTACGCTATAATTACTGCTTCAGACGAGACATCAGTCTTAGCGAGTCTTCGCTCCAAGCAAGGTTTTTATCTACATAATATAAGTACATCTAAACAAATAAATAAAATTGAAGTGTCTGTGTGTGATTTAAAAATCGGCCAAGTGCGAGTCGGACTCGCGCACAAAAGGTTCCGTTCGACCGTAGCAAAAAACGGCAATAAAGTCACGTTTATTGTTATCCCACTTCAATACTCATATTTATTTTGTTGTTTAGTATTTGTTGTTATAGCGGCAACGAAAATACAGCATCTGTAGAACTGTCAACTGTCTAGCTATCACAGTTCATGTAACATACGGACAGACAGACGGACGGACAGCGGAGTCTTAGCAAAGGGTACGGGACCCTAAAAATAACTGCTCTTTACTAAATGAGAAAGTATTTATATTGCACGTACAATAAAAAAGGAAAAAAATGTTTAAAATTCTTATCTGTCTGTCGGGCTCAACAGATTTTGACGGGATTTTCGCTGGCAGATAGCTGACGTCATAAAGACAAAATTACTTATGCTAAGAAAAGAATTAGCAACAAAAAAGACCCCTGAAATTATTATTTATGCGATTTTACTAGAAAGACGTACGATGTTGCGGGCAACAGCTAGTTCCAAGTTATAATTACTCGGTAATGAGTGTATTATTATGTCACTAGTGCTATTGTGTGTGTAGCGATAGTGTTCGAGAACTGACGCCAACCACTTACACGCCTTATCATTGTAATTATTTACAATACAACAGCCTACATTTGACTCTCTGACTGACTGACTGAGGATTAAGGAACCTTTTACACTTGCGTAATTTTCGTCATTATGATTTCGTATTTTGTATCTTCAATTCGTTCGTAACGAAAAGGTGAATCAGGGCCAGCGGCGTCGCTCTTCATTAATTTGATTGCGATAAAGCCCAGTTCTAATTGGGTTTAGGTATGTCATTATAAACGAATATCCCTTTTATATTGTTTTTATTACGAAATAAACCCAATTACTACCTGATTATAAATAAATAAATAAATTCATTTATTTTCAGGCTAGGAACCCATAGTAATTTACAATTTGTTTAAAAAGTTTAAAATTAATAATAATAACACAAAGTCAGAATTACTTAATACAATGTCAGATTTTGATCAATAAATAATAAAATGTCAGATTCAATTAATAGATAGTACAATGTCAGATTCATTAAAAATTGTTGGTTCATTAAAAATAAAAATAAAATGTCAAATAGAAATAAATAAATAACAGAAATCAGTTTACAATATATCTGACTCCAGTCTTGTCATGAAGTACCGCGTTACCCCACTTAATTCATGAATCCCCGACCGGTCTCATAGGACCGCGCTGTTATTGTCTTACTATTGTGTCTCGTTTCGCGGGTATTGATAGGTTAATGGGTTGTGGAGGTTTGGTAAGCAGACGCTCCTCGTATCTAAATCCGGCTTGACTGGAAGCCGACCCCAATATAGTTGGGAAAAAGGCTTGGTAGATGACGATGAGTTCCTGACTATTCAGTAATTAAGAAATTGAGTCTTTGGAAAGTATTTTTATGCTTCCAACCCGGGCTCCTGAAACCTGGAGGCCGCGTATAATACGTAGGTTGGAGGTAGCTACGCCCCTGATCAGGCGGTTTTCTATTTTTGGATTTAAAACTGACAAGTGTTGAGATATTTGATGCGCTCATAAAAGTTGGTAATTAATGACGATAGTGTAATGCTTTGTTTTATTGTTCCCTCCGTTTACGAGCCATTAGGGCTTAGCATTTACAGGGAACACCCTAATTGTGTTTTAGTGTTTAAATAAATTCTTGTGACTTACCCAATACCTCCTACTCCTACTCTAGGAGGTAATTAAAGCTCTCAACGGCAACGGTTTAAAATAGTAGGTATAGTAAATATGTATGAAATAAAAGCATTAGGTATTGTTTTTGTTAGCTGCCCCGTAATCCTTTAATATTCAGTAAAAATATCCTTTTTGGCTCTTCATAAGAAATGATCCTACAGATGTTGAGATGATCACTTGCATTGTGAATCAATCACAATTAGTATTGAATACTATTTGCGCATGTTGAGGAGCTCGTGGCTAGATAATAACAGCCGCACAGGTCGATCTTCAAGGTTAAGCAACGCTTGCCTAGGTTGGTCTGTGGATGGGTGACCATCTTAACATAACGAGTTTCCTCCGTGCCTCGGAAAGCACGTTAAGCCGTTGGTCCCGGCTGTCATTTGGAGATCTTTGGCAGTCGTTACGGATAGTCAGAAGCCAGTAAATCTGACTCCAGTCTTGCCATGAAGTAGGTACCGTGTTACCCCAGTTAATGGGTTGTGGAGGTCTGGTAGGCAGCCGCTCCTCGTAAAATACTGGTATTCAGCTAAATCCGGCTTGACTGGGAGCCGACCCCAAATATAGTTGGGAAAAGGCTAGGTAGATGATGACTATTTGCGCATGTTAATCGCATCCATCGGATTCCCACGACTCTTGGAGGCCTTCCAACGTAGCGTCTTCCGGTACGTGGTCGCCACTCCAGAACCTTTCGTCTCCTTCAATCAACCATATGTTCTACGAGCGCTGTGCCCACTGCCACGTACAGTTCGTCCGCTATAAGTTGGCGAGTGTGAAGTTAGGCTCTGCGAATTTTAGCGCTTGAAATATCGTACAAAAATAAAGGTTTTAAAAAAATAAATGCAATTTGCAGTTCTTATTGCTGTTAAAAACAGTTATTGGCATAATTTTTTTAAAGCCTTTATTTTTGTACGATATTTCAAGCGCCAAAATTCGCAGAGCCTAACTTCACACTCGCCAACTTATAACGGACGAATTGTATGTCCAGGTATGGACCGTCTTTCGGCTGAAATAATGGTGATGATGATTAACATCTTGATACAAATAAATTACATTAGTTGCAATGAAAATAAATGTTGCAATCATCTGATAAAGAATATTTTACTCCTTATAAAACGACTAATTACGCAGCACTTAGCGTATGTAATACAGTCATTAGTTTGTTCAATTATGCACGCAAGGCTTTAATTTCCTAAAAAATAACCAGCGATAAGTACTAAGGCAACAGATAGTGTAGGAATTATTTTAATTAAATGTCGACAACCGGTGGCAATCAACCTCAACGTTTTTATTTGCCATTCATCATTGTTGGCTCCTTATTCCGCTGGACAAGCGGATATTACCTCTTTATCAACTCTGAGAACCTGGTACCCCATACACAGCAAAAACTTGTATTGTGTATAAAACGATTGTCATTGCTCTGCTCTGTGTGGCCTCAGCGGTGAACACGAGTCTGTAATGTAATAACTACAAATTGAAATTCAGATTTATGTTCGTTCTCAGTATAGTGACGACCTGAAGACAGTAATGGTGGTAATAATAGAAGGCATTTCTTGGAAAACTGATTACCTGTTCTACAAGCTATTTATATATTACTAAAGTTGGATGGACTACATTTAAATGTGGCGGCGACATTCCGAAAGGATCAGAAAATTAACACTTATCGTTGGAGACTGTCAGTACCTAGTCTAGATTAGTCTCGGAGTCTGTTAAAAGGAATAGACTTACCCCCCAATTATCTTGGCAAAGATCTGGCGCGAGCTAAGACAATGTCAAAACTCCAAAGTCTTGTGCATCGACGCCGAGTTGCTAGCCTGTCGGATTTCTATCGTTTACATTTCGAGGAGTGTGCATTGGTATTGCACAATTTATTTCCGCCATTTCCGTTCTATCATCGGACCACTAGACGTATGGAGTATTGACGTTGCGCCATCGGTACATTGTGGTCATCCCTTATGGGTGGGATGACCACAATGTGTGGTACAAAACCGTTTTGGAAACATATTCATTACCTATGCGTACAGCTAAGGAGTGGAGTTCCCTGCCGGACTCAGTGTTTTATGATAGCTATAACCCAGGGACAACTATATCTAATAACAAGGGGGATTTATATCAAGAGTGAATAGCTTACTTCTTCTAGGCAAGCATGCTCCATCGTCGACCACATCATCACTTACCATGAGTGAGAGAGTGAGATGGTGAGACAGTGGTCAAACGCGAGCTAATCTATACTAATATAATAAAGAGGTAACGTTTGTTTTTTTGCTTGTATGAGGTAATCTGTGGAAGTACTGGTCCGATTACTAAAATTTTTTCACCAATAGAAAGCTGCTGTATTCCTGAGTGACATAGGCTAGGCTATATTTTATGTACGCGGGCGAAGCTGCGGGCTAATCAATAATAAAATGAGAAAACATTTATTGAATAAATAAAATCGTTAATGTCTTAATAGTAGATGTTTGAAAATATATAATTATGTGTTATTTTTTGTCCATTAGCACTTGATGGATCGTGACAAAAACTTCAGCTGGATAATGATACGTTGATTTGTATCGATGGACACGAGTTATTACGAATAGTTACTTCTTGCGACGGTCGGGTACCTACTGGTTGAGGTCACTCCATATTAAATGTGGAGTTGTTTTTATATCATGTAGACTAACATTTTATGGGTATGTTTATAAAAAATATTCGAAACTTTTATTAAAATCAAAGGAAAAGGCAATGAGGGCAAAAAACGTATCAGTGTATGTAGTGGCCGTATGAGGTTCAAGACATGGTTGTGGATCCTTTCGATGTAAAAGAATGCTTTAATGCACGTCACGTGTGAAGAGTTTTACCAGAACATGACAACTTTATTATAGTATAGCTACGATAGGTACCTACTTACCTGCTGTCTCTGACATACTTACCTGACGTTTGTGTGAAGTTAGCAGTATTTTGTCGTCCACCGTAGAATTCGATTCAGTAGTCCAAAATCCTGAGCCGGGGATGGAGGCTAGACCATAGACCTCCTCTCTAACGCCTATGTTCACAGCTTTGAAACAGGTTTTGTTTTTACAAACATTGAGTAAAGTGTTCTATCTTCACTGGTATTCAGCTAATTCCGGCTTGACTGGAAGCCGACCCCAATATAGTTGGGAAAAGGCTAGGCAGATGATGATGATGAATAAAGCGTTCTATCTTGTAAGTATTCATATTCCTATGGTTCTAGATACCTACACATACCTACGAGTATAATGGTATCTGAATGACAAACACACGGCGCCTATTTCTTGCTCGACTCTCACGGCCATGTGTACACACAGGCGTCCATCGTCGGCCATACAGCACCAGCTAGGGCCAGCACGTGGCCCGCACTCTGATGAATATGTAACGCCACCCCCACACACTCCTACGCGCATACTATGTCGCAGTTACATCGTGAAATTAGGAAACTGCTAATCTTATCGGAAAATTCTCCTTTAGTTATGATCTTCCAACGTCCTCTGGCTAGAAAAACACGTAATTTTACCATAAGTTAAGAATGACTATAAAGTTTACTTATACAAGACAAGCCCCATGTGACACAGCCAGGTTCTTTAAGCTTAAAGACAATATAGGCCAAAACACCTGTACGAGCAAACCCGTACATATCAAATGTTTTGAATTTAATGCTGACACTGACGCACAGCGAATGAATAAAACCATACATTAAAGTAAGCGCTTCAGTAGTTGCATAGCATCGATAAAAGACTCATTCGCCGCGGTTCGATCTTCTTTCCTTTTCGGTCAATACCCAAATTGAACTTAAAATCAGAATATCATTTAAATGTACCGTTTCCCCGTAAATTTTTGGTCCTTCGAGCCGGATCGCATACTTACTTCACTTTTACACAAATAGAAAATGTTGTAGACCACTGTCTAAATTGCCTAAGGCTTGGTTTCTGGTAGCTACTTGATCATTTTGCCAGATGTCAGTTTTATAAATCGCTACCGCAACATAGACACATAATAAACAAGCTATTGTGAACTCATCAATGGACTAGTTTTTATCACATAACATTAACAACACACCATGTGATATCATTCTATCCGCCATGATGTTTTCGATACCACCTGTTGTACAAGCCCACACTACCCCAAAACGATTAGTGATTTCAAACATGGAACACTCCATGTTTCCTGTAGTTCTTTTTTTACTTCTCTAGAATTATCTATGGAATCCGTCATGTGAATGCGGGACACGTAGTGGCCAATTACTACGACATTTATATAGAATCGGATTTGAACAATATCGCTAGTTAGAATAACAGATTATTTGAGGAAACTGATCGTACAGTCAATGGTTATGGAGATGACTGTGATGGTTGATTCGTGACTTACATTCTAAATTTCTTAGCGCTTTGGACCCACCGGGTATAAATACATCGTAGAAATATGTGACAAGAAACTAAAACTATAGTAGGTATCTGAAAAACTTATCTCATTACTGGAATATCCGGTGACGAAGATAGCTTCGCAACTGAACGCTAGTTATCTGCCATGAAACTGAACAAAACATCCAACTTCGCCTATCAAAATGATTATAACGCGGCCGCGGACCTAATGATTGGCGTGTATTATCCGACGCGATCGCCGTCCGTCCGCACTTCCGTACGCTAATAGTTTTCGGAAGCTACAGTTTCTCTCATGAGTGCATGACGGGCTGATTGTCATGTGGCATTGGACATCACGACCTTCAGCCTCCAGCCGTGGGACACAACACCACTTCAGAACATTATCGTAAAAAATAAACGATCATAAAAAATACATTCATTATCTGTGCGGTAAACTGTCATGGCGGATGAACCGTTCGAAATTATTACAATGCGAATATTTTATTTTAGTTCTTTGTTTTAAGTTAAAGTCGAATTAATTAAAGAAGGAAAAGTGAGTACCATCATCAAGTTCTTTTGATGAGAATTTTAAGGAAACTTGCAATGGCGGATCAGGATATTAATGGTTTATTATGTTTTTGCTAATTTTAATGACGCCATGCTGTGTTCTGTAAATAAGATGCCGTTTTTGTGAGATCTGCAGACAAAAGATAATCTGGTGACAACGCGTTTTCTTTGTAGCTGTTGTTTCCTGTTAAGAATATTTTTTTTATATCGCTTTGTATGATAAACATTAAAATACCAGCGGTCAAGGTAAACCTAAAGGTATCATGGATTCCAGTGTGAAAAACTACCTCGAAATAATAGTTACTTGGAGAATCCATCTTTCTGTATCCTGCCAGGCTCTTGACCCAGCCTTTAATCGAATGAAACTTGTTATAAACTAAATATAAGTGGTTAAAAATGCGTATTATAATAAATTTGTGACACGTGCCTCGCTCGGCGAGGAGCGGAAGTCGTTACGCAGCCGGCAGCGACCGACCCAACGAACGTCGACAGTTCCGCGCATTTTAATAACACTTTGACGAGCTGTTTTGACGAATAAATATAGAAAGAATTATTTGGGTGGCTAAATGATAAAAGAAAAATACTTGGAGCAAAACGCAAAAATAAACAAATTAAGTAATGCATCGACGTGAACCGAAACGCGATTAGAAATTTGCAAAATCCGCGCGAATATTACTAATGCTAATATTTGCTTTGAGATGGCCAGCTGATTAGGACACCGATAAGTCAACACATTAATATACCGAAGTGCACGTCGTCAGACCGGTGTGTGTTGGACCTTCTTCTGCATCCGTTTGCATAGTTTCACACCTTCATTTGTTTAGTTGTTTTTCCGCAAGATAACTAAGCAAACTGTAACAGTGTACTCTATTTAAATATTTAGAAGTGACAAGGATGGAGATACAGCTATGTGGGTCGTGTGAGAGGGACAGATGCTATTATCTAAGAAGCAGCGAGGTTCATCGTCCGAGATGGCACCCTGGCCCACAACTGCGCGAGTATATTAGCAGATTTGGGTCAGCCTGGTGTGGGTGACACATGACACATTCAGACACATCCGTCAAGCTCAGCGCTTGTGAAACTAGCGAGGAAGACGGAGGACGGATTAGCAAATCAAATGAAGGGAATCCTTTAAGGGCTTTACGTTGTGAAAGTGTGACTTTCATTGTTACGGTGTTCAATTTCCAATATTCTATTGTCATACGCAAGGAGCAAATTTAGAAACATTTCGTAAGTCCCCCCAAGAACGGCAGAAGTCATTTGATGAAATCCTACTTAAAAAAAAATTCAGCACAGCACAGTCAACCGATCTAGACGGGGAGGCATTTACTTCGAGTATCATACTCGCAGTAAGAATTCTTTGCTTTGTAATTTTCTCACCCTAATGTGATGACTGTTGTCAACCATATTTTTCGGACCCTCTCGGTGGTACTTTTTTTCAACCACGCCTGAAAGCCAGAGTCACCAGTGGCAACTAACACCAATTTCGCCTCAATTTGAGTCATTATTTAATTGTTATTGTTTGTGCATATTGTTCACATTCTCATAACATCCGTAAGATGCCTTTCAAGGATAACAAATTCCCAGCGAATGAAGTTGTAATTGAAACTAACAACACGCGACATCGGGGTCTTTAACTCCTATGAACAATTGAACGAGTCGCCGGTGTGGTCGCGACGCTCATGACTAGGAGAGCACGCGTGGGAGGGACAATGAAGGGACAGGTCGGACCGGCGTTATCTCAACTGCCTCGCAGATTAGACAACGACCACACTCTTTTAAAGTGGATAACTGTCGCGAGAAGTGAGTCGTGACACTTGGCGACTCGGTAATCATGAGCTAACAACTAGAGCACACGTTACAGGGGTCACAAATAACGATGATATGATTCCTTTCAAAGATGTCAAGAGTTTTGGATATACAGCAGCGACACAATACAAAACAAATAAGGATTTAATCATCGCTCACTTGTTTTATGCTAATGTTATTGGATACAACGTGTAGCGACAAAAAAGAAACGAGATACGATGCAAGAATGTCGGCAGATATAAAAGACTTGTAGTAATAAATAATAGCAAACTACATGCCACGCATGCATGTTACATTTGTGGTCTAGATATAATTGGTAAGCAAATATAACATTTAAAAGTAGTTTTGGCAAGGCTGTGTCGGTCTGACCCGCGCGATCGAATTTAACTGATATTTTATTGCCAAATACAGACGTCTAGCCTAAAGAGCCTTCCAAACATGGGATTTAAAGCTATGAATACATAAAATATTGCCTTGTCCTCCGCGAACAGTTGAAATGATACCTTTTTTAATATGTTTATTTATGGCTGTGTCGTTCACATTTAAACTTTACTATTTGTGTTCCGATTCCTGTTCCCTCGCTCGTAAACGTTGGAGGGATCTCCTGTAGAATTATTACCTAGATGAGTCCACAGGATATTATTATGTAGTTTACAAGGGCGGTTGACATTGACATCGTAAATATCTGGCTAGACGGGGAGACAGTCGCATTGCAGCTCTTTGGCTCGAAAAAGGAATTTAATGAATGCAAGCTTTGCGAGCTCAGCAATTTACAAAAGCAGAATGAATGTTAATTCATTTCCACGAATGAATGAACACTTTATATAGAAAGAGAGTCTTTCAACCTTAGTTTTCATTTTAATTAAAACAAATAATGATGAAGCCTTCCTAATTAGAACATGTGAATGAGCGGCGCTCTGCCTGTGTAGGGCACAAAGCGCCGGCGATAGCATCGACGCCCTTTATATGTTAACTAGAGGCGATAACTACCTGTGCAGCAATGTTAACAACATAACTAGTTACGAACCAGATTGCTTTAATTCTGTGTAGACTTCTAAGAAATTGGGCAAATAGTTTCTGAGGATGGGCACCTACATTGACAATTCGCTTTTGAACCTTGGAAAACGAATTCTGTTTTCCCCAACCCTGGACGAGATCTCAAAATTAGATCCATTCGTTTGGGATATTTGATTACATTTGCATTACATCAGAATCTACAAACGTCACAATTGATGGTCAATGATGCAATTAATATTAAACACTAATTACTTGCAGTAACAACAGTTACAGCTGTGGTAATAGATAAGTAAGAACGGTAAGATGATGATATCTTGTGGCAGGTTATTTCGCCGTACAGGCGTGTTGTTGCAAGCGATATCGGCATATCGACACAGTTTCACTCATTGTTGTAACACAAACCCGCTGTTTTAACAATACTTTTAAAACATCGTTAATTTTGACACTTGTGGCACAAACATCGATGGATTAGCAGAGACAATGCGTGTTTGGCGCCGTTATTGCGGTGCAGTTACGTGCGAGGTGCAAGCGGCCATCATTGCGTCGTGTGCATGATGAAACGTAGGCAGAATGATTGGCTCTTACTGTAACGTTGTATCGATTAGCACAACACAATCGACTCATACCGCTAACTCCTTCATCCGTGAATATTATACTTGACTCTCTAGTTCTTCGCGGTTTGTTATCTTGTATAGATTCTTTCATAGTTTTCTATTATCTTTAACACCTTATGCTAAATTATCAAAATCTGCTGCATTTGATTGCACTATAGATTTCGATTGTTTGATAGGGTGGCGTTACAAAACAATCAATTAAATATAGTTGTTTGTAATTGTAGATATGCAAACACTTGTATACTTGATTCTATCGCACGTGCAACATTTACACTAAAAACCTTTTCTTAGCGATTAGCTTCGCGTTGTATTGTAACTGTGGTTGCGTCAGCGCGCGCCACGCTGATTGCAAATTTTTAACAATAGATAATTGACAGCCGATCAGCGGACCAAAATATTCGCTCATTTAAATATTTGTTTAATTTGAGCGTCTATACGCGATCATTGACCGTTACTTGATTTTAGAACAATTATCACGACTTGTCTTTCATACTAAATAATAAATTGGAAGTAAATTAGTAACTGTGTGGTGCATTAGGTATAGCAGAATTTGTGTGCTTCTTTTAAATATCTTCTTTTTCAACCCTTGCTACTAACATTTCCAATACCAACATCATAGTATAGGCTACCAACTTATTACTGCTTCTTTCATCGTATGCTTCTTGTATCGAGCATTTATCAAACTTTATTTCTTCAAATAAAGGTCAACCATAAGCTTTACTGCTTCGATCATCAATCATGAGCCGATTGCCTTGCTCTCGTAACACCACGTAATGTCTTCTTCGCCGCCCACGCGCCGCGTAAGCGCACACCCACCGCGCTGCCATTGTCCCATCACGAGTTGTATCAACATCAACAACTCTACCTACTGCCTCTTATTCAACCACTTCACTTTCAAGTTCACCAAATGTAAATACAACAGTCTAATGCTAACTGATCAACATTTTGGAGTGCGATGCAACTAGGGTAGTTTCATGTAGCAACTGTTTTGTTACCGCCGCTATATTAGGAGCTGTGATATTTGCGACTGCTCCAATGTGATGATATCGTTGCGACAGTCGCTTGTGTAATTGTGTGTTTAGTGTATCATTTATTTACTTTCCTTTACCGACTAGTCGCAGAACAAACTCCGCAATCAAATGCAAATGATCCAATAAGAACAGTTGCTCTATAATGATATTCATAAATTCAAACATGAAATGGTTCACACCTCATGTGGCAAGTGGATTAGAGAAGTTAGTGGCTACAACACGCCGACTTTTACCTTTATTGCAGTTTTTGTTCGAGTGGTTTATGGGAAAAGTTTCATTGAACTGTTTACGATTCGCTTTTTGGAGTTTCTTTTTGATTCCGACGGTCTCGCATCTACCTCGACGATTGATTTTGTATAAAATCTGTCGCTCCTCGGTAGTTGTGCTTGACAGTCGTCGGTATCTCAGTTTATCGTTTCTTATGAAAGAAGGAAAGTTTTCCAAAACATTAAACTGGTATAATAATGTGTAACGTTGGTATTATTTTCGCTCATTACGAGCCATCGCTAATGTGTTCGTATTTGTTCACTTTCGCTGTTCTCCGATCCGCCGCCGCCCACCGCGCGCTGTTTTAACTTTTTAAGCGAACATATGACTAATTAATTAGGCTTTCTCGTTGTGCAATCATTTATTCTAGTGTTATGCAGCGCGGTACATGGCTTGACATTAATTACGGGGAACAGAGCACAACGCACCGTGATCGCAACGCGGATGAATTTAGATTCACTATTCACGAACTTTAATTGCTGATACATTTAGTACTAAACTACTAACGCAGATGATAACTTAGGCAAGTGGAACAATTGCTGATTTAAACCGAATTATACACCATTGTGTTGAATATAACTCCCCAAAATGCATCTTCCATCTTGCAGTATCCACGTGTAGTTGTTTCTTGTACCTGTTTCGTCATACTTGGTAATGCACCGCGTGGTCGCGGTTCAGTGCGGTGCAGTGCTCGCGACTGCGATTTGCGACAAAAAGGAGTCGCTGCGGAGCGGACCGGTCGGAGCGGATCCACGGAGACGGAGACTGCTATGCGACCACCTCCCATCTCTAACTGGAATAGACTTTATCGCATTTTCGGCAATTCGTGCTTTTATTACTACCTGTTAATGTTGTGTGGAGTTGCTACTGGTGTTTTGAAACACTGCGACAGCCGGTGTCGGCTTAGAGTCAACGGGATCTGGTTTTAAATTAACACTTCCGCAGTTGTTCGGACCTTTGATCTTGTTACATTTTGACGCAAAGTGCAGATTATATCAGCGTTACGAATGTCGTTACTAGAAGTTCTTCTTCTTCTTCTGCCTGGCGTTAGTCCCGGCCATTACCAGGGTCCGCCTTCCTGCTAAGCTTACTCCACTTTGCCCGATCTTCAATATCCTTCCCAGTAAGGCCATTGGCTCTCATGTCGGACTTGACGACGTCCAGCCAGCGCTTGCGAGGGCGACCACGGGACCTAGCCCCAAGAACAGCCATATCCATGCATCTCCGGCCGACGTACTCCCCGATCGTCGTTACTAGAAGTTATCACTGCTTTTTTCTTTATAAACGGGAAATACCAAGTCAGTATGGTAATAAAAACGACACCGTTTTATAGGTACTTTCATCAGAATACCTATTTGTTGTAAAGGCACAGACGTCGTTTGTTTGACCGCATCGTTCCACATGAGATCCTCTCCCCCTCTGTAAGTGCAGTATGCCCTTGTCGTAATCATGCTTGAGGGCTTTAAAATTTCCATATGAACAAAAACAGTATAGCTATTCAACCATACGATACTATATAGGTACAAGAAACTTGTATGAAAGTCTGAATATTTAATGTTACCTCCTTCCAGCATTTGTATAGCTCGCCTGGTACACGGAGCGCAGCGGTTGCAGGAGCTTAAATATTGATATTTTTGTCGGGGCACCAACCTACCTACACGCGGCACTTCCTCCCCGCTGCAGGCGGACCGTGAATTAGTCGCACGACAATACGTAAATAGAACTACATGATGGTTTATTTTCTTACATGTCACTAGGAATGGGCTCAGGTACTCAAGTTTCCACCGTAGCTCAAGTTTTTTACACATACATTATTAATATTTATTTTTGTTAATTTTGTTTGAATAAGTACCAGGTAATCAGATTGGAATCTCATAATAATAATAAATCTGTACCGTACTCACTCGTTTGTAAAAAATGTTACTAGGAGCTCATGAAGCACAACCAGTTTTTTGCAGCACGTTATCAATTAAGGCGATCTCTGTTTGGTTCTCATTATGTCACCCGCTAATTTATTCGCATAATATCACCTCATATCTACAGAGTGGAATAAACTGGAGACGAAATGTGACGTTAATTCAGATAAGGTTATTTTGAATGTGATGTAATAAAAAGGCAACAAAATGCTCGTCACCTGTGAGCATTACGCCGCGCTCAGGTAGTGTGTCGGCAGAGTTATGAAATGGCGACGTCTCGTCTATATCTCTCGACACGTGCATCAGAACTGCATATAAACTTGTACAAGTAATGGATGATCGTTTCCGTTATGCAATAGAGACACAAAATACGTTAAAAAAATGTTTTACATTCTGGGCTGCCGCAGGGTTTTAGGCAGGCCTATTTATAATACAAAGGGAAGGACCTTTGTATTATAAATAAGCTCGCATTTGACCACTATCTCATCTGATGATATGTGATGATCTGATGATAAATGATGAATCGACGGTGGATCACGTTTGCCTAGAAGTATTCACTCGTTTAACTTAAAGACGGGTTGTAGATGTCATGTAGATGTAAAAAAAATGCTGTATAAAAAACTTTTGTGCGTATGGTTGAGATGCCCATAGTGGGCATCTAATCGTGCCATGCATGTAACCGTGGCATATCACTGTATGCCGGGCGTGTAGACTAATGAATAGGTGGGCTTAAAAACTTTAGTTTGGACCTTACACTATGTAAATTGTTCCGTATGGTGTCTGGAACCGAAGAATTTACACCATCCCATCTCTTCCCGTGGGTGTCGTAAGAGGCGACTAAGGGACACACCAGAAAATGGGCAGCAGCATTTTCTGTGCATTTCAACATCTACACTGCGATCGCCAACCCGCATGCCAAGCGTGGCGATTATGGCAAAAACCCCCCAACAATGCAGACACGCAAAACAAAACGGCCCCTAGTACCCGGCAGCCCGTCTAACCTTGACTACGGTAGCGGTCAAGGCTACGGCGAGGCAAGGGGTGCGAAGAATCTCCGGAGGAGGCTAGGCTACCCCTTACAACGACTCGACCTGGCAACATACAACACGCGTACACTGCGGACCGACGAGAAGATCACCGAACTTGAGGAAGAGTTGAGCGGGGTACGATGGAGTATTGTGGGATTATCCGAAGTCCGAAGACAGGGGGAGGACACGATAATTCTCAAATCCGGTAACCTGCTCTATTTCCGGGAGGGCGACCAGCAGTCCCAGGGTGGTGTCGGGTTTTTCGTCCACAGGTCCCTTGTGAACAATGTGGTGAGGATCGAGAGTGTGTCGACCAGGGTGGCTTACCTTATACTCAGAATATCGGCAAGATATTCGCTGAAGGTCATACAGGTATATGCCCCAACCTCGACACACTCCGACGACGAAGTAGAGACCATGTATGAGGATATATCCAGAGCCATACATGGTTATAAGACTCACTTCACCGTGGTCATGGGGGACTTCAACGCTAAACTGGGCAAACGAGACGGTGATGAGCTGCGAGTGGGGCAATTTGGATTTGGACGGCGGAACCACCGGGGACACCTACTGGCTAGCTTTATGGAGAAGGAGGGCCTCTACATGATGAACTCTTTCTTCAAAAAGCGTGAGCATAGGAGGTGGACCTGGCAAAGCCCCGATGGTGCAACTAAAAATGAGATTGACTTCATCTTGTCGACAAAGAAGCAAATATTCAATGATGTCTCTGTGATCAATGCAGTGAAAACTGGTAGTGATCACCGCATGGTGAGAGGCACATTGAATATCAACATCAAGCTTGAAAGGTCTCGACTGGTGAAGTCTACGCTCCGTCCAACACAAATCCAGCTCCAAAACCCCGAGAGCTTTCAGCTCGAACTCCACAATCGTTTCGAGTGCCTAGGTAGCTCCGTGGACGAATGTAACGATGGGTTCGTGGAAACTGTCCATACGGTCGGGTCTAAGTTTTTCAAGACCCACCGTACAAATAAGAACAAGAAGCTCTCGGATCCGACTCTCGAGCTCATAAGGAAGAGGCGTGAGATGATTCTGCAGTCTTCAGACGATTTGTGCAGATACCGTCAGCTCAATAGACAGATTTCGAAGTCCTTAAAACGCGATCTTCGCCACTTTAATTCCGAAAGGGTTAAGGACGCGATAGAGCGGAATAAGGGCTCCAAAGTTTTTGCGAGGGATCTGTCTATTGGGCAGAGCCAACTCACGAAACTGAAGACCGACGATGGCAGAGTCATATCCGCTAAATCGGAGCTCCTGGGAGAGATCGAGGCATTCTATGGACAGTTATACACGTCTATCTCTAAACCCACGACAAATCTAGCGAATGATCCAAGAGCTAGATTGACCCGACACTATACCGAAGATATCCCGGACGTCAGCCTGTACGAGATTAGGGTGGCTCTGAAACAACTTAAACACAATAAGGCGCCGGGTGAGGACGGAATTACGGCCGAACTTCTGAAGGCGGGTGGAAAACCGGTCCTTAAGGCCCTTCAGAAGCTATTTAATTCCGTCATACTCGAGGGCAAAACGCCACAGGCATGGGGCAGAGGTGTGGTGGTACTTTTCTTTAAGAAAGGCGACAATGCCCTCCTTAAGAACTACAGGCCCATCTCACTTCTGAGCCATGTCTACAAGTTGTTTTCCAGAGTCATCACGAATCGTCTCGCACGCAGGTTCGACGACTTCCAGCCTCCTGAACAAGCCGGATTCCGAAAAGGCTTTAGCACCGTAGACCACATACATACGCTACGGCAGGTTATACAGAAGACTGAGGAGTATAACCTGCCTCTCTGCTTAGCGTTTGTGGATTACGAGAAAGCCTTCGATTCGATCGAGACTTGGGCTGTACTGCAGTCTCTCCAACGGTGCCAGATTGACTATCGGTACATCGAAGTGCTGAAATGTTTGTACAAAAACGCCACCATGTCAGTCCGACTCCAGGATCAGACCTCGAAACCTATCCTTTTACAGCGGGGTGTGAGACAGGGAGACGTTATCTCTCCGAAACTGTTCACGGCCGCATTGGAGGATGTCTTCAAGGTTCTGGAATGGAGAGGGCGAGGCATCAATATCAACGGCGAGTACATCACTCACCTTCGGTTTGCCGACGACATAGTAGTCATGGCTGAGACTACGGAGGAGCTCAGTACAATGCTCGGTGATCTCAGTAGGGCTTCCGAAAGAGTGGGACTCAAAATGAACATGGACAAAACCAAAGTCATGGTAAACATCCATGTAGCTCCCACTCCTATCAAGATCGGAGACTCTACACTCGAAGTTGTGGACGACTACGTCTACCTGGGACAGACGGTCCAGTTGGGTAGATCAAACTTCGAGAAAGAGATCAATCGTCGAATCCGACTCGGCTGGGCAGCGTTCAGGAAGCTGCACGGTATCTTCTCGTCCAACCTACCGCAGTGTCTCAAGACAAAAGTCTATGACCAGTGTGTGTTGCCAGTGATGACATATGGCTCGGAAACGTGGTCGCTCACAATGGGCCTCATCAGAAGGCTTAAAGTCACCCAAAGAGCAATGGAAAGGGCTATGCTCGGAGTTTCCTTGCGCGATCACATCAGGAATGAAGAGATCCGCAAGAGAACTAAGGTTACCGACATAGCCCGAAGAATCGCCAAACTTAAGTGGCAGTGGGCAGGGCACATTGCTCGTAGAACAGATGGTCGATGGGGACGGAAGGTTCTAGAGTGGCGGCCACGTACCGGAAGACGCAGCGTCGGAAGGCCTCCCACAAGGTGCACCGACGACCTGACGAGGGTCGCGGGAATCCGATGGATGCGAGACGCGCAGGACCGGTCGCTGTGGCGACGCTTGGGGGAGGCCTATGTCCAGCAGTGGACGTCTTTCGGCTGAGATGATGATGATGACTATGTAAATTATATAGTAATTATGTAGGTACTTTACTAGAATTAGTTAAATGCCGAAATATGCGATTAATCCAGCAGCCACTAGACAGTAATTATGTTGACAGCAGCCGACATTAGCGACACAAACATTCGAACAGACTTGTCATTAAAACTTCCTCTACAATCGGGCTGCTAGTTTATGGACATCGCGGAGACTTCCGCCCACGAGCCAAGCATTCGGTAAAATTATTTGACAATTAATATGGTTCATTACGAATTTTGGACATTAAATTCGACACGACACCCGTTTGCGATTATAAATTCATATTCTATAAATCCTTATGTCTATACAAGTGGGTGTTTATTTATTAAACCTTTACCTAAGTTACTAAAATCTATCTGCAAATATCTGTAAACAAATCTAAACATTAGGAAGCTTAGTATTTTTAACAGTTTATTTATTAAGTTCTTAGAAAATTCCATGAACAGACAGTGTGCGATAAATAGATTACTTTCTAACTAAACCATTAGGAGACGGTAACCAAACACTCGTCCTGACACTCGAGTTACATTGTCTGTTTTAAAATACCCACAATATAAACCAAAGTTTTGGAGTGTTGAGCGATGAAGTGGCCGACGAAGTACCAAGGCGGCAGACGGGACGCAGAGCACCCTCGGGGCTCGCCCGCATCCTGCTGCAATTACCTCGTCATCCAATACTCCACTCAACGATTTTATTGCATTGTTACCGCCACGTCTATGCGCTCCGGGTAATTGAGACTGCACTTAATGAAATAGGGGAAGCTTTCAAGCTTTTGTTTTGTTTTCCTGTACATAATTTTATTGTGTTACTCATTTTACAACATAATCTTTCCAAAACCGTCCCTGTTTAGTATTTAGCCCATGTTGTTGATTGCTTTAAACACCGCAAATTATTTAAGTACGTCCTGTACTCCTGTCTACAAGACTGACTTTTACGAGTGTCACGGGATCATTCCTCTCGTCAGACCTGTCGCCATACTGCGAGCAATGAAGCATGGTATGCCGTACTTACGTACAGGTCGAACTTTGACGTTTATTTATAGCTAGGCTATAAAACCTCGCGTGTGGCCTCCTAGCCGCCTAGCCGCGCGCTGTGGGCTTCGTCTGCAAAATTGCGAATAAATCAGAGCAATTCCGATATTCCCGATGCTTGTGCTGCGGTATGATTCATATCGGTCCGATACGATCAATGCAGACCGTGTCGTAAAATACACATGGAACCTGAATCTTTTCCTGAAATGCACGTTAGCAATTTCGCCCATGAAAAAGAACTTGAGTGAAATTGGCTTCTTATCCTATCTTTTGATGACGACGAAGTTGATAAATAATGTTTTTAATTCCGCGGCTTAGAGGGCTCGCCGTTAATCCTTAAAGAAATATGCGCTGAGCGGAACAAGAGGAGGGAAAGAGGGGACTTCAGCTGTTAAAAAAGCGTCGTAATTGGTCGACGACATGACAGAGTGGCCGGACGCCTCGTAACTCATCTGTCTCTTGCGTCTTTAAGTTCAATGGATAAAGCGTTTTCTAAATTAGCGGCTATCTATAATGTAACACTTTTTTGCCTGTTTGATTTACTCTAATTGTAAATGGCTCGCTTCGTCACCACGCGCCGTATTTGGACGTAGATGTGCCTCTCATGCTGAGCTCCAGCTGCGTTTTACACTTGACGTGATATATTGCTCCGTATCGTGCTGATTCCACTAGAACTTTACATTTAATTTCAATTCCTAATAAGGAATTAATGGTGCAACGACATTTTCAACAGAATTTACTGAGATGTTTTTAGCTGAAAGAAACAAGTCGTCAAATAGCGCTATTCACTGTAGCGGATGATGAGGGAGATAAGACTAGGACATTAGCATTGTTAAGAGATCAATTTAGTCAAAATGCTGAACATCCTTAGTACACAATTGGCGGAAGCGTCCACTAACTCCCGCAGCTGTGATATGGTGGCTCGTGGCTTGTGGCCGGTGGGTCTGCCGGCGTGAGGACGAGCTCGCCGCCCACGCCGCATAGCAATCAGGCGCTATTGCTCCCAGCCCCTTTGTATGCGCGCCGTAATCCCCAGGGTTACGTAGGACGATGCTTGCTAATGTTTGTTGTGGCGCACCGGCTTTGTTATGACGTCTCGAGAAAATATCGAAGGGCTATGTAGCTTACATACAACATACTGTAGATATGTACTGGTATTCACTAAATAATCTGATAACCTATATGTATATCTAATAAGTGCATAATTCGGGCCCCTATAATAACGACATAACCAATAATAAATATGCCTAATACCCTTGTGATCGAGCATTCTGTCCTGCCCCTATACCATAGTTAATCTTGTCACTCAAAACACAAAATGTATCACCAGTCGCACTCGCCATGTTCAATACAACCTTGCTGGTGGTTCCACATTTCCTAACAATTCAATTGTTTCTCGTAACATCCTCCACCATACATGACACATACAAGCCATTCCACACATACTCATACACTCACGTGTGTGTTTGATCAAGTGCTACGTTCGCTCTTGACACGAAAAAACATCGCTAAGTAACATCACAATAGCGTATTGCGAATAAATTACACATTATAATAATGACAAGCGAATGCCTGAACTCGTGGAGGCTGAAAACAGAGGAGGCACAGGTGTACAAGTGTGAGTCAAGAAGCCTACTCGCTTAGTTATTCCATTGCTAACATTCTTCTGAAATTGTGCTTCAGGAAAGCGAACAGCTAAGCAGACACACTGTGCACACAATTGAACATTTTCCACAAAACACAATTGTTCTTCAGTTTCTTTTCAAGCTTCAGTTGTCAGCTTAGTATCTTGTTAGGATTTGACTCTATGTTTCCCTTTTCACGCGAAGATTAAGTTTTCCTTCAACGTAAAATTCGGAACTTCTACCCTCTTAAACTTAATTCAGTCTTCGTCATTATTATTATATTTTTAGTGTAATCAAATTATAGTATTTTTTTATCCATAATTTATGGTGTATATTATTATGATAAGCGTAATTCGACGGTGTAGCCCTTTTTAACGCGAGGGTTGACTGATAGAGAATACCTTGACTAAGAAGCATTAATACTAATTATCAGGCAACTAGGGCCACCATATATAAAATACAATTTTTTTTACAAAATAACCACTACTGTAAATACAGTTTAAATAAAACCAAATATACCGTCTGCGAAATTTCCTTGATCATACCGAGGCGAATCTTTCCGGATAATCCTTCCTCTAATCCCTTATTCAAAGCAATAAGGCTCACAATATTCGGCACGTCTCTTCTAATACCAGCGGTAATCTTGGCAGCTTCTCACAAAGACTCATATTAAAACTGGCTTCTGTTTATCGTCCTCGCCATCCACTTTGTCGGCGAGAGGGATCTATTCTCCATGCGTACACAAAACTTAAAAGACAGTACTTACTTTCAAGTGCGTAACATGAAAGCAACTGCATCGTATATGGCGTTAGAAAAATTGATAAACATAACAACAGAAATAGAACTACGTGGCAGCAAACGGATTTATAAGGCGTACGAGAAGCGAGCTTATACACGCGAACATCAGTCAACACGTCAAATGCATCAGTGAGATCAAAGATGGACGCCAGGGATATGGCTTCCGAGTAGTTTGACTACAAAACCGTTTTTACTTTTATGACTAATTTAGTTTTGATGAAACCAATGCGGTAAAGTAGCGTACCTACATTTTTCTTAGCGTCACTGTTTTTTCACATTAGATTAGAATATTTTTCTCAAGTCTAGATGAAAAGCGTTTGTAAAACGGTTTCGATAGCTAGAAAATTCTTGGAAAGTTAATAATGCTACCAGCAAAGCTAGCAGGCTGTAAAGATAAATTTCTCATGAAGTTAAATAACGACAACTAGAAACAAACTAATGATGAGAAGTATACTTACCGTAAAACGTACGTTCGTTTTGGTAAACTTGCACTTTACATAATTCCGGGAAAATGCGAGTGGCGTGGCGCAGCGAGGCGGTTGGCGCATTGGCAACGTTGCAGTTACGCTACTATTCACGCATGTCTAGACGAACTCACTCTATGCAATACATAGTATCGTGTGGCTGGGTTTTACTGCCTCCTGCATTTTATTAGCTTTTGACTGCACCTCCACCGCAATCTGGGAGCCTGGTACGATATTTCGCGGAAATCGTCGCGGTGCCGTCTATTTTTTCGTGGAAATGGAGAAAGTTGATTTAAACCCAGGAAACGACTGGAAGAAAATAGTTCCGATGAAGTGTATTGTGGTTCTGTGGTTATAAAAGCCCCTACGATTTTTGATGTACGGCTTTGTGTTTCTCAACCGTAAAGTTTACCAATATTGTTTGAATAGTAAACCTGTTTGTTATCTATCATTATTTAAAGTTGACTTATACTCGGCAAACTAATATTTGTATGTACCCGCTAAATCACTTGTTGTGAAGGAAAGTGTGTTCTCACATTAGACTGTATTTACAAATATTTGTGTGTTTGTAGAGAGACGGATCGCCGATAGCTTTCACCATATTAATCACATTCGTTTGTTTTGTCACCGACATCTCCGAACACGTGCTGTTGACACCGCCCACACTAAAATACTCCTGTATACTTGGTTATTAATAACTGACTGAAAGTTGAGTTTAACACAGGTAGAGAAGTTAATACTTATACCCAACTTTCCTTCGTTCCGTTCTTTAGTCTCTAATTGATATGGTTTTTGGGTTAGCTCATTAGTCTACGAAATAGGACCTAATATTCCTCCCTGAGGTAAACCATTCACAAAACAAAACACTAAAACGTAGTTATTTAATTTATAAATTTTCGTCCTAACTTCTGGTAACGTGGAGTGGAATAACTATAACATAGAACTGGCGAAGGAGCACTAAACCAACTGAAAGTTATAATAAATTCATAAAGTACAATGTCGAAAGCTTCGAATGGCTTGTCGAATGCATCGAGTACGTCTAGGTATTCTCCGAAGCATTATTTCCTGTAGCGCGGCGGCTGGCGGCGTGCCAAGGAGTCGCACCTGTGTCGAGGAGCTCTCCAGCTAGTCCCACCCTCGAGTCTGCCTCGCTGCCTCTAAGCTTTTACTTTAGACTGACGTACTGCGACGTTTTTAAGATGTTGTGGGGTTACTTACTCGTGGAATAAATGTTTTGGGGTAATAACATCGTGGGTATATTGTATGAGTCATGAAAAAAATTAAGTTACGTCTTTGAAATCAAGGAAAGACGGAAAAACAAAAAATATTGCGTTGGAGGCTTAAGTACATACCGCTACTAATGTGTCATCACAAAAACATGGAAATAATTTTCATTTTAGTCAATATGTTATGAAAATGATTACCATGTTTTTCAAAGCGGCCATTATCATGCTAATTATGTATCAGATTTTAATGACAATACCATTTTTGTCTTGTATTTGATCAACAATTTGATGTGGTTGCCACCGTATTGTTCGTTTTGACGAATGATTCACCACGGGTTGGTTATCAAGGAACATGTGTGTTGGCTCAGTAAATATGGGAGTTATGGAAATATCTGTGATATCATGTGCGCCTGGTGGCGACTCATTAAACGGTCGCACATGATCAGCAATTGTTATTACCATCTAACGCCTTAATTGTGCAAGAGTCTTTATGATCTGTACTGTTTGTGGTTAGCAGTCTGTGTGTCTTATGAGTATGACGTACAGTTGTTAGTAGTTATTGTCCCTACTTATCCATTGCTGGAAACAGTTTTCTCACAATTTTGCCTTTTCAACTAGATTCTATTATTCTAGATTATATACATCTATCATATCACAATGACTTCTAATCAAACGCCAAGTGTCTAGGGAAATCAACTCCATGTTCGCCGTAGGTGTTCCTATATGTCATGTTCTCTAGCTATACCTTGAACATAACATGTGTTAAATGTATTATTAGATATGTTAAATATTAGACCTATTTTCTATGCAGTGGTCTAATTAATATGTGCTCATTTCTTAAATGATTAAAACAGAAAGCTGTGTTTGTGTTCAGACGTTAGTAGGTCCTTACACAATCAAGTGATATATGGTATTTGCATAGCACGCGCGTCAGGACAGGCTATTGTACTGAACACATGTGCACTCGCTACAGCTCCTCGATTCAATTTATTTCTATAACCTACGTACGTCGTCTTCTGATTGTTTTCAATGTGTTCAATTGTATGCACGAAGTCGTTGATTCCTTTGGTCTATTGTATTTTAAATGATTATTAGGTACCAGCCAAGGTAGACGTGGGCTTGTGGACGCTTGGCTATGGGTAGCTCACCGTCCGATTGTACTATAATCGACCGGATTGAGCCCAAGTTGTCAACAGCGTGTAGTTATCCAAGCATTCCCCAAAGAAATGTCAGCAAACTGTGCCTGGGCCCAGCAGGGCCGATGCCCGCTAGGTACCACGGGGATTTTCTGAAAAGGAAACCAAAAAGGAACTCAAAGGGCTACTGAAAAACACTGGTGTAGTTTTAGTGAGAAAAAGTCCAGTTTCGCCCACGGCAGGAGATGTCATTAGATGTTCTCCTACCTTAAAAAAAAGTATAGAAGTAAAAATATGTCAATTGTTTGATGGAATATCTGCAAGTGTTGTGTATTTGAGATGTATATTATGAAATCGAATCTTCCCTGCGTTGAACAGCGTATCCTGTACTATTACAAATATTGTGTGTATTCTACCATGAGTGTTGTGAAATGTTTCATACTCCTGTAAAAGTATAATAACAATATCTTCAGATATGATATCACTGTTGAGTCTGAGCTGTTCGCAGTCGCGTCCGTTATTAAGATAATCTGAGACAATTAGAATGTAACACATTGTTCTGTCATTCTCATAACAGTATCTCTGCAGTTACACTAACTTTAATATTTATAATACGTTTGTTTTATTTCAGCTAGGTTTAAATACATCCTTATTATACTTTATCGGAATCTGCTTTCAAAATTTTCATGTTAGAAATTTTCTTTATCTTGCTACAGGTTGTTTTTCAAAATGTTCTGAAATAATATTATCATATTCATGAGTATGAGCCGCAAGGGGACAAATTAAACAAGAGTTTCAGTAATTTGTTATGAAACCTTCAGAAATAATAGAATTTCTAGAAAGCAAAACACTTGGCGTTCCAAAGTGAACTGTTAGTCTAGTATCAGATAATGTAATTAACAGCTTTGATTTATCGCTCACTAACGAATACAACCACTTGAAGTTTGAACGATAACTTTGTCTAGCGTTCTTCAGCTTCGTGGGAACATACTCGAGTGCGCCCGGGGGTCACTTGTTATCAACTTATAGTTATTTATACTTCCTAGGGGATGCCTCTAATAACATTATAGTTGTGTGTAACCCACGCTTGACTCATTACATTGGTATTTTGTTCTGTGAGACCGAGGGTCGATAATTTGAAGATGTCGAGTTACTAGGGCGGCAGACGATATTGAGAGATTTATAGCTGTGTATGCAGCAAGGCAATGAAGGGTTTCATGGGAAAGTAAAAATCGAGTTAACCTTCATGCAGTTTCAATAAGGCGTTACCTTGACAAGAGAAAGATATTTTGCGATAGTAAGGCAATCAATTTGAAAATAGACATAATAGATAGTGATAGACGTCACGAGTAATGGCGCTCTGGCACGAAAACAAAAGAATAGCATAAAAACTGTACAATATCCTGCAATAAAACATAATAAAATATTCACAGAGTCCCCGCGAATAGCGCCGCCATATGAAATGCACATAATTTTAAATGTTTATGGCGCGGTAAGTCCGCCATGATTCCATTCATCCCGCCATTACTCCATATTGATTGTCCAAACCTGGCAATAATTCCTCTGCCAACTCTAGGGGTGAGGACTTGCGCGCTGCGGATGTGTTTTGTCCCTCTCCTATGCATTGCAAAAGGGAAAGGTTCGAGTGAGAGGAGAGATAGCGAGATTGATTCACATGCTGCAGATGCTGTGGATGACGAATGTTGAACGGAACCAATTTTGATGCAGTTAAAAATGTAGCTATAGTTTTGTTAGTATTTATAGTTGCTCTTTTCTCGATTGAATATAATATCTCTTTTGAATCTTATTAGATTATTTTACACATTGAATTGGATCGATAGCTTCTACTTACTCCAAGCTGATTTTAATCATGTCGTAAAAGTCGTCTACAGAAGGATCGCTAATGATTGTATATTAAGTAGTAATTTAGTATTATTTAGCTTGTTAACAAGGATCGATCGGCCGAAACTAGAAACTTCATCTATGATCCAGATTTATGTGTATTACTTGCACGGTAGTTAGTTACCATCGTGCAGCCATAACTTGAAAGTCATCACGATATCGTGACGACTTTGGAAGGCATAAAGCAGGCCAATGTAGTTGTCAATACTAACGAAGGCAATTTAAATGCTTCACAACCAAAGTTGTAAGTAAATGAGCAGGGCGGCATAAAGGGCGCGGCGATTGATATGCGCCTTGCGTCGTAACCTGAATGTCTGGCCTTAAATGTGTCTGATCGCAGAATGCCTGAACTTGACCTTCCGCTGGCTAGCTCCTGCATGGCGGCGGCCACTCTCGCTGGCGGCGGTACGGCACGGCAGGCACAGTGCGCGCCGCGCCGCCGCCGGCTCCGTACCGCGTCCGCATCTCCCGCAATATTTATATCCTCTCGGGGGATGCTCCTCACAAATAGAATGTAACGTGAACTCGCCTTCAATCAACACGGCTGTAATGTGGTTAGTGATGTGTTTTAACATTTATCTAGTACAACGAATTTTATCATAGTAAGCTTACATCGTAATTTATCTACGGTGAGTATTATTGTTCATAAAAATGTTTGCCTAACAACGATGTAGATATTTTTATTTTCATGACTAAAACTAGAATGTATTTCTATTGTTTTCTCAATATCCGTGTACAAGGTTCAAGGAACTAAGTTGACAAGGTGAAAAACCTCTTTTCGTGAGTTAAGTAGGTAGAATATTAATGTAAGTGGGTTCAGGCCAGTAGCCAGCTGACTTTCTTCAGTAGGTGTACCTAGTTAGATAGGAATCGGTCATTATGCCACTAAGAACAATGTAATCGTAGGAAATTTCTGAGCATTATCGTTGATAAGAGCGCACATGTGTCGCCTGTCCTACTTTGCATAAATTATAATATGATTGATAGCAAATCGTGTTTATTGTTGTCCATCGCTGCTAATTTTAGTATGTAGTACACAGTAAACAATAGTAAACCTATTATCTGGATACCCTACTTTGATATTGATAACAAATAAAGGTCCCGCAAGAATCGAGATCAAGTTTAGGATAAGGAAGTAGAAACAAACAGAAAGCAAACCAAAACCAAAGACAAAATTATTGTAGGGTTCCATACTTCTAAACATTATCAATATTATATTACAAAGGGACAAACTGACCGATATGTCAACGCACAGAATGGGGTCTTTAGAAATTAAACTTTGAAGGGGGTGAAAAGGGTGAATTTTGTTTGTATGCAAAATCTCATTCCGTGTATACTTGAAAGTTAGCACAAATAGTAACCTAAGTAAATAATAAAGATTCTCATAATTTGTTATCAGAACTCCACCCCGTAAAACAATTTAGGACTCCCTAATTTAAAGATTGGAAGAATGATATGTATTTTTGGGTAAATAAACTTGAAACTTGGCACAAAATACAAATTCTAATAATAAAGGTTGACAGTTTTAAAAAACACTATCCTCAAAATACGATTAAAGAAGTGTTAAGGTGAACGCACACTTATCCGAACCGAATGCGTCGAACGAATCGAAAGAAAATGATTGTTTGTACAATTCTTCATTCAGGCGTCCTTCCAGATTCGGACGATTCGACGCGTGCGGGTTTTCATAGCATTTCTTATAAATGTGTATTTGTATTCGATGGTAAACTTAAACCCTAACCGGCCCTGACAAAACCAGCCTTGTGTGTCATCTCGATCAACAACATGTAAAAATAATCCATTTTAGCATTTGGAACTAAATGAAAGGTGGTCTAATAAGTAGTCACTGCTGTAGTTTCAATTCAGTTTTCACTATTAAGAGATTCAACGAGGAAAAAAATGTTTTATCATCCACAGAAGTTGTCATCAACGGTGCTGACTCGCTGATATCATAATACTTTAATAGCAACACTAATAACTACAAAGATAGTGTGATGATATGAGGATCGTATGATTTTTTTGAAGAAATTCTTTCATTTTCCTTGAGTTTTGAGACCTCTCCGTCGCTTCACATTTTAAGTATTTGCAATTTGGATGGAAATACATATATATTAAACTAAAGGTTAACAGAATTATCTTTCCTTTTAGTGTTATCATATTCTTCAACTTTGATCTTTTCCGGGTTTCAAAATAACTATTTATCTTCTATATATTATAATTCTTCTATATATAGGAAATCGGTATGTCCTAGAACCAAAAATGCGAAGATATGTGACATCCACCAACCCATACTGGGCCCGCTTGATGGAATACGGCCCATTCCTTCTCCTACAGTGGAAGCCTGAGCTGCAGGAACATTGTAATGCTGGTGCAATATTGTCCTATAATCGTATTATAATGTTCTTCTTCTAAGTTGCTGGCATCTTATGCTACCCTGGTATTCTGACCGATATATCCGGTGAGGAAGACAGGGTCTCAAATAGCGACCGCAAGCCGGAAAATATAGCGCTAGCGTGGGACGCCGACACCAACTAGTCTGCTGTTATCGATATATTCCCGTTTCATGGTGAAGGATCTAGTGCTGGAGATAGGACTGCACCAGATAGGTGCAACTAGTGTAATCAAAGCTACAAATGCAACGTTACATTTATCCTGTGTTGACCGAATTCCGTATGTTGTCTGACCCAAACAATTTTTAGTCCAGTTTTTAGTTACTTTGTATCAACTATTTTACTGTGGAACTTTTTGATATAGTGTATCTTGTGTTATGTTGTCTTGGTACAATTGCTTCTTCAGAAAATTAATGCTCCCGTCGGTGTATTACTCAATATAAGAGCTACAGATCCTGCAAAATGACATCACAATCTATGAATCTAAACAAATATTTAGTGCGAGCGTCAAAGAAATGCCAACAATATAAGAAAGTAGATTAGAGTGCAGCTGATAAGGTTATCAGCGCTAATATCCAGTCAGTTGTGGCGGAGAGTGACGCACGCGCCGATAACGCTTGCACGCGAGTTGTGTCGTACACATACATCTACAGAACGCATAAATAACATAAGAATGCCTACTTTTTCTTCAGAGACTATGACCAATGCCATTTACTTTTTGGGTATTCAATTTTCTTAATCAGAAGCTGTGCAAACTATGATCTCCTAGTCAATATCTGTTCTTTGATAACGAATAGTCCATGAGCTTAGCCAACTGCGTCTTATTAGGTACTTAACATGTGGAATGTTGGGTCATAATTGTGTATACTGTATAGTCTGCGATAGTTAGTGACATTGGCTTTAGTTACGTCTGCTCTTTGAGAGCAGTGATGGCCGCCCAGTGGTAACTACCCCGCCTTAGAAATTGTAGGTCGTGGGTTCAAATCCAGCCAGGCGCATTGCTTTGTATAATTTATTTCATCACCGCTGCTCTTAAAACGATGAAGGAAAACATCGTGAGGAAACCAGCATGTCTAGAACCAAAAATTCGAAGACATGACATCCACCAATCCACAGTGGGCCCATTCCCTCTCCTGGAGAGGACTCTAACCCATAACCGTAATCCATAACTCAGGCCTCCTGGTCTGAGTTCCAAAAATGACAACATTACAAGGCCTAATAAACGTCTAGTCTAGACTGTTATAGCTAGTGTAGGTATACACACGTGTGCCCTGCGGAAGTTCCAGTGCGTTGGTTCCCACCAGTCTGCAGACGACAGCTGTGCATCAGCTGCGTCATATGCTGCGCGCAGACGGACTGTCGCCGGCGTCATTCTTATTCACGTTACAGCGAGCTTCACATCTCCATTCATGTTAGTATTAATAGCTTCTATATCTTTGAAGTCTAGAATTTACGTTATCAGTGAGTCAACTCAAAATTTTTACCCCTTGATTTCGACGACTTCTTGACGATTAATCTGTTGTTCCATTCGATTGGTGAATCATAATCACATTCGGTGGTTACAGACGAAATTGTTTGCAAATCTCAAAACATTACTATAAATCATTTAGTAGACAACAGAGTTTGAGTTAATAACAATAAACCTGCCACACTTAACGCCAGTTAGCATAATGAGCCGAGATCTAACTGATAACATACACATTATGCTAAAATTGAACCTTCCAAACTTGTCCATCTTACCAGGACGGCAGCAACAGAAGAAGAGAGCGTGCATCGTGATGTTATTAATGCTTGCCTTGTTTAAGGATTTACCTTGGCTGTTTATAAAATAAGGGAGCTTATGCTAAACCGAGGCGCTCTGGGAGAAATGTTGATTGTATTGTATGTTAAGTTCTGAAGGTCGCGCTGAGCAAGCTCACGGCTCAGTCGCGCCACTAAATAATATATGGAAACAATGGCCGCCGATAAAATTTGATAGATTTACTGTCGAAATGCATTAAACAAGCAGCACTCGTGTTACACCATTGAGTAACAACGCACGGTTCTGTATTAACGAGCAAGTCTCAAATGTTTTATAGTTACGAGAAGAGTAATATCGTCGTCAGTAGTTCACTTGCATAACTCCAAGCAGTTAACTTTAACGTTACTCGTTACCTTACATACGCAGATGATATAATATTACAAGATCAAGTAGTCCATCAAAGCTATCTCAGTTATTTCTCAATAATGGATGTCGTTGAACATTGACAACGCATTTACGTTGACACCTCTTTGATTTATTTTTATTACAAGTTATTAATTGACACGCTATAAATAATTCAATAATAGAGCCAGACTAATTATCATTTATTTATGGACGGACTGTCTACAAAATGATGTATTAGCAGTGTAGGTGCCTGTATTGTCGAAGATACTTAATTTGTGAATCGAGAAAGCTGCAGCGATGCATTTGTAAAGAAACAACTTCTGACGTTTCTGGTCGCCTGGTACTCGATGCATTTGAATAATTTTGTGCATCCGTCTTGCGCATATTAAAATTTTTATGTAATCAACGAGTTTCATAGTGAACGCATAATTTTGTAATGGCAATATAATTTTTTGGTTGTAAGTTCGTATAACTGGCTTCATAAAAAAAAAACCTCTGCAAGCAATGGCTCGTACAGCCACAAATAAAGTAGCTTGCAACTTGTAAGAGCAGTGTAACCGGATTGAGGCGAGTGGCGCTCCTCAAGAAATAATTAAACTATTGTGTCCGCCGCCGCATTGTATTTATCACAAATGGTTATTCCAATCACAGTTATGTATTGAACAAGAACAATGCTATCATTATTGGCGTTACTTTTGATTCTTATATCACAGAGGTACACATTGTTACACGATTTGTTCTTAGTTCTTTAAGTATTAAGTTCTTTACTAAATTAATAAACAAACATTTCATAAAAAAACGTGTCTTGTCCCGTGCATCTCTTCCGAAAACAAATACGACGATAACCCATATCATAAAATAAATAATTCTGACGATAATAGAAATGTTGAAGACGCATATACTTAGTTTTATCTCTGCTCTACATAATAATAAAATAATAATTCAAAAATTCATCACATACATTGAACAGGATAATAAATGATCGATTGTAGTGGATGGACCTCGATTACTTCCAATACGAATGACCCTTCAGAACTTAAGTAGTGAGTACCGTAGTAATCCCTCACACCCCGCGTCGTAATCGAACGATTTAAAATGTAATCGATTTCAAAACATTCTAATTCGATTTGTGTTAACTTTTAACAACAGCTATCAGTAATATTGTAGTAAATGTGCACCGCCCACGACACGCACATTAAGGTTGATTAGCATTTCTCAACGCGGACGAGAATACCGGCGCGAACGGACGGCGAGCGAGATGGATCGCGTCCATCGATAATAGTCGATACCGAGACAATCGGGACGGTAACGAGGCTGCAACTAAACGGGTTCACTAGGGCTGCCTCGAGGTGAGGCGTGGTACGCGTGCGTGTGTGCCTCGTAGAGGTTTACACAACGCTCCACCTTGGTATTGTTATTGAGCTATGACAAATTGATATAATAACAATTAATAATATTGTTTCTTCTATTTGATTGATTTAATGGCATCGAAAAGAATCGATAACTGCATGTTACGAAATAAAACAATGCGGTCTCGAACTCCAGGCCAGGGGTAGCAGGCTACGAATTTAATGCAAAATTATCAAAGACGCAGTATTGTTAGTATGTTCATGTAAGGTAATGTGGAATATTTTTTTATCCAAAAACTTGCACAATTTCTTTGAAATTGACCAAAGAAGCCAAACTGCATGACTAAGCTTACGATATGTGCGCTACGGACAAATTAAAGGGTTGACTTGAAAATATGATCTAACAACAATCAATCTACGTTTAACTCTCGCGTGTCAACCCTGCCCTGACCTCAACGACACATAACTTCCATACAGTTCCACCGTTTAGTTCTCAGGGCAATAGGATTGGCCACGCGTATCGGCTGCTAACGCGATTGCATCGACAGGCGATGGCCGGCCACACTCGGACATGTGGGGTCGTTATACCGGCAGATCGCTCTCAACTGTTCGTGAGACTAATTAAGTGGCCACACGAAATTATGTTATTGTCAGTTTGTGTATCTGTTCCCACGGTGTCACTGTCGTCCTTTTGTTAATTTTTAAATGGCTATAGGTATTTAGTGAGTCATAGAAAACTGGAGAGGAATCTCTTCCTTCCTTCTGGGAGCCTGCGACGGTAATTGTAACTCTCTTTGGTCTTCCTCATTCTCCGTCCGAGATCGGCCTCCTGGACCATCGTCCAGGAGGCCGATCTCGGACGGAGAATGAGGTTTCGGGGGCGACCTCCGGCTCGAAGCCTAACTGCTGTGATCACTGCTACCACGCACAATAAGGTCCTTTATAGTCTTCTCAGGGATGTGTCCTAATGAGAGTTACACAGAAGGGGTTACGAAGTGGTCTTTTAAGAGAGGTATCGGGGACCTCTATGTTCTAATCGTGATCTTCCAGGTCTTATTCCAAAGTGCAGGCCTTTTGAAGTTTTTCCCCGAAAACATCATCTTTCAGTCCTCGTCTCATTTCATTCAATCTGTCCTGTCAGCCGTCACATTTTCACTAACTCACTTTCCTTTCATATCGCTTGTCACACAATCAACATAGTATTTTTCCTTTGACTTTCCTCTACATTCCTCCACGTGTATTTTCATTACTCCTCGTTTCTCCCCGAAAACAAAATAAAAAAGGTATATGGGATAGCTAAGTGTTTTTCCATGTTTTGTTTCGTACGCAGAGCTTTCAATTTATTTCATTATTCCTTACAGCAAATAAACTACTAAAATTTTCTCGTGCCTTCTCTCACAAGATTGCTTGTATTTTCCGGCATGACAAGTCACCTGCGACAGTACTGTACCATCCTGTAGTCAATGAATAGTCAGAATCTAATGAGTGACCTGCAGAGAATTTTTTTCACAACTAAAGAAACAGACAAACAATTTTAATATGTACTTTAAATGTTTAGTTTAGACAGAAAATTACATAAAGAAACGCCGGCTTAAAAGGGAAACTACAACGATTCAACCGAAATCTAACATCGTAAAAGCCTTTACACCTTTTTAAATAATTTCCATGCTCCATTAGTTTTTGGCCGATAACCAGATTATTTTGAGCAAGTAAAATTTCACCGTCCAACACCTTTGTTTATCAACAAGCACAAAAACTGCGCCTGCGCACTGTGCAGACGTAGAAATTGTGGCCATAGACCATGAAGTGTGCAGAGTAACGAGAAGAAAGCAGCCCGTGATGACGTCACGGCTCCTCGTTGAGTAACCACCACATAATTGTTACTTAGATATTTTAATTGGATATTTCTTTCGGTAAAGTCTGGCAGATTTTTTGAGAGATTTTTAATCACTTCGAGGAATTTTCTTAAGTAGAGCGTTTAGCGTATCGATATACAGCGGTAAACGCACAGTTTACGTCATAGCTAATGAGTAATAAGCGCAGCTATTGAAACAATATTTAGGATTCCGTACCTTAAAAGGAAAAAACGGAACCCGATGAACGGATCACTTTGTTGTTCGTCTTTCTGTCTGTTAAGACCCTTTATCTCGGGAACGTGTGGAGATATTGAGTTGATATTAAAACTATATTTGCAGTGATTTCAAGTTATGAAAAAATCTAACTTCTAAGATTACGAAAAAAATAAACATTCGTTATGTTGCAAAAAAGTATATTTCGGGACTCTCACTCAAGGGAATCAAAATTCATAAGGTATTTCCCGTTGACCTAGAAACCTGAAACTTGGCACGAAGCAAGGCCTTATAACACAAGTATAGGAATAAATTTGAAAACTGTATAAAAAAACTTTTCGATTCGGTAAAATCTTTGAGACTCGTTTTGGAATTGAACTATTTACTTAAGTTAGTTTGTACGGAACCCTCAGTATGCGAGTTCGACTCGCACTTGCCTAGTTTTTTTACGTTAAATAAAAACCATTACATTAGTTAGAAATAATTAATTAATTACCTATTTCCATTGACTAATAATAATTAACATTGACAAGTAATCAATTAAACTGAGCAATAGAATCATTATTGATTACTAACCTATTTATTATGCAAAATAGGCAATGTACTCATTATTGGCTCATTAATTAGCGACAGAACTAATTTAGACAACCGAAGAGCATTAGTAGTACGATTCTTTGCATAATTAATTTGGTAAAACTGCAGTAGTGATTAGCAGGCGGTAATATCGATTAGCGCACACAATTAGTTTGGAGAGGCAGTAAGTTACGCGTCTTACTTCGATTATCGTGAGTTGTGTGTGCAACGTCTAGTTGTGTAGATGACAGCTGTCAAACGGTCACACTGAACATTTTTAAAAGTGCGTTCTAAGTTACCGAGCGGTGGAATTCCGAGGAGGTGCTTTCCGACCGGTGGAAATTGAGGATAAAAGATTCGCGCAGGTACTAAAGGCGATATCAAATCGAGTACGTGAGTAGTTTTTATTATCCAATCCTTGCTCAGTATTGTTTTATTTAGCGACTTGCTTTAATTCATGAATCTCCGACCGGTCTCATAGGACCGCGCTATTATTGTCTTACTATTGTATCTCGTTTCGCGGGTATTGATAGGTTAAGTTCGATCATGTCCAATTTCGGTTTATTCTTCGTTCGTCCCGAAAGTTTGTCCCACATTCCAAAAAATTCCTCGTTTGTCCCACATCACTTTTGAAGTGGTGTTTCGTCCCACATTCCAAGTTATTTAAAAGTACAGTCAACAAAAACACGTAAGTACTTATTTGTAATTCTTCATCATCTCTCTTCATTTGTAATTCTCATTTCCCAACTATATTGGGGTCGGCTTCCAGTCAAGCCGAATTTATTTGAATACCAGTATTTTACGAGGAACGGCTGCCTACCACGCCTCCTCAACCCATTAACTGGGGTAACACAGTACTTCATGGCAAGACTGGAGTCAGATTTACTGGCTTCTGACTATCCGTAACGACCGCCAAAATATACAAATGACAGCCGGGACCTACGGCTTACCGTGTTAAGATGGCCACCCATCCACTGACAAACCTTGGCAAGTGTTGCTTAACATCTACGATCGTGCGGCTTTTATTATATAGCCACGAGCTCCTCACAAGCATAAACCGATTCAAACGAAAAATCAAGTAAATTCACTTATCTTAAACACTACAAACATTCAAATTCTATGGTACTTGATTTTTAAGTCGTAGGCATAAACTCACATAGTACAAACAACATTTTTAGATAATAAATTTGTTTAAGTATCTTAAATTGTTTGCATCTTTTTTTTGCTTTAGTAAGTAATATAATAACGATTACGTAAAAATAAACTTTCATTCAAAACGTTAGAAGCTTTGCAGCATTGTATTAATAACAACTCTTCAGATAAGAATATTATCATATTTAAGAAAACCTGGATCAATTCTCAATTACTTTTGTTTTTAAATTGAGAGTATTATTATATTGCATAATGTAGAAACACTTTTCAGTTGAAACTGAATAATACTATAGTCCCTCTAATGAAAGCGCGACCTGAGAAAAAGTAACTAAACTAACTAGTAGGAGAATCATGTCTGAATAATGTTGCCAATTAAATTAAAAAAAAAAAACTCCAGGCCGCGCTTTCATTAGACGCACTCTATTAGTCATTATAAGCAAAAAAACTAAGGATGCAATAAAAAAGGGATTGACCATTCGGGAAGGTAAACTCTTCTACACAGATTCCAGTAATGACAGTCCTACTACTTGACTCAAATTCGCCATCTTAATAAACATACTCCTAAAACTGAAATTTTTAACCTTCTAAATTAATTGAATTATGACAATACGGAACTATTATTTCGATCCACTGCGTAAAAAATCACCAGATACCATTCCACGAAACATACTCTCCTTTACACTTATATACGTACGCATATATACAAACATACATACATCTATTCATACACTTCCATACATACACTTCGGTATCATTGCGACCTACTTTTATACAATTTTTTTTGCTAACTTCTACTCCAACTTTTAGAACAACCCACGAATTTTATAAAATTACAGATTAAATATTTAATGTATACTTTCGCTATCCGAGAGAGGAGCGATTATTTAAATAGTTTATTGACGTTAAATCTTTATTTCTATATTAATATTATAAAGTTGTAATAAAACATAAAACTACAAGACACGGGCGAAGCTGCTGGTAAAAGCTATAGTAATAATAAAATGGTTAGATATTCGTTTGGTTGACTGTACAAAAACGTAAATTAAGTCTATACAAAAAAAATATGGGACAGATAAGGAATACGAACTGGGTCGAATCGAGAATAAAATAATTAAAATAATAGTTTGGGACAAACGAAGCATATGGGTTGGGACAAACCAGGAATTTTTTATGTGGGACAGAACGCAGTGAGACGAACGAAGAATAAACCCCAATTTCATACTCGTAAAAGAACTCCTATTTCCAGCATAAATGAATAAAATTTTAATATCCTGCTTCATATGAGACTATAGGACTATAGGAGCTCGTGGCTAGATAATAACAGCCGCACAGGTCGGTCTTCAAGGTTAAGCAACGCTTGCCTAGGTTGGTCTGTGGATGGGTGACCATCTTAACATAACGAGTTTCCTCCGTGCCTCGGAAAGCACGTTAAGCCGTTGGTCCCGGCTGTCATTTGGAGATCTTTGGCAGTCGTTACGGATAGTCAGAAGCCAGTAAATCTCACAAACTCAGTCTTGCCATGAAGTACCGTGTTACCCCAGTTAATGGGCTGTGGAGGTCTGGTAGGCAGCCGCTCCTCGTAAAATACTGGTATTCGGCTAAATCCGGCTTGACTGGAAGCCGACCCCAACATAGTTGGGAAAAGGCTAGGCAGATGATGATGATGATGATGATGCTTCATATGAGCCTATAATATAAATAGTGCAGTATATCATGTACATAATGTTCGTCACGGAGAATCAATCCGCTGAGCCTGCTCATTAATTACTGTGTCCTGATTACAACCGGTAGATGTTACGTGACGATAACCTAAATGTATTGTTTGCAAACCATAAAGAATAATTACGTATTGTCCCACTGCTGGGTAAATGCCTTCCTCTCAAACACTTCCAAAATATCACGATTTTTTGCTTCTTCGGAAGAAAAAAACATCCAGGTCTGCCATCGTGCCCCTGAAGTAAAACATGGGTTTTTGTTTTTTTACGTTATTTTACTGCGCTTTAGGGGCTGGACGGTAGAGGTCGTCCCACCATCAATTTCGTGAGCTATCGCAGCTACATTTCGCCGAGTCTGATTGAGCTGCAATCCTGTGCTTTACGGGCCCACAGCTCATCGGACATGCGGGAAACATGTCTTTGAGTCCCATTAAATTTAGGTAGTTTCTTGAGTCACATTAAGTTCAGCATTTTGGAGCGCAGTAGTAGTAGTTGTAGACGTTGTAGTGTTTCTAACGTTATCTGTTATTTATTTTATTACAAAGTATGCTGCACTCCATAGCACGTTAGCATAGGTCAGCATGGGGAGAATATATGCATAGCAGGCTGTGATATTACGAATGTATGTACCTAGCAACAAACGAGAGCTTTGACTATTCGTAAATTCTCTCCTTTTCATTATCATAATTTTCCATACATCCATTTGAATGATTTACCGTCAGAGATCAATCATAATGCGAGTACGGGGGAGTAAAGCAAATTTTTATGCCTTTCGATGATAAACAAAACCGCCTGACTTGTTATGAGTCCTTGGTACTGATGCAGCGTACGTGAACACATAGAACATATAGTATCTACATATGTAAATGTAATTCTATACAGTGTTCAGTTATGTAAACGTTTCAGCAGTTTTCACCGCGTTATACATTTGACGGTTATTTCGGTGCTTCCTGACTTTTTTAGGTTAGCTTTAATTGCGGGCAGTTGTAGTGAAACGTGAAATGTTAGGATTTCCTCATCGCCGCCGCCACCGCGCCGGTAATGCAGCACTTTATTTTACATCTTTCTGTCTTACTTTCATGTAGATTTTGATAGTACTTGACTGCGATCCCACCTGATGGTAAGCAGTGATGCAATCTTTGATGTTGAGGCGTACTAATTTATTAAAAGCCTATTCACTCAGGCATTGAAGACGCCCAAATTATAATCAGACGGCAAGACTGCTCAGGCAAATTGTAGGCGAAATGTAGAATGACGCTTCAGCAACAGGATAACTAGTGTGACTCGTTGATATCTGACCACACTGACTGACTCAGTTCATTGTACCCTCATTCCACACAATAATATTTACGTTTTAAACAAAAACATGATTTATGATGTAACTCATTGAGTGTGCTATCAATGTTTGTTAGCCGCCGAACTGTGTGACAAGGCGTATCATTAACTTTCGCTACGATTTTCACTTTCTTGCCGATGACGTAAATTACCTACATAAATAAACTGAATTGATTCAATTATAGTACGTGCGTAAACAGGTAGACTGAAGTTTTTGGTTCTCCCTTTTCTTGTTTATATGAAGCTTATTCCGTGGTTATTCGATGTACAATGGTCGTTTGATTTCTACTCATGAACTTAAGAAATAGTAGGTGAAACTTGCCTTTTTTATCATAGCCTAAATCTTTGTTACAATCAAACATTTTAATAATAAACCATTTAATCATTATTATAAAACACAAGTTTTTGCCATACGTGGACATATGATACCTATTACAAATAGTTTCGGAATTTATAGTCCGTATCATTGCCGTTTTTAGTTAAATTACACTTATCGTAATCTAGTATTACAACAATTTACTTAAGAGCTTTTTTTTGTAATTGTTAAAAGCCTCACATTTTATGATTAGTTTTTATTTTTGAAGAGAAGAAGTGTTTGCGTTAGAAGCATATTTTTTTACAATTTCTTTTTCAATACTTATTCGGTACTTTTTTTAAGTATGCCAAAAAGATATTGATTCGCAAAACGTTTTGAAAGTTTAAGGTCTGAATTCATTCATATGCTCCATAAATAAAATACATACTCGTAAATTTGGTCAATTACCTCGACTATAATATTGACGTGGTTTCTGAGGACAACTGTCCATTAAGCACTTTCTCGTTTCCAATACTTTCGCAACAGGCGTCGATATATGGCGTTAAACAAGCAGTTAAGATATTAATTAACCTTATTAGTGTGGTGCCCTTGACGCCACTGACATTACCAAGCGACGGCGCTGCTTAACTGGATCACAGCACGGAATATGAATGTACGGAACGATCGTTGCACTACAATAGTGTGTATTATCGTGCGTGTAACTCTAAATCGGACTGAGTATATTAGAGGAAGTTTGAAAGTTGAAAGGACATCGTTTGTCTTGGTAAGATCATGGGAAGAGGATGAAACGTATGTTACTAAAAGAGTTATAAGCTTATATGTAGACAGATGGAGAGGGAGGCTAAAAAAAGATGGATGGATTGTGTGAGGAGCACTATATAAAAGAAAAGGGAGTTAGTGATAGTACGACGAGTGGAAGAAAAAAAGATGTTTCGCGGACGCTAAGTAATTTGGGTCAAGGGCAGAAAGAAGAAAACGCCTTAAATCGGACTGGTAAAAACTATGCAAAGTTTTCAAAAACTAGCTTACAACTTTTGACGTTTATTAGTTACTAGCTTTAGCCCGCAGCTTCGCCCGCGTACATAAAATATAGCCTATGTCACTCAGTAATACAGCAGCTTTCTATTGGTGTAAAAAATTTAGCAATCGGACCAGTACTTCCACAGATTACCTCATACGAACAAAAAAACATTAGTATAGATTACTTAGCTAGGACTATGGTTAAACCTGTAAACAAACGCTAATTTTGTATTGTTTACACCAAGCATGCAAATAAATACATAGACACCAGTTTTGTTCACGTTGCGTACTAGGAGCACATGACTCCATAGAGCTTATAACAATGATGACTACTAACCATCGTCGATCGTCAATAGTAATGAAGTTGAGGTTTCTTTATTCCGACAACGTGAGAGGTATGACGAATTGAAGATCTTTTACGAGCAGGATATAAAGACATCGTGGTTGTCTAGAAAGCCACTTTCCTTATGTTTTTCCTTAGGTCGTCCTTGTGTTTCGTACATAATGTATAAGTTTTAGAATGCAGTATCCTTATAAATTAATAGAACTGATACATCTTTACTGAATAAGCTGTCTAGAATATTTTTATAGCGGTTTTAGGGTTCCGTATCCAAAGGGTAAAACGGGCCCCTATTACTAAAACTCGACTGTCTGTACATCTGCCACCAGGCTGTATCTCATGTACCGTGAAAGCTACACAGTTGAAATGTTCACAGATGATATATTTTTATTGCCGCTATATCAACAGGTTCTAAAAATAAAATAAATATTTAGTTGGGGCTCCCATACAACAAACGTGACTTTTTTGACGTATTTTTTGCTACTGAAGGTACGGACGCGGGACGGGTAGTCCGACTCGCACTTGGCCGGTTTGTTTATATTAAAAGAAGTAACATTTACATATCCTACATACATACATAGCTAGTAAAAATCTTACAATCAAAAAGTACATTTCCTATATAACTATATACAGACCATGGCTCTATCATTGTAAGCTTGTATGTGTGCAATATGTTTATCAGCACATCAATTATGGTAATTGTATGTTTATAAAATTCAAGTCATCACAGCACGTGCGGAGAAAGTGAAAACGACTTAACATAATATATTATGTACGTCAAATCATACAGCTCTCCGTCCGCGGACCCTCAGGGTCAACCATGTGGCTTCTGTACAACATCACTGGACGTTGTGTGAGTTAGCACATAGTTTATCATTCCTGTCAATCCTGTCATAAAGATACAGGAAGTTTAATTATTTATACGGGAAACTTGACAACTTACGCCATCCATTCTGACGTGAAAACCACTTTCAAGTACGTAGGTACCCTTTCAATGGGCTGTAGAATTGTATAAAGATTTTTTTATAAGATTACAAATATATATTTACACTAAATAAAATAAAAACCCTAAAGGACTAACTAAAAGTAAACTAAAGAATGGCGTCGAAAAACTCCTCCGCATCGCTGTCGACTGGTAATGTACCCAAAAGGCTGGCAGCATTGCCACGCTGTATGGTTTTTTTATTCAGCCTATACTTTCCCACTGCTTGGAAAAGGCCTCCCCCAACTTCTTCCAGGTATTCTTAACTCAATAAAGTTTTTGCAGTTCTAAAAAGAACATTAAAAATTTACATTCAGAAAATGATTATTTTTCGTCAAACACAACTGAAAACTCAAAAGTCGTTCAATAGTATTTTCTGCGGTCTACCCAAATGTGCTTTCCTTGGTATTGTTCGTCAAGTCGTTGAGTTAAGGTAGTCCTGAGTTGAACTTTACGAATACTGACAAATTCTTGCACTGACTGGACAGGTCCACTCAAATCTGCATGGTTCTTTCCTCAAAAGATCATTTCAGACAGTAATCTGCATGATTCAAATGTGACTTAACCATTACAAAAATGGATGGTGACTGACCCCTGAGTTTGTTTCGGTGTTTCTTCTCAGGGTAGTACAGATAGGAAATACTGGCCTCTTCTTGTTTAAACTGATGATATTTTATTAAAATCTATTTGCAAATTACATAATCATAAACACTTAATAATGTCACAAATAAAATTACTTTAGAACATAAGTAAATACAGTCGTAGACAAATCTGCATGCCTGTTGATTAGTTTGCACGCAAGTGTTGAAGGAGGTCGTCGCCACAACAATGTAGTAAGTAGTAATATGTGCGTTGTATTCAATGTAGCATTAATATGCCTGTATGGTAATGTACGGCGTTTCGCGTTCAATGGCCACGCGTACCAAGCGACACGCATTATGTGCCTCGAGCCGAATGGAAGACGTTGTTTGCGGGACTTTGTCAGGAGGATTAATAACAATAATGCAGTTGAAACAAAAGTTCAAAAACATGTGACATTCACCAATCTGCACTGAGCCCGCGTGGTGGATTACAAACCATTTTCTCTCCTAGAGAGGAGGCCTGTGCCCCAACTGTGCGAAAATTATAAGGCCGATAATGCTAATAAGACGTAATGAGTATAAGCGGTGATCCCTCCACTTAGGCTGATTCACAGTTTAATAAGTTAGAATTAGAGAGCAAAGCTCTAATACCTGAAAAAGACGACACCTGACGGTACCTTAGAATTATTTTAATCCCTATGCTTACTTAGAGCAGTAGTGGTCCGGTTGTAACGGCCCTAACTTACGGCCGGGTGCTGTAATTCATTACTACAGCACTGCTCGCAAAACGGTGAAGGAAAACATCGTGAGGAAACCCATATGTCCTTTAACCAAAAATTGTAGGACAGGATGTCAAATCCACTAATTCGCTCTAGGCCCGCATGGTGGATTATGGCCAATTCCCTCTTTTCATTCTAGAGAGGAGGCCTGAATCCCAGCAGTCGAAAAATATAAGGCTGATTATGCTATTATTAAAATAGACAGAGTTATTGCACAGGGTTTCCAATAACTATCTATTTCAGTACTACACAGTCATTAGGGACATTTTGTATTTACTCGCGCTGGATTATGATTTCAGTTAGTGATATGGATAGGAACCCCACCTGTTGCATTATTGACTAGAACTCATGTCTAGCTTAGTTGGGAATGTCAACACTTCGTGTACAGAAATATTTACACCTAATGAATTAAAGCGAAATTGTCGGAGTATTATAATATTCAATACTGACGAGAATATTTTGTATTCTATTTCCGCTTTTCCTTGAACGCGTTCCCGTAATCTTCTACTAATAGCTTAATAAATGGAAGTTTACTCATATTTAAAAATTTGAGGCATCAATAACCACAAGTGTTTCCTTCTGTCGCTCTTTACTCTATTTCCTCTCCGTGAGAGGAGGCCTGAGTCCCAACAGTGGGAAAATTACAAGGCCATCGGCTGATTATGCTAATGCTCTTTGCTCTTCTTATAGACTACTACCTAGATCGTCATTAGCCTTTTAGACATCATTTCTGTTCTTCGTAAATGATCGTTTTCATTTGTCTTCCAAACTTTTATAATTGTAATAGTATCTCTCGATGTTATCTGCTGCGGTATCTGCTGCGGTATCTCTGCGGGTGCGTGATGGATGCTAATTGGATCTGGCTGCAATTACCGCGCATGCAGATCTGCTGGTCATGATCTTAACACGGAGACTCATTAAAAGATATGACTGTTATGATGTATGTTGCGAAACTACTGGTGACTTGAAGCCAGTGAAAATGAATGTAAGACATGACTTAATCTGTGCTGTACATTTTTATTGGACATAGTTTGTGACTGTGTTAGTAGTGTAGTACGTACTGTGTTTCACTACGGAAAGCAGGTCTTATCTTTTTACCTTACGATGGTGCAGTTACCAAGATCGGTTTTCAATCGTCTTCCTTTCCTGGTCCTATTATTTAGGGCTGAGTCTCCACACCTTCCTGCGCCAAGTGGCTCTATCTTAGTTTATAAATTTTTGCAACTGGACCTTTTTGAGGTCTCTCTCTATAGTTGATCACCAGCGGTTCTATTCTCTAAAAGTCATTTTCATGGCGACGAGCTTGACGTCGAGACAACCTTCAAACCGCGAACACAAGTGTATGAAGAACTGTCATTGTCAATTGGAACTGTGAGTTGACAAAAATGACTTTTAGAGAATAGCATAGCTGGCCAATGGCGTGCGGCCTCTACCTCTCCAAATGCAGGAGCAAACCACGCGAAAGCGATTTTCAGTCATCATTTCAGAGATTGGTGCGACCTTGATCAGTTTCCAATCTATGACTACAATTTGTTATATGAATTGCCTTATAATCTGTAAAATGATTTGTACGAGGACTTCGACTTTCCTACTTATATATAAGCTTCTCCATCTACCCGTGCACCAGGCCCTACCAAAGCTCAACAAAGTCCACTCTTCAGCAAACGGTACAGCTCTCGCGTCACTGGTCGCGACTGTACAACGGTTTCACTCTCGGCGCGCGCGCAGCGTCACGGTCAAGGCGACCGCTGCGCGCGCCTGTACCGGTGTCCATTATTACACCCATTTAGATAACTGTGCCTTCTGTGGCGCATTGCGTGCGAGACAAGTAAGATTCAACTGTTGTTTTCGGATATTTTAATTAAGAGCGATAGATTATGCGAAGGTTATGTTTAGTAGTCTGTATTTACTGAAAATAGTCTGACTTGAAAGGGTAATAGGTGAAAAATGCTTCTTATTAATCCTCCTTTCTTAATTCTTATTGGTTATTGGCTGATGGGTCTTCTTCGAGTATTCGATATTTGAGTAGGTACTTACCAAATTAATAGATTTATAAGCCGATCTACAAGAATATCTACAAGATCATTTTAGAGGTCTACTCTCTACTAATATGAATTAGTGTCACCGAAATGCAATCAAATTCGCAAAATGAGTCTGTCTGGCTGTCACGTACTTTAAAACTAATTTACGGTAAAACCAACTGCAGTTATTTACTTAACGAACTGACAAACACTTCGGCATCAGCCGTGCATACAGAGCGGCACTTCAACAGAGTAAATATTACCGTATCGTATCGTGCGGGACAGTGGACACGCGCCCTGTTTGTTTAGCCGCACCGCGCCGATCACAGCTTCCGACCAATCACTATGCAAATCATTCTCTAAACATACACATTAAAGCTTATTTTATGTGTTTGTCATACTAATATTTATCGCTAATACCTCTAATGTTTTCATTAAGTAACGACGCATAGGTGTGAGAAGAAAGTTTCAATGTTAGAAAGCTGAACTAAAGGATTTAGACTGAAAAATTGGCTCTTAAATTTAATGGGAATTCCGCCATTTTGGAAATTGTCTTCGCGTATCAAGTAAGCGTATTAGTGTCAACGTTTTATCATTTATTGGAAATGCGATGAAAGTTAACTTTTTAGTAAGTACACATAAATTGTTTACCAGGTTGATACTAGCTGGAGCCCGCGACTTTCTTCGCGTCATATTCATGAAAAAGCATAGGTAATGAAATTCATCAAGCATGCAGCATTTCGAGAAGATTATTTTTTACGCTTGCAATTCTATGATATTTTTTTTTAAATGAATGTAGCCTATGTTGTTTGTTCCTTTAACGTTTGAATCCCCAACCGGTCCTATGAGACCGCGCTGTTATTGTTTTACTATTGTGTCTCGTTTCGCGGGTATCTGAGTAATTAAGGCTGATGCTACGCTGTGCTTTGCTGTGTTGTTCTATAGGGTATCAAAACTTACTTGTAGTTGTTTTAACCAGTTTATGGCTAAATAAGACATTTCCGAATTTTGGAAACATTTAGTTAAATTAAATTTGTTGTATTATAGTTTTGAAGCTGACTGTATCTAGTTGTATTTTATTTCTTATTATAATAATGCTACACCAAATTGAAATGAAATCGACTCCTTAATATTACCTAATAATGTAAATACATTGGAAATAACTAATTAGGTAACTAATAATTATATAATAATAACGTATTGGCAAAAGGACAGAGACCAAACGAGATTAGCAATAGATTTCCGGGCAGATTGCAAATTTTACATACATTAACAATATTTATGATGGCAAATCGCTTAATTCAGCTCAAAATAAATATCTTAAGTAACTAGACAGATATCCTGCCATAGTATCTAATTAATAACTTAGTTAATCTGCATACTTATTACATAAATGTAAAGTTCGCATTGACTTTATATTTCTTCTAGATATTGTAGATATAGATTTTTTCTTTAGACCAGTTTTCGAGTTTTTTAATGGAAGAAATAGACTTCTTGCGCCGACCCCAGATAAAATGGGGAAAAAGGCAACAAAGATGATCACTTTTCTGTTTTTTTTTAATTACAATATTTCCTCTCCTTACTTTTCGGTGGCGAGATGCTCTCGTGTAAGACCGATCAAGAACATTATTAGCAAGTAATGGAAATAAATCGGCCTTTAGACGAATAAATAAGTATCAGCATATAGTAAATGAGATCGGAAGCAGTCGTAATAGTTAGCAATCGAGTCGTTATATAACAGTTTCGAGTTTTCCGATAGCGATAAACATTTCCAGAATCCTGTATGTTTCCCGTCCGGCCGGCTAGTGCTTCGCATGAGGAAGTAAGCGAATGGATTTGAGGATAATTCATGCTTGTGGTACTAGGGTAGCAGTATATTGCAAGAGTCTACATAGCTAATTTGAATTTTCTTAACTCTAGTGAATTTATGGGGGTTTTTTAAGCTTATCGCCGCGTGTGTATTTGAAACTTTTTAAGTTTTAAGATCCATTGCGTCATTTATTTCTTAGATACTTTATTTCAATAGCAATGTTAATTAAAGAGGGCCCAATGTACAAACATCAATAAGTACAGTTTACTTATTTAAATTCTCAACAACACTGCGATTTGAATGATTACATTACATTGAGTTTGTGCATTTGTGTACTGATGCATACAAAACTAAGCTCTTGCTCAATAATTATCTCAACAGGTGTTGAATAATTATGTCAAGTGCCAAGAAACCTTGACTTTCATTAGATTTTCTTAACAGATCGTAGCTTGTACTGAATAAAAATTAACTATTAAGTTGGTATATATTTCATTTCTTTGTACAATTATGCAAAACTGTTGCAAAACAGAGTATTATCAATGTAAACGATATCGGTAGTGGTGTCGGTCGGTAGCTATTAGTGGTTACGAATATCTGCACCCGGTACCAGGGTAGCAGACATTGACCGGAGAAAGCCGCAGCTCCGGTTTGTTCACGTGGCGGCCGCGCCCCGCGAGGGTCACCCGCCCCGGAACACGGCCTGCTCTGATACGAATAGATCATCAATATCTGTGAGCTCCTATAGATTTATGATTCCCTGTTGGTAAGCGTTGATTGATGAACGAATCTCATTCAATTGCTGCGTTCCTATTGAGACGCTCGAAGAAAGTATTCACTAGTATTTTATGGGGTAATAAGGTTGGGTCATATCGATGTCCGTGAGACAGGTGCCGAATCAAGAGGTTTGTAATAGTGGCTACATAACCGTCCCTCATGATTCCTCGTGATATCCGATAAAGACATCAATCAGCAAATCAGTTATCTTGACTTAGCACGTGAGCTTGTTGACATGTAGGATGTGTAGTGTAGGTACCCATCATTGCGCCGATAGTTGTGTCAGGCAATGGCTAAATAGCAACGAGCCTCACACCACAGTTCCTCTCTTTGAGACCCTGACAGCCAGTAGCGTAGATCTTGCGTCTTTTTGTCTTGTAAATGTTTGTATTTAAAGATATTTAAATGTTTGGTAAACACTATCAATAAACAAAATAAGTGCTAAAAATAAACAATAATAACGTATATTTTCTTTTTGTTACAGTTCACCATTGAATGTAGGATGAAACAGTTATAATAATAAGTGATTGGTGAGTACCTTTTGATTAATTACTCCAAGACAGTACCTTTATGTGTGTAAGTGAAACAAACAATCTCCTCGCGAGGTGTTGATCTGATTGCGAGATGATTTCCCCCAGCCAGCCATTAGCCACACTGCCGACTGCGGGAAAGTGCAGTTCCGAGCTATATTGCCCCACTTGACGAGAAAATAGCTTAGAGGAGAATATGGAGCAATCGAGAGAGGACTTAAACACAGAGCGAAGGAATTGCAATAACTGCGGAATCTTGTCAATGACAGTGTTTACAGAAATGCGGTGAGAATGATCGTCACGAGGATTGTGACAAAGTACGCAAGCAAATTGGAGAGTAGAATTCTAGAGTTACTTGTTTGGATTTCTCAAAAGAGTAGAAAAACCATACTTAATATTTGTATTTGGTAGTTACTTTCATGGTCAGTTGAGACAACAGATTACTTCTTAACCTATCAGATACCCGCAAAACGAGACGAACAATGACAGCGCAGTCATCGGCTACCGCTGACGGGGTAGGTCATCAAATTCCGCTCCAGCCCGCAGCCTCCCGTTCTGTATGGAGATGGGAATACATAATACACATCTAAGATTTAAAGGTGGATTATTTGGCGGCGTCCCTTGTTCCACCCGATAAATGCTTCCTAAGATTATATTGTTGAATTCTATGCTTTATAAAGATTATGCTATTTATGTACCTGTGTCTATCACCATAATTTTGATTGCCCCAATTTTCTCAAAACCTATGCCTTAAGTAAACGATCATAAGCCCTTATACTACAGAAACAATGGAGCTATTACATGAAAGGTCACATCGCTTAACATTAAGTAAGGTCTAACCGTAATCAATTAGTTAATGAGCGGCGCGTGCTCCGGTAGCCGCACTATCTCGCCACGGCGCGCGCGAGGCCAGCAGAGCCCTTCTCGGAATGCGGCCTCGCACCGGCAAACAACGCCAGATAATCATGCTGCACCATTTACCTGACAACAGAACAATACGGCGTCAGATCTGCAGTAGAATGTACTGGCTACTGTTACTGACTCATGCTCGGTGATGTGATTGTAATAGAGATACGTCTAACACTTTGATCTTGACAGTCGAAAGGAATAAGAGTTGAAACGAATTCTATAGTTTAGATTAAGCTGTCAACATTTTTATTAAGCAATGTATCGGTTTTATTTTAACACTGTTCTGATATAAAAGTTTTATTCTTATGTTCAAGTAGACACAATTTGCCGAAATGTGGTTTTATGGATCCGTCGGATACTCATGTGAGTAACTTGCCCCTGTTCAGAGCATTGACGAGTCCTAAGCCCCCATACACCTGCACTTTGAAGGGCTTAATGAGTGCCAACGATGCTGCAGTTAACGTAGCCACCTACTGGGCTCAAACAGTTTAACAATTTTACCGTTGATTTCTAAAGAAAAATATTCCTATGATCTGCGTATTTGATATCAGGCATTATGACAATGTGTGGCCGAAATAAGTACAACCGGACCATTGATTCAGACTCACCTACATCCATTTATAACAGTTATAAAGTCATAAACCATTCCCTAATGGCTAATTTAACAAAAATACAGCGTGGTTCAGTACAGGTCCACACGTGGGAACGAGGACACAGCACACTGCGACAACTTCCAACAGTTTGTGACAAACGACTGCATTTACTGCAATTAAACTTAAAAAGGACGCTTACGTAACCAGCCTAGCTTTGCACTGCGCTCATTGGGAGCGGAATTGGATCTTATTACGGAACTGAACGTGAATAGTCCGTCGGTACTGCGACCCTTTGTCGATAGAGTCGAGAGTCGTATTCTAATGCGGCGTATTGGGCAGCTTTCTACACGCGCCCTGAATACGGTAATGCTGAGTTTATCCGCTTATCGCCGCCGCAATGGGCGTTCGCGCCATTTCGGGCGCTCCTAGCCAGTCTGAGGGATTGCTGCCACTTACCATACAATAAAAACGTATAGAAGCGCCAGTTCATTAAGTGGCTCATTTGCATACTGCTCCCCTGCTCACTTTTAGGTGTTCCTCTGTAATCACAGAGAAGGACGTGAATTCTCCCTTATTCCCTTGATGAAGGCAGGTTCGGCGTATAATTTGTGAAGTTCTTTCTATTAACAAAATCCAGCCTGGCTCTAGAAAATATAGCTTATATTGATTAGATATTTTGATATATAGACAGTCGCTTCTCAACAGTCGCAGTTTCGTTAATTTATGGCGAGCGTTCTCTTTTTCTTCTTCATCTATGGTATCTCAGTATCACTCTCTGTTATTGTCATTACGAGTATACTACTGCCACACGCGCGGTGCACGTCCTACGATTGCGATTACCAAGTGCTTAGCTTACTGTTTTAGGTTAGAAATCGTCGCGATAAGGCGTCTCATAACGACTACCTATACGTTACTTCATGGCTTAGTTCCGCTTTATTAATGTATTTCCGATCTAAACTTAGTGCCTATGGCGCTATAATCACTTAACTTTTTCTATTAACGTCCAAAATATCAGATTTCATACTTGACTTTTATTGGTTTCCTTATAACCTGTATTGCTTCTATTCGGTCATGCTCAACTCAAATCCATCCTTGATTGCCTTGCACTAATTTCCTCGCGAATTGCTCAACCCCTTGTTTCCTGACTCTATTGTTTGGACAGGCGCGAATCGGCCAGCTCTGGTTCATTAGTCGCGTTGTGATTGAGAGCTGTGTCACGGCTGTCAGCGGGATCATGGTGTCAGCGGCGGGCGGTGCCGGCGCGGTGGCACGCGTTATGTCATCGGAAGACGGGCGACCCGTCAGCTGTTATGTCACCCTGGTAGCTGTGATTGGCTAATTAGCGCGGATAGACTGTGTTTTGATGAATTTTTGGCCTATTTGTCAAGGTAGGACAGGTCTGGTTTAACATTCAAACATTTTCTTAATTTTATTGACTGTTTCTTGTAGATCTCGAATCTCACCAAGATATATCTTTACCTTCATGAAGGCCTAGTACTGTTCTGCATACTTGACCCTGTGTAGTAGCGTTACGTATGGCGTACTTACTCGAAATTGGAGTGTAGATGTGAATTCGAGGTACCTTAGTGGGCGTCGCCCGTCGACCCACTTGCTCACTATTCCCTAATTGTGACCGAGCTGCTCATTCGGTGATATGTGACAGATGACGTAGGCTGACGGCCTACTTACGGTCACTTGTTGCCTTAGGACGATTCAAATCGTACTTTATTAAAACTAAGTGATAACACTGTTTTAAGCTATCACGGTTTGTTTCACAATTTAAATTGTCACTGACGGGATATCTTCCGTGATTTTTAATTATTTCGAGTTAATATCGGGAATCACGGAAGATATCCCGTAAGTGACAATTTAAGTGATAACAGTCTTGAGGTAGGTACAAAATTACAATCCGATGGAATTTCTTTTCTGTTGGGTTTGGGTTCTTTGACACATTAGAGAGATTATTATTACTGACAATGACTCTCTTTGCTTCTCTAAGCTCTATAGCACTATATGATTTTGAATATTCAAGCCTATTATCAACTTTATCAAAGACTATTTACAGCCTAGTCACTTGGTCTGGTGCGAAATTTTAAATCATTTTCTAATTAATGTTTTACACCCTTCAATGTGTGAGATGTTGTGGCGTGTGATGCAAGAATGAGTTCCGCTTTCCGTGCTAAGTATGCTGCGACTGCGGCAGCTGCGAGCGACGCCTGTGTAACGACTGATGTGACGCCCAAATTCATTACTGCTGCACTTTCTCAACGCTGGACTGCTTATTGCTGAAAAAAATTCGTATCTATTCAGTCGCTTAGAAACAATAGTAGATTATTGCATCGAGCACAAAGTAATTTATTATTGCACCGAGTGCCTGATTTAGAGCCCGAGCGTTAGCGAGGGCTATAATCTAATAGGCACGAGGGCAATATTAAATTACTTAAGGCGAGGTGCATAATCTGCTTTTCTTTCAACTATTACCTATAGGAATAGTAGATAAAAGAAACTCATATCAAACACTTAAAATAGTAGTTTCTGTAACACTGTCGGCTTCATTTAGAATGTTTTCCGGAGTTAATGTGTCGCTAGATAATTCCATTTTAATTCGAAGCCGAAGCACTCAAAATCAGATAGTATCACACTTTATCGTTTCCAAAAATATTGTAAAAAAAAAGTAACAAAGTTCCCGCCAAATCACTTTTTTAAATTTCTTTCATTTTTAAATCAGAGTTAGCAGCAATCATTTTTTAAATTTGGAACAAGTAGGATAGAAACAAATAATACGTACGTAAAAAAAATTATTGATATCGGCTGGCTGAATAGAGCTAACCCATTGAGATTGGCGCCTGATGGTGCGATTAAAAAAAAAACTGTGCAATAATGATATTTCATACATTTTTATTGCTCTAGAGCAATAAAGACTCGCTTTGTGCTGAGTTTTTAGTGTGATTATGATGAAATTAAAGCATAGTTGGAAGAAAAATCTATATATTATTTTCTGAATGCTTTTTTTGGTGTTGCAACTTTCAGTTTTCGACTACGGTTACAAGTTGTAAATCGAAGGAATAAATCTTTATAATTAGCTTGGTCTATAAGAATTCAGAAACCTCATCTTAAACTCGTCATCCTGCTCTTTCCCTATTCACTTTATTAGGCCATCACACCTATTTCTTCCATAGATACATCTTGTGCCGCCATCAGGCCCATTTTAAACCAAGTCGCTTAAGAGTGGTTGAAATTGCCAACGATTGATGCGCGCATAAGAAATCTAAACACTGTTCTTTACAGCAAGACGATCAGTGAAAAGCCTAATGTATACTTAGACGAGAAAAGTGATGCTGTGACAATTAACAGCTACTGCACATGCAACCGGACCGGACGCATATTACAAGTAAATAGTACCCCTAACACTGACTGTTACAGCGTTTAGCGCGAAATCTGTCTCGTTTCCAAGTCTGTCCGCTGTCGCCAGAGTCGCGGCTATTAGAAAACCCTCTCTCCTAGAGAGTGTGCGTGGATGGACAGCGGACAGTAGATGCTGCAGATAATGCCACGCGTTACGGGCTTTCTTAACAATTAGAGCCGTGAAAAACTGGTACGAACACCGGCTTTCTAGCGGCACTACTCACACTTATAGATGTGGCTCAAGTAAAGCTAGTGTATTTGTTCAATAACAATCAACTGTTGACTTTCTTTTCACTGAAGTCAGCGTTTGGTAATATTTGTTACAATGTTTTTTCACACACAATGAGTTCATTATTCTATCGTGAAACGTGAAAGAAACGTTTAAAAGAATGTGTTTTAAGCAGAAATACGAGCAACATTAAGTTTCTGAGAGTTAGTTTGCCAGACTAGCTGACGCCATTGTATACTGATAAAGCAAATATGGCAGTATTAGAAACAGCAAACGGTGATAATGCCGACGATGAAGGATTCGCTGAAGAGGTCATGTCCCACGACAATTAACTATGCTAAGTTTGTTGAACAACCGACTAAATCCTGCCGACAGTTATTGCCCAATTACATCTTAAGCTTAATTCCAATCCAACGCCTATGTGAGTGCACAGTAGTAAACACACCAATATTGATGTCAATTTATTCATTGCTAATTGCATTACAATCTTCTGATTACCATTTATGTTACAAGGCAAGATTTAATTTAAATTTAGACAAGTGATTAAGAGTATAAACCGATTAATTTAGACAATATATCCAAAGATTGAATATTTAATTTGAACGTGGCCGTGGGGAAGGCTGAGTTTACTATACAGATGCATTTCATCTGCGATGGATCGAATTGGTCGTCGATATGGATCGCTGAGCGTGCGTCGCCGCCTTGTACGGCAAAAATTTATGACGCTATTTTATAGTTCAAGAGCGGTGCCGTTTGTAAGCATTAAATTCAATTACTCGGAGCTAATTTCAATGCAATAAATACGAGTGGACAAGTGGTCATGTCTTTATAAGCGATATTTGCTCTTATTCAATTAACATAAAATACTAGAAAATTGTTCTATCAACTACTAACGAGATCGTTCTGTTAAAAGCTAAAAGGAATGTTATGATATAGCCGTTGAGCTCCTTAATAGTCCTGATTTGAGCTTTGAGAACACTGACAAATGCTTGAACTGATCTGTGTGATTATTTCCTCAAAAGATCATCTCAGACACTTATCTGCACAGTTCTCATGTCATTTGACCATTACATATTGACTGTATAAGTTTTAAAAGAGACTGTGACCTCTGAGTTTGTTTCGATGTTTCTTCTCAACCTGAGTCAGCTTGGAAATACTGGGCTCACATACAGTTTATACTTCCGAAAAGTAAAACAATTAGCGTGTTTTTTTTTAAACCTCTTTGCAAAATAACCAAGATCGTTATGTTTTGATGAACAATCAGAACAATGTTTCCATGAAGCTGCGAGCAGGCCGGACTGCTCCCACATCAATTACTGAACAATATGTCCTAATTAGCAGCACCATGTACCGCTCCAGTTTCGCGACCATCATATCAATGGCCAATAAAACAGTCATCCGTCTAACTTAGCGCTTGCACTATTGTGCATGTGCAGTTGTGCTATGCAGGACGGCTTTGCTTGATTAGTTTGCGTATGTATTGGCCGAGGACTGGTATATCACCATCGTATACAGAGGGAGTTTTTAGGGTTTCTGAAAAACCGGGTTCGAGACTCTATTCGGGAATTGAACTATTTACTCTTACGTCGTAGCGTCGTAGGTAAGATTGTGGGTAAGTTTACAGTACGGAACCCGAGTCCGTCTCGCACTTTTTTTAGATGTAATTGTATATACTCCGGAGTTTCGGCCTTAATCAAGCTTAAAGACGTTTAGTGTGGTGATTGCATTCCAATGCATTCGAATGTCAGTAACGCGCCGAGCGTTGCAAGTTTAAGAGGATTAATTATTATCGATAAGTCTATGATCTGGTATGCGGCCCTGATTCATATCGCAACAAGGTCGAAAAACAGCTTAATTATTCCTCGCGAACAAAAAATGGCGACAATAACAAAAAAAAGCATGTGTGTTGGAGTACTCGCCGCGTACCTGATGAACAAAAACGCATGTGTTTGATTAATCGTCCAATTGTTTCTATAGATAGGCACGGCGGACATCTGGCCGACATGCTTCTCCCAGGGGGATAGCCGGCCTTTACTTGCTAACAAAAATAAACTTTGCGTGGTTTAGGATCCTAACCACAGGTTCTAAAAGACTTTTCTTTGGAGATTTTTTTACATTTTAGATATTAGGTTTGTTATTTCAAGAATAGAAAAGGTACAGGTTACAGGTCCTTATTGATGATCCATACTAACTACCCTAACTAAGGATGCAAAATATTGACTAACTTGAACTATTAATATTACGCACAATCTGCATAAATTACATCTATCTCCGCCTCGCCACACCATAAACCATCGTAACCAGAGTAGGTTTACAGGACAGAATCTCCATTTTAATAGCATTTACTTGCAAAACAATAGGCGCGTCGAGTACTAAACGGCGAGGCCAATAGGTTATCGGCTTAACATGCAGGTAGCAATGTACCAGGAGAACAAGAGCGGCCAGAGGTGCTACCTTCAATTTTGACTTAAATAGACGGACCCGGACATTCATTCAAAATTCAAAATATTTTTTAAAATTCAAAATAATAAAATTAAGTTAAATTAAAATACATCTATCTAGTTTTTGAATTACCCCACCATATCCTGGTGCAATTACCAGGAGACCAAGAACGGAAGGAGGTATTACGTACACTTTCAACACCAAAATCACTCGCGAGTGATGCACAAAACCATAGCGGTGCTCGATGATCTGTGAACTGATGTACCCACCCTCTTTGTGAGTGCGCTCGAGTAAAAAACGTACAGCTGGTACGGTTTTATGAATCGGTTGAAAATAAGGCTGGTCGTCGGTCATCAGAAGTCAGCTGTTGTTAATGATAATAATACTGGGAGAAACAGGTGTCCATATTTTTGATTCCACGAACTGGTATCTAATAACTTTTCTTACATTACAAGCATGCAAGATGGTTATGTAAGTTGTTAAATCATAAATTGATGATAACTCTGACAGCCTATTTAGAAAATCTACGTTTAAAGTCGTAGTAACGCGTATGTAGGATAGCTCATATTTGCATAACAAAGCACATAAAATTGCCCATTCATTGTCCGTAATAACCACAATAACTAAATAATCACTTCCGTAACTGCACGTTAATAAAGAGATACAAGTTTTTAAGGCCCAAAAATATCACGTATTTGTACTATAGTAAATTAGCGTAGTTCGCGAGCAGTTCGTATGGTAATCTATGGTTGTGGTCCATTTCCCTCGTTACTGGCACTTAGTAAGCACATTATGTGAGCTACAGTGACTTGAATACCACCTTGTTTACATAAGCCCCTGGTACAGTGAGTCGTTACTTGTTAGCTGTCGAACTAATGCATAGAGATTATTGAAACACATTCAAGTGGAAAGTTGACGTTGTTGGTAATGTGCAGGATTAACGTAAATGTTTGCATATAGAAGTAATTCTTTCGTGAAATAAAACAAACAAAATCCGTGTTAGCACAGTTGTCATTGTGCATGCAATTAACGTAATCGATAATTCAACTTGTCAACTCCATGGAACATGACATGTATAAAACATTCAATGAATGTGCAGCAACTATTCTACTTAATTTGTTGTAACACATTTTACCAAACGTGTTCTACACACTAATTAACGTCGACCTAATCTGTCCCATACAACACGAGTGCCTAGTCGTCCGTGTGGGTGTGGGACACGGCAATCTGTGCCATACTTTAGGTTCCAGCGAGCACATCACCAAACGTCCTTCATAACGTGGCTCTGTTCACATATGAATGCCTAGTACATGGCGGTGGTCCGATTAAGATTCTGTAGCATCACTTACTACCACTTTAACCAGAGATGTTGATGCTGCATGTCAACTATAGTGCAAACTGTAAGGAATCTCTCTCAGGAATCTCACTCTTTGGAAAGTTATTAGCAAAGGCCGCTCCTGCAGGAACATAAAATGGTTCGCGTGGGCTTTAGGCTCAAACGCACGCCTCGAGTCGTAAACACTGCCATGCACTCCGCGACCCGGCCAGACGGATGCGCCTGCGACTAAAGCTGCGTGCGTAGGCGTTTGAAGTCTTGCTCATGTTTACATGATTCTGTGACTGTACAGATGTAATGTTTGGTAAACTTTAACAACCGCAAATAAATGCTTTCCTGGTGATGCGCCGGGATTTCTGCATCTCATGTGTGGATAGTGCGAATGAAATCCTGCATTCCTAGTTAATGTTTATTCTGTGACTGGACAAATTGCTTTGTTATATGTATGTATAGTTGTCGCATCACCTTGTTTGAATAGACAACAGTCGAATTCTCCAGTAGCCAACGTGACACAAAACACATGCATGTTTGCTCAATGTTCGTCTTATTAAAATTTTGCTTCCTTATTTTTGTCTTCGGCCTTCTATTTTTCAGTTGACTAAATGAGTAAATTATGCTTTGCCTTGAGCAAGTAAATAGGTCGTTAAAACAGATCGTTCTCAAACAATAACTTCCAAACTGTTACTGTTACAATTTGGTCCGTAATGTCGAAATCGCTCTGCTTTGAAGATAAATATGTAAATCAGCCGTGAATATGGAGCGATCTTTCTGGAGCACTCATCGAGCGTCGATCACTAACGCTGCTAACGATGCATTGCTTAAAGCTCACAACATAAATATGCGTTAACACTAGAGCAATACCAGAGCAAGATAAACTGAACAGAAGAACCACAACATTTGTGGTTATGGTGATGTTTGAAACTTCATTGAACTTCTGTATACCTGGTATCAACAAAATCAATTGATTGTAGTTCAATCTTACTAGATATTTGCATAATTCTACGATTACCTTAGCAGACCGAAGTTCTACTCCGTTTTTCCACACAGCGGCCTCCATTCACACCCACGTTTAGTTTAGCTCATTCTTTGCTCAACTTATTTGAACTCCATTGTGTGGAGTGGCCCTCCTCCAGTTCATACGTCGACTGTGGAGTAGCATGGAGTGTGAGTGAGGCACGTCGGCGTTGCGCCATTGATCGAGTGCACTCGATTCATCAATGAACACATAAAGAGCAGCGGGGGGAGCGGAGGCAGGGTGCGGGGTGCGGGGCTTCCGCTGCGACGCCCTTCAGTCACTGTAGCCGCAAGCTTACAAGAGATGGCGACGTGCCACACACTGGCAATAAACTGGTGCGCCTCACTCATCGACGATTGCATCACTGCTTAACATCAGGTGCATCACTGTCAAGCACTAGATAGATAGCTATCCCCGATATGCAGTAAGATTCTGTCTATTCATCCACAACTTTGGTAGGTAATGCTATATATAGGTTATAGGAAAGCAAGTAAGGGCAAAAGGATAGATTTGTTTATCTTTAGTAGCTACAACTGTAGATAGCTTATTGAAAACGGCTGTTAACCTTTGTTAAGAAAGTTAACTATGGTTCAGAAAAGTTAATGCACCTTATCTACGTATAGGTACCTACTCGTATAATTTAAACATTGCAAAAATGCACACTAGGTGTGTGCATTCACGTTTATCTAATTGTTCAGCAAATTGATTAATGATTGGGCAACATATTGCGAAATATTTGTGAATGAATAACAACTGGCTACAAATCTGCGGCGTTGCACAACTGACTAGCGCATTGTTTGAATCGATGAGATGTGAATGTCATTCGGATATTTAATGGCCGACCTTTTGCAGACACGTGTCGACGATACGATTTATTGATATAAAGTAATGATCGATTAGCTTGCATTAGAGCGATCATTATCGAACAATTTATAAAAGAATCAATCAAATAAAATTCGTGATCTCTCGTATCTTTTGACTTGAACCACACCCCGCACTTTGCTGCCCTATTGAAACTATTAAAAAGTAAACAAATAAAAAGAACTCTATTCCGTCGTGTTAAAGTCTACAACGCTTGTGTTTACCCGCGGTTTGTTTGTGAATGCAATTTATATTTTTACGTGGAAGTGCGTGGAGAGACGGTAACCAGAAACTGCCCTTTTTATACTATTTTCGTCTAGGAAAGGAGCAGTCGGTGCAATGCGTACACCAGGTCCGACCAGGTCTTATTAATTAAAACAGAAAGATGGAATAACATTCATTTCTAGTGGAGGATGTAGTTAATGGTAGGTAATTTAGGTATTATTTAAGGAAATTTAGAAATAATTGCACGAGGATTACTGTACTATAATCGATAAGAAACAGAAAGTTTCCCAAAATAATAAATACTACAATTAGCAATCACCGGACAGTTCAATCCCAATGGCTCATGAGTTCAGTGGTACCTCCCATAACATCGGTACAAACTCATAAATAGCAGTAGCCGTAGTTGTAGAACAATGCCCAAACCAGTCGTCAAGTTACACTGCAAATGTGCCCCATCCAGCGTGCCCCACTGCCAGCGGCCAACCGTAAAACGAGCAATATGTGTTTAGTGCAGAGATGTTACGGTGGTTTGGTTCTGATACCGAAAGTTCGAAACCTCCGATTCCGATTAATCTCAATCGTAGGTACAAACAAGCTCATGCCTGTGCATGCAAATTCACTCTTCATTTATCATTAGTTTTAGTAATGTTTCATTTGACGCCCTTGCCTCCGCTTCCGATTTCGGTACCGAAATAACCACTTTCGTAACATCCGTCCCTAGTCCAGTGTACAAACTAATAACTGTTGACTTCAAGTGGTCGCACATGACAGATCGCTCGCTTCACCGCGACGCTTGCAAATGTGCGGAATTTGAGCGGCGAGAGAGCGCGGTTTGGGAGAAATGCTGGCTCTAGTCACGCTGACACGCATCAACGATTCCAACATCCTGCGCTGGAATTGTAGTAAGCTTGAAAATATATATTTTGGAACTGAAGAATTCTTCGTGTCCAATTACGATGTGGAAATGGAAAAGTAAACTACATTAAGACGTATCGTGGTATTATTTCATCATAACACTATAACAGTTGGAGTTCAAACCTGAGAAGTGTGAGTAAACCGCGGAGTTAGCCGACTGCGCCCGTCGAAAGCGAGTATATGTGTCTTGCGGTAAAGGCGCCTAGAAACCGAGTGCTGTACCGCGCCATACCGCTAACATGCGGTAACTCTGACACCGATACCTGGACATTGTGAAATTGAATTGGTTTCCGCACGTTTTTCATTAAAACGCCTACCCGTTCATGGTGTCCTGGTATTTGTGGATAATTTTATAAAAAGTAGAAGAAAGTATAAACAACCCAATAGCGAGCACCTCAAGCAATTTAGCACTTATTCTGCAACTCAAAGATATTTTTGTTTCTGTTGATCTTTCTGTTTTTTTTTAATTGTTATAAACACAACTAACTGCGATCCCCCCTGATGGTAAGCAGTGATGCAGTCGTTGATGATGAGATGCACTAGTTTATTAAGAGCTTACCTATTCGCTCTAGCTTTAAAGACACCTAAATTATGATCAGACTGGAAAACTGCGGCAGGCAAATTGTTCCAGTTCTTCGATGTTCGCAGTATAAACGACGAGGCGAAACGCTGTTGATCTTTTTCTTCTCAATAAGGAGTTGTTCATGTCTCTTATATTTTAGCTCGTAAGCGAATTTGCTTAACGTAGTTAAGATAAGACTAACAAGTTACAACACAGATTAGTTAGCCTTTAATCTCGTTACCATACACCGTGCAGTAGAAGGGGTGACCAATTACATTACTACATCACTCAGCACTCGTGAATTCACTTACCTTTCGTAAAAGTCGACCTTTTATCACTGACCTCTATACAACACGACTTCCTAATGCGAAAAACATTTGATTTTACGAATTATCTGAGTTCGCATGTCTTGTACAAAAATCTGGTCCTTTGTGTCAAACTCCGCGGTGCGTATAAACGCATTCCGAAGCGATCCCAGTAGCTTGATTCAAGTAATCAAACCTGTAACGATATCGTAGCGACTTAGCCGTTCAGACCATTATCGTATTCACACACATCAATCGAGCTTGAACGACACCGATTTTAAAGTCGTAGGTACGGTAGATGTATCGTTAATAATAATAATAATAATAATAAATTATTTATTTGCGTAAAACATGGTATAAGATGGTGTTACATAAAATGGGTACAGTACAAACATGTTTAGCTATTTTAAGACAGCATGCAAAAATTTCAGATTTATGATAATTTACATAGTTAGGTACAAGCAAAAATGTAGGGAGACAATAAATCAACATTTCTTGTCCATAAACTCTTTTAAATTATAAAAACTAAATTCACTTAACCACTGGTGCAATTTAATCTTAAATAATCTCGTACTCAATGTTTTAAAGTGGTTAGGAATATGGTTATAAATACGTACACACATTGCCAGGCAGTTTTTGTTGTATTTGGTAAGTCTTGGTACATCATTCAGAACTAGTTTAAAGGGATCTCTTCTGTTACGAGGGCAAACTTCGTTTGCGGTCTTAAACAATTCGCTATTCTTAACTACGAACACACAAGTTTCATAAATGTATAGAGATGGTAGCGGCAGCAAACCAAGTTTTTTAAATATTGGTCGACATGTATCATCAGGCTTAAGTCCATACATTGCTCGTATGCACTTTTTTTGAGCGATAAATGCTCTGTTTAGATCGACGCTATTACCCCACATGATAAGACCGTAACGTAGTAGTGATTCTACATATGCATGGTATGACATAATGGCAGTTTTTATATTGGTTACATTTTTAACCTGCTTCAGTGCATAAACGAACCTATTAATTCTAGTGCTAACATTGTCAACGTGTTCTTTCCAGTTTATATCCTGATCTATTATTACGCCTAGAAATCTGGTATGGGTGACCTCGTTGATTCTATTTATATTTAGCTTGATGTTATTTTTATAATTATTTGATCGATTAAATTGAATAAAAACGGATTTACTTAAATTAATTTTTAAACGGTTGATGTTAAGCCAATGGAGTAATGTATCTATTGTATTATTAATATCAAACTCATGATCTGCAATGGTATTTTGTTTTCTATCGGATGTCACTATAATAGATATATCATCAGCAAATAAAATACATTTATGTTTTGTTATATTTATTATGTCATTGATATATATTAGAAAAAGTATTGGGCCTAGGACGCTTCCTTGAGGTACGCCGTATTTATTATGCTTATAATCTGAAGAGTAGGGTGTCATTTCCTTATGTTTGTTTATTTTATTTATAATGACACGTTGTTGCCTGTTGCTTAAGTAGGATGATATCCACTCAAGAGCAGGTCCCCTTATCCCAACAGACTCCAGTTTTTCTATCAATATCTCATGTGACACTAGGTCAAATGCCTTTGATAAATCAAAGAAAAGACCAGTAGTCAAATGATTATTGTTGACGCTTGACAGTATTGATTTTATGAGAGAGAAAATAGCTAATGAGGTAGACTTGTGTTTTTGGAATCCAAACTGTTCTTCACTTATTATTTTGAATTTTTTGCAGAAATCAATTAGCCTTTTGTACATACATTTTTCGTAAATTTTTGATAAAATAGGTATTAATGTTATAGGTCGATAGTTGTTAATATCAGATTTGTCACCCTTTTTGAATATCGGTTTTACTATAGCTAGTTTTAATTTATCAGGAAAAGTTCCAGCTGAAAATGATATGTTTATCAGATGAGTCAAGATACCAGTTAGTTCAAGACAACAGGCTTTTATGATTTTGGTGTTAATTTCATCATAGCCTTCAGATCTGGTGTTGGTCAGGGACATTATTTCCTGTCGGAGCTCGCTTTCTAGCATCGGTTTAAGAAAAATCGAGTTGGCACATTTGTTTTTCGCTTTGAAGCTTTGTCCAATACTTGATTGTGTAGGTACATGCGTTATATTAACATAATGGTTGTTAAATACCGAAGCCATTTCAGCCGGGTCTGTGATTACTGTATCGTTTAGTTGTATGGTTTCTATGTTATTTTTAGGGGTCATGTTACTTAATTCATTTTTAATGACAGTCCAAGTAGCTTTGCATTTGTTGTGATGTGCTTTTATATAGTTTATATTTGCGTTCTTTTTTGAGCCATAGATGCATTTTTTTAGCAGGTTGGAATAATTTTGATATTTAGTTTTATCATAGGAATTTTTGGTTTTGTAATAATTATAACGTAGTCTACGTTTAGTTTTGCAACTGTTTCTTAATCCTTTGCTTATCCACTTTTGTGTGTACTTATTATTTGCGTTAACTTTAACTCTTACTTTTGGAAAGCATAGGTCGTAAAACATGCACAATAATTCATGAAAATCATTAAATGCGGAATTCGTGTCAGTGTTTTTATAGATGTCAAACCAAGAAAGATTTTGTAAGCAATCTTTGAATTTCTGTATATTTTCTAAATTGTAGTCTCTTTTAAAAATGTAGTATACTGGAGCTTTTTCTGGTGTATGTTTAGAAGGAAAACTCAGCATTTGTGCTGTATCATGATCTGAAAGATGCAAAGGTAAGACAGTTGCTGTTGCGTTGGAAATATTACTTAAAATATGGTCAATACAAGAAAGTTTGCGTGTGGGAACATTGATATGAATTTTCAAGTCAAAATTGTAAGCCAAATCTTGCAGTTCGTTTGTAATATTGCCTTTTTTTAGAGTATTTATGTTGAAATCTCCCGTCACAACTATATTTACCTTGGATTTGTATTTCCTTAATAAATCATTTAAAAGATTATATAATTTTGCTAAAAACAGATTCGGGTCAGATTGAGGTGTTCTATAAACACATATTATTATTAATTTATTGCACAGTAGCTCTAGGCCACACGCTTCAAACGTGTTAGATGTTGCATAGCTTTTTATCAATGGAAGCTCTTTATAATTTAATCCTTTCCTTATTAGTATACAAGTTCCGCCCCTTTGCTTATCTCTACAATAGCTGGTTGCTAATTCGTAGCCATATATTTTAACATAATTTTCATTACCTTTTTTTATAAATGTTTCAGACAAGCATATCACATCTGGATCATTATTTACTTCTTTTAATTCCTGAATAGTAATATCTAGTAGTTCTTGTTTGGATAGTACACTAGCAATGTTTTGATGTAATATTTTGAAATTGTTGGATTTACTGACTGGAGATACGAAAAAATGAGTCTCTCTTGTTTAAAACAGGAAAGAAATACGGTATAGTTCCTTTTTGAACCTTAGCGTTGGATAGCGTGGAAGTATTGCACTCTAAAGGTTTCATGCTTTCCGGACGGGTTTTCTCTTTGAAATAGTAGGGAATTGTCCCTTTTTTTGGTTCCTGTACACCAATGCTCGATTTAAAACTTAGTTTGCTGTTAGCTATTCTCTTTCGAATTTCACTAGGATTCAAGTATTTATCACTGTAATCTGCATAATCTATATGATGATTCAATGACTTACAAATATCCGATACTTTTGTGGAAGTTGGTTTTATAAATTGACATTTTTTAAACTTTACACATATGTTTTTTAAAGAATAGTTCAGCTTATTGGCATTCAGGTACACATTATTTTCGACGTTTAGTACAAAGATAGAATTATTTTTAAAAGTTTCTAATATAATTTGTAATTGAGACAAGATTAGTTTTAAGTTGTGGTCATTTTCACCCACGCAAATTACAAGTTTGTCGTCTGTTGAGAGTTTAGTATTTAAACAGTTCGCTACTATTTCCTTGCACGGCGCATTAGGCTTCGTTTCGGCGACGACTCTATATCTCTCGTACTTAGTATTTGTTCTCGAATGTGAGATGGCAGCTGCTAACCCGACACAACGCTGGGTTCCGAAAATATATATCTTCTTCTCGGATGTGACGGTATTTTTCCCGTTTGCGGCAGAGTTGGTATTCAGAATGTCCTGCTTTGGTTCCTGACTGGTAGTTTCACAAGTATCGTTATTGCTTTGATTACATTGTATTGACAATAATTCAATGCGCTGAGTAAGTGTTACTATCTCCTGCTCTGCGGTCTGTAATTGCTGCTGTAGGGTTAAGATTTCTTGTTTTAAGCGTAGCACATGATCACGTCTTTCAGTTTCCAAAAAGAATGACGATGGAGGGGTTGGTGTAGAGCTTAAGTTATGTGGTTGTGAGAGAGCTTGCTTCTTTTTCTTACAGTTTGTAGCGAGATTTGGAAATATGGAGGAAGAATGGCACAAGGATTTCAATGTGTTGTTTTCCGTTGATAATTTGTTTATCTGTTTACGTAACTCGGTGTTCTCCAATAGTACATTCCCAAGTTCATTTTCAGTACTTTCAAGCTGAAGTGTGAGTTGATTAATTGTCTCCTTCATTTCCGAGGATGTAACTAAATCTGTCACAGTTCTGTCAACACTCCTTGATAGTCTTTTAGGAGTTGCGTAAGATTCATCAGATGTTTCACAGTCGGTAAGTATTTGAGAATCAAGAAACTTTGTGCTATTTTGGACTGGAGAAAGACGTTTCGATTTGCCAAATTCTAGATTTGCCTGTGTACGAGTGTTTGGTAGTTGTTCCGTAGTAGGCGAGGGCGATTTCAAAAAAGTTTGCTTTTTCCGTAAGGTAATATTGGTTATTTCGTCAGTTTTTGCATATTTATTATTTCTGATACATACTTTACATCTCCATTTTTTTTTAGCTTCTGTATCCTTGAGACGATAAGTAGATTGTGGGTATCCATCGCAATCAAATTCGTATCTGTTATCACAGGCCGCACACAGTGCCGTACTTTTGATGTTTACCTTTTTTTTGCATTTATGACATGTTACAAGTGCTGCCATCTTGCTACCACTGTTGCTAATATTCGTTGTGATCTTCGATGATGACGACATTACACTTTCTTCCATAGAAAAGAATCTTTTATGAAGTTTGAAATTTCCGAAAAGTGAATGTAGAACCTGGGGTTTGAACTTGCGACCATATGTGATACAAGTTAATTGGCAAAAGTAGGAGAAGGCCTTAACCACTCGGCCATCTAGTTACTTAGAAACAGCGTTGAATTTTTAGACCTTCTGCCGCTAATTTTTTTAATAGTTATGGATTAGAGTTCAAAATCGCTTTTTTTTATATATGGCGGTTAAAGTTTGAAAATACTGGTGAATCACTTTTGCACTTTTGTTATAGGTTTTTTAATGTTTACTTGCACAAATGAATAAATATTGTGATCACTGAATGTTTTTTGGGCTATATATTTATTGTTCGCTATAGGTTACCACTTGTAATAGTTTTATGTTATTGTTTTATGACACGGTTTATGAAACAAGAGTTTTCGTTATAACTTCACTGTTTGTGTATGAATCACGTAAATAATACTGTCACTTAGGTATTACTATATGTTATATATTTTCACTTATTTTTAGTTATTTATAAACACTTATAATATTTTTAAAACTTTATTTTATAACAGAGCGTTTATTCTACGTCAGGCTAGATGCAGCGCCATCTAGCGATTAAGTTAACGCGTGTTCAGCCTATGTCAATCAATATCCTGAAAGAATACATAATAATGTAACTGGCAATAAGCCGTTGATAGATCGTTTAGTTTCAAGCCAATTGAATATTCGTTAAAATCGAATCCCTTGCCAAGAACACGTGAATAGCGATTTAGTGTAGGACTTCGACCGAACGACTATAAAAATTCAACGGTATTTGCTTGAATCAAGCTACTGGTTAAACAAAAAGATTAAGAAGAAGAAAAAGAAGAATATTAAGTCCGCCTCTGTACTTCTATGTGCATGAAGCATTTAATAAATAAATATTCAACAAGCCAAGCCACAGCAGAATCCAGTACAATTATGCATAAGTACCGTTTTCCTCCAATGCCGTCTAAGAGCGACAGGATCAATTGAAGTATCCGCGATCTCTTGACATGAATCTGCGAGCGATAGCGCCCCTTCCCGGGTCGATGACTCGCGGAAGATAGCCCAGCGCGGCTATCGCCGGGGACCAGTCCTCGGGCTCGCCGCCCGGACCAGCTTGTACCGGCTACATACATGTTTTACATTTTAAGATCGTTGTAATGCGGGGGATAAAGTGAGTGAGCCAGCTATCGTCTATTCCGTCATCTCCTTAGTGTTGACGTGGTTTTTCTTTGTAATCTTAATCAGTTCATTATAACATCATCATCTGCCTAGCCTTTTCCCAACTATATTGAGGTCGGCTTCCAATCAAGCCGGATTTAGCTGAATACCAGTATTTCACGAGGAGCGGCTGCAGTTCATTATATATATCATATGTTTGCTCATTTCTTCTGTTGTGACTGCTTATAAATTAAGAGCCAACAACATACAATGACATAGGTATCGCTATTATGTCCTTACTAAATCCTCAAGTAACTTTACAATCATAATCTGAGAAGACTATCGAGTGCATCAGGGAGTGCCGTGCGGTTGCCGTCCATATGGGTCCTCACAATGGAGCGGTAACGCGATACCGTCGGGCACAACCGCGATGCACTACTATGGTACTGGCGTTGATGCACTTTTACTCGATCCAGTGAAAATTACTCGTAGATGAAGTAGATAAGACTTTGTATCTGATACAGATGTAATGTCCTATGGTCTTAAAATGTAAAAACAAAGAGACAACGATGCAGCCGATTCATCTAATAAATAAATACTTGAACGTAGACCCTATCGCCCTGAAATCTTATATGTGCAAGAATGTACGACATGCGGACAATTTGCGAGTTGCATTGGTAACTCGGCTCCGAGCGGGAATGAATGTGATTATCCAATTAAGGAGCGCACAGGAGTCAACGCACCGCCTCGGCGACCAGCCACTCAGCGAGACATCTCTCCAATATTCCTGTTGCCCTAGTCACTTAAGGACAATTTCTTCTTCGCATTATTCAATCAGATTGATTCTTCCTTTTCAACGTTGAATTGGTCGTTAAGTATCCGAGCTGTTTGTCAGACTAATGACGTGCAATTTATCTTGTCCTTTTCAATTTCTTAGAGCAACATAATAACTTTCATATCTCTGAGGTTGCTTCAGTAATAATGATATCAACAGATTGCCATAACTCGTCACTATAAACGTGCTCATCCTGTCCCATCTCCAAGTGATCGTATGCACATTTTTCACACAAATGAAGCGTGTAAACGGCTCAAGAGCGTCGTAATGAAAAAGCCTCTGGGAGGGAGACCTTCGGTTATACGTGTAATTTGCGTAAATGGACGATTTTCTCGAACGACGCGACCGGCCCGCTCAACTTGACCTATACGATGTAGGGCTGGCGACTCGGTGCTTGAGATTATGTCGAGCAGACGATCAAATTGGATAATAATTATGTGTTTTTGGCTTAAGTTATGGGAGAAGACAGACCGATTAACACTCAAACTCAAACTGACTCAAATGGGCACTTATAAAAAAGTCAGAAGCTAGCGCACGGTTTTCAATTGGTTGTTTCCTATGGAGAAGAACCGGTAAGCAACTCCACGGTTACTTAATAAAAATGAATATTTCTACAATAAGGACAGACGGAGGATAAGAGAACCACAAATGAGAAGTTAATAAAAATTCAATTCGAAGTTTTCTATTGCTCTTCTATGACACATTTTATATTAATACCAAGCTCATTTTAATTTTGGAAACCTTTTAAAGACTTTGTGTTGTGATATTGATTAGTAAAATTCCACTGGTGCAAGGTCCGCTAGCCCTAGTACATGCCCTGCGTCGTAGGCCTGCGCGTGGGCACCACTACATAGTCCGACCGCTTTATGGTGATTGATGCGAGCCCACTCCGCGGCCGCGTATCAAGGCTCGCACGTTTCGACATCTTCTGACAGCCTGGTATCATGGGAGCATTTCTTCGTAAAAACAAAACATTTTATGACCCTTTCGAATGTATTGAAGACACGAAGCTTCAGCATTTTTCCATAATGAATACAGTTTCAAATTGGCCTATATCGTAACTTCCCCTGCATTTTTACATAGAAAGAACTTTTCGTTATAAAATCACGTTTTCCCGAAGAAAACCGCAAGTCACCTGCACCTGACTCGCGTGCTATCTACCACTAACAGAGGAGACAGACAAAATTGTACCTTAACCTTTTGTAAAAGAGCTCTATTTGTAATATAAATAAAGTAATGGCATGCAAAATATTGTCCCAATTCTTGGCAATCGATTTCCCGTGTTGCCGTGCCGCGTCGCCGTCGGGAGGCGCGGTGCCGGCTCGGCCCAATTGCTCCCATTCACATAAATTAGCTGCCATGGGGAAGATATTAGAATTTCATGGGAAATTCATATTTGAATAAGTTTAAAACTGTTATTGGTAATGTTATTTTTGCGTTTTAGTGCTAGAAAGCAGTTCTGTTCAGTTTAACATTATCATCAGTTTGATTTCGTATTCTTCTACAAGGATAATTTTCCATTTAATCCACTATAATTAATACTGAAAGTCGGATTGTCTACCTCTATACAATACCGCTACATTTCGTTTGCATTTTGGATGATATCTCAAGTAATACATGTCCAAACCGTGGCACCAGGACGTGAGCTCGCCATGCCAGGACCTCCGCGCACAATGGACGCCGGGCAACACGGGACACACGATGTAGACCCCAGTGCACACGAGCGACACGAACTTCAAACTTTGTGAACGAAGTTTTTGTTACAAAACAACAATGAATTCTTCTGTGCTTGATGTGTTGTTCATTTTCCGGCTCGTGTACACCAAGCTTACAAGCTTCCTTTCAAAAGTAACGTAGGCTCCTGCATGTGACATGATTGCACTTTAAACGCCATCTAATATCCGCTTGGCGAATAGCAACGGAAGGAATAATTTATGTGATTGCGAAATGTTATGTTCTATGAGGTATGATCATTGGAATCTATGTCACAGGCTGTACGCCCTTTCCCTTTACGCTTTATGAATTCCGGCGACATGTCCTAACGGTTTGAGCAACCTTTGCTAAAACCATTTTTTTTTTAGCAGTTGCACACATTTACTTAATCAAAATCTTTTTATTTTGCAAAGGCCTACATGGGCACTTATAAAACGTCAGAAGCTAGTGCACGGTTCCTATTGATCGTTTCCTATGAAGAAGAACCGGCAAGAAACTCCATGGTCTCTTTAAAAAAAAAAAATGTGTTTACAATTTTCCATATTACAACACAGACACATAATTATGCGAGGACAGAGTAGATCAGTCAATATTGTACCAAAAAGCACAATTTAAAAAATGTTGCTATTTCTGAACTGTATGATGGAAGCGCCATTCTGAATCATGGTCCCAACTGAAACAATACCGAATATCATCGCATAGGGCCCCATTCTCGTCACGTCCCGTGGTACTGTCGTCACGACCGGCACATATATGGCGCAGTGGCTCCGTGTGATCTACCGCGACTCCTGCCTTTTGTCTTTTTGCCGACGATCCGCCAAACTTCGGCGCCATCGCTAGTCGTGCGTGAGGACGAGAGACTTCAGACAAGAATTCCCATGTTTACTGTCGAGTATGGTTGTGATAGGCACCGGTATGATACAGAACATTTATTTGAATCTCCAACCCCGGTGGTACAAAGGAATTTTGCATGTTTACTCCAAGTAAAATTAACATTGTTTGCAAAATTCAGTTTACTACACTCGAGAGCAAAAAAATCGCACATGATGACTTGTTATGTTAAGGCAGATTTTGTCATGAATATGAAAAGACTTTGAAAGAAATGCATACACAAGTTGAAAGACCATTTCATTATCTTTCAAATGATATGAAATACAGTGTAAAAAAATACCCTTGAAAAGTTTTAGAGCACAATATCCAACATAAGGGTAAAATTACCAAATTTCACTTAAGAAGGAATGAGAGTCAAACTTAAAATTCTTGGTTAACCAGTATATTAATAAAATGTATACCCTTCCTTAGCTTTAAATACAGCTGTTAATCGATGTCTCATGGACCGTATTAATTTTAACATGAAGTTGTATGGTAAAACCTCCCACTCCTCGTCAATGATAAATTGACGCTCTTGGAGTCGCGAAGAAACGAGTTTGTTGCTCTAACTCTTCTTTTAAGGTCATTCAAGATGTGTTTAATTGGATTAAGATCAGAACCTCGCACTGGCCTTACTACCGCGATGATTTCAAAGTTTTCCATGTAGTGAAAAACTGTTCTAGCGATATGCGATCTGGTATTGTAGTGCGTTAAGAAAAAAAAATTACCAATAAGCTACACCAGCAGCTTCACAAATTCTCCGAGCATTTTTTTGAGGTAACGTGAAGCCATCAACCCTCTCGATATCGGGCAGGTATTAACCCCAGTGTATGAATACAAGTCAGTTTTACTGTATAACATTATACCACCCCAAAACGCCTCGAAAAGTAACATGATTTCTTATGCAGCATTGATAAAATTTGCCTGATGACTTTCTGTAGATCCTAAGGCGTCCATCATGGTCATGTAAGTCATTCTGCACTTATCAGAAAACACCACAGCCGGCCAATAATTATACACGTAATTTAAGTGATTCGTGGTAAATTGTCACCAGGCTTGTCGGGGAGCTGTGGTCAGTTCGGTACCAATTGCCGGATGATATGCAGTCAGACCTGCTTCCTCCAGTCCTTTTCTAATTGTCCGCTGATTTATATTGACATTGCAAACTTCTAAAAGCTTTTGTTTCAGTTTAATCGCGTTCTATAGCCAATTTCTCAAAGTACTTGTTGAAACAAAGCGATTATCACGCCCTGATCCTATGCGCCACTGGCCAGGTCCTGGTCGCCAAATGGTCTCTTGAAACCTTTGGTATACCCGAAGATCAGGGAAACGGCTCAAATTTGGCTGTTGAGCAACTTCATTTGTTTTATGGCCTGTTTTGGGCAAGGTTATGGCTTAAACAGCTTCTGCAGGCGTGGTAACCCGATTTTTCCAGTAAATTTGTCTGATTCCAATAGAAACATTATCACGTTGACGGAAACAGAGTAAAAATTTTAAAAAATCACGCTTTTTGTAGTTTTGGGTAAAGATGAAAGTTGTGAAATGTGAATGAGTGAATTTGGGGAATTGGGTGTATGGTTGATTTTTGTGAATTACGTGAAGGTCAATGATCTTAATTTTTTATTTTTGTAAAGTTAACCTTGTATGCTTTAATTTTGCTTAATAATTTATACTCCAATTGTTTAGATTTAAGGAGATATCAGCATTAAACCAAATTACAAGCCATGTGCGATTTTTTTGCTCTCAAGTGTATTTCTTGTTTGTCTCGGAGGATTAGGAAGACATTAATAATTATTGAAATGAAGTGGGCGCAACCAATCAAAACAATATCATTGTTATTACAAAAGAATTCACGTAAACCTGCGGCTAAATTACCGGCTGTCAGCGTCCATATCTCTGTGTCAGCGATCACTTTGTGTCTTAATCACCGCGTGTCGAGGAGCGACCTTCGCCTCATCATTAGTTAGTTTTTACCTAACACATCCCCGGCAGACATGTAAATTAGCCTCGTGCAGAAAATTGGCTGCCAAACGTTATCTTTAAACTTCTTTTATTATCTAGTTCATATTTGTAGCAAAAGGCAGTTAATGCGGCGCTCGGCGCTCATCAAACTCCTCGTTAAGAATAATATCCGTCGCTAAAACTTAATGATCCGTTCATGTTTACTTGTCATTACTTACATTTCAAGCTGTTTTCTGTTCAGTTGAAAGTGGATGCATTGCTTGCGGCTTATCTGAAATTGAATCAGGTTTCACAGTTGTGTTGTCCTTGTTGCAGGGAAGCCTTGACAATGGCGTACTACCGGTGCGGGCCGACGGCCATCGGCAGCCGCACCTCCTGGGGGCCCGTCACCTCGCCCACCTCCGTCGAGCCCAAGAGCTTCGACCGCCCGCTCAGCGGCAACTTTGATAGAATATTTAATGCCTTCGAGAGGACCAATGCCTTCGAGTACATCCGGAGCTCGTTCGAAGGGGGGAAGGAGGAAGAGGAACGCCATATCGGTCACGGAGACATAGTAGTGAATAGGAAGATGAGCAGCAGCTTCGAGCGCGCGGACTGCGCGCTGGCGGCGCAGACGCCGTGCTCGGAGGACGAGGACTTCTACCGGGAGAAGATCCTGTACTCGCAGGCGAGGCAGCTGTTCCCGCTGCAGGAGGACCTGGCCGACTGGATCAACAAGACTATAGGTAAGCAACACTACATTTTTAAGTGAAACAAGACTTAACAAACAGTAAGTAGTTGTCATTGTTAGATTAAGAAACGCGTAAACAAAACAATTAGAAAACTTGACAGAAAGAAGTGCTTAGTCTATCGGTTGTTGGTCTGCAGTGAACAATAACGCTGTATGAGTTACATAATCCGGAGCGAGCGCCGTGAAAAATTGCAATTTTACGAGTTTCTCCGACTTGCAAATGCCATGTGAGTTTCCAAAAGAAATGTTGCAAATCAATGCTGCACATTCATGATGTTGCGAACTGAGGTGCGAGTAGATCCGGCATCTCGTTACACTGGATACTCGTCACCTCGGCGGATGTTATCGTCAACCTCGTCATTACTGCACTCCGCTGCAACAAGCTCGTAATGGAGGGTACGTTCAGTTACATATTATTAACTTCTATATTTAGACGCACGCCATAAACTGGACTCATCTATTCTTGCCATACGCTATTCTAATTACAGAGGTGACTTAGGAGTTCAAAATAATGTTTTGCAAATTAATAAAAGGCAATATCAATAAATTCAAATCAAAACGCTTGAGTTCGCTCCAAATTCGAGGGATATATTTATAGTATGACACAGGGCCGAATCGTTATAATAAAGCACAATTTGTGCGATAAGTAACTGATTGTATCATGACTGCCTTATATGCCACGCGGCGTTTTTGTGGCGAGCAGGCGTGGGAGCGCCGCGCGCCGGACAACGATACGAGATGAGCTGATGATTAGCAGCTTCACTTTATTACTTCTATGACAGCTTCACGCTGCGGTGTAGGTGGACACGGCATAAATAAACACGCTGTTTATGAAGTTGTATCAATCTATTTTTTACTACCGTAGCAGATTTACTGCTGATAGCCGTTTAATATTTGAGAGACGTGTTTTTCTTAACATTTCGGTTATGTTAAAACGTTTCGCTGTAGAATTCTTCGCTCTACCGACGCTGTTTAAACGCAAGAGTCGTAAAATATTATTTATTCAAGTTTGTTTACAATAACTGCACGTTGCGGTGCAACTTGGATAGAACATAAATCTATTTCGGTACTTTTCACTGCTGCAATCCATTTATAGTTGAAATTCTTATTACTAAAGTTCTTTTCATATTTTTCTTAATTGTCAAAACAGTTTTCATTGTGCTGATTTATTATTGGCCCTAGTGAATGTTACGGCTGTACTAGGGCCACATATATAACGCGGAGGTCTACCAAGCCTCAAGAAGTATTGCGCGATGGGTGGACACTTCACGCCGCCTACTTGGCAGGCCGGTCACGAGCAGGCACACACGTGCCCCGACAAACGCGCAGATTTACGACGACACTCTCCTAGGTGGCGCAATGGCATCTAACAATCAATTCATATCAGATAGAACCTTTGTGCGGTCTCGAAACGAGAAATACAAATTAGATTGTAAGGGGACAATGCAATTTCAGACAGATTAACTTTCCAACCTAGCTCTCTTCATTCATGTTATCCTAGTACGTAAATCAGACATTTTCCTTGTAGTAAACTACTGAAATCCCGTGCATTAAGCAACCCGCGTCCCCTCTTTATGGGTAAGGGGATCTTGTCTTGGCATAAAAACTTCATTTGTAAGATCATTTGGTATTGATCGAGATTAAATGTGTTTCGTCAAATGGACGCCACTGCACATCTGATAGTTTAGTATTCTCCTTTTTACGGTGTGCTAGTATTGTGAATGTGGAGCTCGACGGGTGGGCCGAATTTCCGGCAAGTTCTTTTATGTCACAACATTATCATCTATTTGGGAAAACTCTTTCCCTACAGTAACGATATAATGTACGATAATATTCGTAATAGTGGCATTATACCAGATTATTGTGTCTTAAACCAACATGACACGCACGACACCGCCATTACGTTCTCATACACGTCTCCTCAATTACTTGTCAGTCAGAAGATCATCATTATTCCACCCCCCATCAAAGAATTATGAGCTTTATGGCCCAGTGATAGTCATTACATTAGAATGAAAGGGTTTAAATGTATCGATTCGCACATTGTTTGTTTTCTGCTTCATAGAACTCATGAATTTGCCGTGCAAGCGATGACGGATGGTTTGATACAAAAAGCGTCACGAATGTAGGGCATAACTGAGCGATACCGTAACATGTAAGGTAAGTGATTAGTAAATAGTAATTAGCGCCACGCATGATCGGCGCGTCCCGGGTGGGTGGCGCCGCGGGGCGATGTAATAGCGGCGACACATGACCACACAACTGTGTTGCAACATACGAGTGCGCCAACATTTAGATCGTCATCTATCAGGTGTGGTAGCCCGGTATTTGTTGGTGTCATTAATTTGTTTTCATTTCCGGGCCCGGACTTCGACGACCGACTGATGTTCCTTGACATATAATATATTAGATAAGAACTCATTTTCCATTCGAGACGATAAGGAACGACATTTAGATGCTAGCCAATTACCGGATACCCTCAAAAGTCCAAAATTTTCATACCTCAATTGTCTACTTTTTTAGTTGCTTTATTTTCCTATTTTTTTTAAATAAAAGATGTCTAATATTAAATGTCAAGGAACATCAGTAGGCGTTTCGAACCGACAGGTATTAGGTACAATAAAAAATTACCGAACTAATGAACAATCGGTGTAAGGTTTTTCGAAACAGGATTTTTCGCACAAACGTTACATCGCACCAATAAATCATCGATGCAGTAAAACATCGTACAACTGAATTATCGACATACCGTGTTCGATATAATAAAAATCGAACCATCGAGTTTCGAAGACAAATAGGGAACCCCTTATAAAACGTCAGAAAAAGAATCGTCACGATCAAAATAATGTGACCCTCTGTCAAAACTCTGTCTGAAAAAATATAAGTAGTTATGACTGACTATTCATTAAATACGAATGATCCACTACATCGGCTAATGAGTAACACCCTTGGGATAAACATAAAATGATGGACACTCGTTAGTAACTACAATTTAAATGAAAATTTAATTAATTGAAATTATTCAGTTATGCGTAATTGCTAAAGGTAATTGAATTTCTAGGACACAAGTTTAGTTTGATTACGAAGCGAGCCATTTAGCTAATTACAGTAAGAGTACAAGGTACTAGGCGTGCATAGAATGCTGAAGTAATATTGGGCTGTTTAGGGTGTCCACTCATATCTACTGTTGGAACTGCCGCTGCCTAGACGCGGTGCTATGAATATTTAAATTCAATTTTGCGTTTGGTATAAGTCAATAGGTTTGGCGATTTAACATTTTAAAGGTTCATAAGATGATGATGATAAGTAGTCAAGAACGACGAGGAATATAAACAGCATTTGTTTAATGTCTACAATCTGCATAGCGCGAAATAACTAAGTAGGGAACTGATTCTCACGGAAACAAAAACCTCATTTATTTAATTCCTATTAGGGTGGTATTACCGGTGATCATCACCTAATTGTTCTTAAACATCGTAGTTACCTTGGAGACCGTCGCCGTCTCCGCAAGGTCATTGCCACGCGTAATCCCGTGCCTTAAACGATTACGGCATGCAAAGTAACACCTTATAAATTATGGACTTATTATTATTGCAATATCGAAGTTCCGTTGCGGGCCGTTAATCGGCGCTTGCGCAGGCGCGCCGCACATCGCGCCGGTGACGACGGTGGAGGGGACAGCAGTGGGCCATCCTTGCGGACGGACCCGTTATTGGAATGCGAAAATTAATAATTAAGGTTAAATGCATTACAGCTTCGATTTAATAAGCCGTCTTGAAGTGTGCGCACCAAATCGAGACGACAAATTTAATTGTATTTTTGTCACCATCGCGAAACGCACAGTCGTTAATTGTAGCACATAGATATATTTTTATTGTATGAATGGGCAATGAAACATATTTTTAAGTGTTTACCAAGCCTTGGTACTTATGATTTGCTAATTAGTTATGAAATTTTTGCAATATATAAGGAGAAATTCCAATGAATTTCGGATGAACACAGAAAAATTACTTCTTCTTCTTCCTGCCCTTGTCTCACATTACTTGGGGTCGGCGCAACACATTTTTTCTTCTGTTCTGTCTTGTCACCCGTCACACTATCACTAACTCCCTTTTCTTTCGTAATTATCATCCTTGTAATTGGCTTTTTAATGACTAGGGTTTCTTTTTTGTGTTTTTAATAGCTGCAAGTCCTCCATGTACTAAATAAATAAATATCACTCCGTACACAATCCATGTAGCACAGGAGACTTGCCTACTTACTATAGTATTATGAGTAGTATTATGGGCCACTTTATTTATTACAAAAGTTTCCACATTTCCCTTCAGGTTAGAAGCTCAAAACGTGAACCGGTAAATGAAAGAGCACTCAATGCACCATCAGCATGGCTCTGACTCGGCTAACGAGTGGGATGCCGCTTTTCATTAAAATTCTAATTGCCCATACATATTCAGATTTCTGCCTACATTTTTGCTTATTTTCCAGGGAGCTTGGTTGAGAGCAAAGTAAATAGGGACTTTGTAAGTAAAAAGCTATTGAGGATTACCATGCTAATATTATTAAGGCGAAATTCTAAAAGTGTTTAAGTTTTGTTATTCCTTCACGCTCGAACGGCTGAACAAGTCCAATTATCCAACAACAATTAGATCATTTGCCAATCTGTACTTCAAGTGTCCCACAGTAGGGTGTGGGACAGCCATAAACAGTCGTCTCAAGTTTAAATGAATTGTTTTAAAAGTGGTTGAATGTCAATGTCATAGTTAATAGCTACAGCTCATCATCTCGCTGTGTCCTGTCATTACAGCCCATCTCACCGAAATGCCATTTACTCTGCAGCCACCAGTCCAGTACGTGCGTCCTTGCTGCCTCGCGTTATTTATCACTCATTTATTTATTCTGCAAGACGCTGTCGATTATTATCGTGCTAATTACGGACGAAAAACCTCCTATGCGTTCATGACAGCCGGTTACAAGAGGGCCCTAGTACCGCCGCAAAATCGAACCAAAGTAATAAAAAATATATCGCAGTTAATTATTAATTGTAGCAATAACAATCAGTCCAGTCGTTACACAAATATCTTGCATTCCTGAACAAAAACAACTTTTACATTGGTAGTATGCAAAAAAAGGTTGGACAACTACTAGTATCGTTGCATTGTAAGTCGGTAAACACTTCATTGAAGCGGTTACGTTTTTTGCTGTAATTTAATATTAATTACTGTTGGTTTCATACGAGAAATAGTTTTTGCAGATTTTGTGATTTAAATGTCACAATGACAACATGTTCTGGCAAAAAACAGGGTTGTCACTTGTCTGTTGGCCATTGCCTGAAATACTTATAACTTTCTGACATCAATTTGTCGCAACATTAAGTTAATTCGCTACGTTTCGTTCTATTCGCGGAGCGATCGTTATTATACAAGTATTATAGACTCAAACCGTAGCTAACCCATGATCTTGTAATTATTAGCAAATTTCTTTTATCATGATGGTCTCGATCCTGTGCTTTTAGCTTTCTTCCATGGCTGCAAAGAAGCTAGGGCGAGGTAGACCACAAACTTCCTAAATAGCATACGTCTGCAAGGACATGCAAAAACTTAGCCTTAGAGATGACGATGCTTATCAGCGAAATGAACGGCGCCGAAGGATTAAAAAAGCTGAGCCCGCGAAACGGGAAAAAGCAAGGGGAAAGAAGATGATGATGGTCTCAATTCCTTTCGATTTTCTTCATTTAGAATCAATCTGCTGAAGAAATAAAAAATACAAATGTATAATTCAATAAGATATTAGGCAATCAGCGGTGCTAAGAGTATACATCACAGCCCGCTTCGATCCCTCGGTAGTCGCACCCAGTTACACAGTCAGCACTCATATCGATACCGATTATAATCGAATCGACTTACAATGAAATTATTTCAATGACTAGGGACACAGGAGTACGAACAGGGACCGGACAACCCCGCTTAAGAGTTAAGCCTTTGGACAAGGTAACCCGTTCGTGCGGTAAGTCATATCGCAGTGTTACCTTTTGTTCAGGTTACACTCTCGAAACCCAGCGAAAGGGTTAACACTTTTAATAAGGTAACCACATGAAGGGGTTAACCCCTTCGATGACTTAAGCCTTTCAAGAGGTTACCTTTTGAAAAGCTTTTTTTCGTGTTAACCTGAGTTACCTTATAAACTTGAGCTGCGTGTAGGTGGGGGTGCTTGCACCCGTGCGGCGCCCCATTGCTTTACTATTTTTATTTAGTTATTAGGTACGTACGAAATTGATAACAAGTGACGCGTGCATTTAAGCAAGTTAACATTAATATTTGTTTTTCAACTTTATTTGGATGCAATTTAATTTGTTAAATTAATTTTGTGGATAGTGTATTGATTAGTTTGTTCGTTTCGTTACCGCCTTCTGAGTTTTCGATTCTTTGGAAACCTGCGAAACTCGAACTAACTAATAAGCCAGAAGTCTTCTTAGTTTTTATATAATGTAGTGCTAAATTAGAGTATAACTATCAATCTAGCATGATAGTTTACATTTGGTAGATAAACACAAACAGATTCTATAAGGTAGGCCGCGAAATTGAAAGGTCATTACTCAAACAATTTTTTTAAGTGGTTTTACATTTATAGTGGGTACCTACATCATACCTACAAGACATACATCATATACATTTTATAAGAAGTTATTGTAGCTGACTACAAAAACACTTCACATTTTTACGTTCACGCGAGTTGACGACAAAAAAGTAGATGAAATCGGAAGGTTCCGACTCGCGAGCGCTCGCGAGTTTTACAGTAACGAGATAACGAACAAGCCGTTTACGGCTTGTTCTAATACTCTAATTTAGCTCTAAATTATATAAAAACTAAGAAGAGTTCTGGCTTATTAGTAAGTTGAAATTTTGCAGATTTTCAAAGAATCGAAAATTACACATACAAGAGTAGATAACGACACGAACAAATCAATCACTATCCACGAAATGAATGTAACAAATTGAATTGCGTCCAAACAAAGTTGCAGAACAGAGATTAATGTTTATGAACAAACTATTTAACATGCGTTTCAATAAGCGGAATGGAAGATTTAGCAATACACGTGAGTGACTGAATAAGAAACGACTCTTAATAAAAAACGACTTGACCTGGCAACACTAAACATGTGGACACTTCGGATTGACGAGAAGATCACCGAACTCAAGGAGGAATTGAGTAGGTTGCGATGGAGTATTCTGGGATTATCCGATGTCGGACCTTGACACACTCCGACGACAAAGTAGAGACCATGTAAGAGGATATATCCAGAGCCATAGATGGTTAGAGGAGTCACTTCACCGTGGTCATGTGGAACTTCAACGCTAAACTGGGCAAACGAGATGGTGACATTACGTCGGAATTTGGAAGTCGAAACCACCGGGAACACCTACTGGCTAGCTGAATGGAGAAGGAGGGCCTCTACATGATTAACTCCTTCTTCAAAAAGCGTGAGCATAGGAAGTGGTCGGTGAACACTGGTAGTTATCAGGTCATCGTGAGAGACACATTGAATATCAAAATCAAGCTTGAAAGATCTCGACTGGTGAAGCCTATACTCCATCCAGCACAGATCCAGCTCCAAAACTCCGAGAGCTTTCAGCTTGAACTCCACAATCGTTTCGAGTGCCTAGATAGATCCGTGGACGAGTATAACGAGGGCTCGTGAAAACTGTGCATATGATCAGGTTTTCGAAGACCCACCGTATAAATAACAACAAGAAGCTCCCTGATCAAACTCTCGAGCTTATGAAGAAGAAGTGGGAGATGATTTTGCACTCATAACACAATGCGTGCAGATACCGGCAGCTCAATAGACGGATATCGAAGTCCTTAAAACGCGATCTTTGTCACTATGATACCGAAAGGATTAAGGACGTAATTGAGCGGAATGAGGGCTCCAAAGTTTTTATAAGAAATCTGTCTATTGGGCAGAGTCAGCTCATGGAACTGAAGTCAGACGATGGCAGTCATATCCGCTAAATTGGAGCTCTTCGGAGAGATCGAGGCGTTCTAAGTACAGTCAGGATACACGTCTATCTTTAAACCCACGGCAAATCTAGCGAATGACTCAAGAGCTAGATTGACCCGACACTATATCAAAGATATCCCGGACGTCAGCCTGTACGAGATTAGGATGGCTCTGAAGCAGCTTAAGAACAAGGCGCCGGGTGAGGACAGAATTATGGCCGAACTCCTGAAGACGGGTGGAAAACCGGTCCTTAAGGCCCTTCAGAAGCTATTTGATTCCGTCATACTCGAGGGGAAAACGCCACAGACATGGAGCAGAGGTATAGTGGTGCTTTTCTTTAAGAAAGGCGACAATGCCCTACTTAAGAACTACAGGCCCATCTCACTTCTGAGGCATGTCTACAAGTTGTTTTCCAGAGTCACCACGAATTGTCTCGCGAGCAGGTTCGACGACTTCCAGCTTCCCGAACAAGCCGGTTTCCAAAAAGGTTTCAGTACCGTGGACCACATACATACGCTGCGGAAGACTGAGGAGTATAACCTGCCTCTCTGCTTAGCGTTTGTGTACTACGAGAAAGCCTTTGATTCGATCGAGACTTGGGCTGTACTGCAGTCTCTCCAACGGTGCCAGATTGACTATCGGTACATCGAAGTGCTGAAATGTTTGTACGAAAACGCCACCATGTCAGTACGATTTCAGGACCAGACCTCGAAACCTATATCCTCTTACAGCGGGGTGTGAGGCAGAGAGACGTTATTTCTCCGAAACTGTTCACGGCCGCATTGGAGGATATCTTCAAGCTGGGTGGCGTCCGGGCGCAGTATTTTCTCGTCCAACATACCTCAGTGTCTCATGACAAGTGTGTGTTGCCAGTGATGACTTACGAACAGAAACGTGGTCGCTCACAATGGGCCTCATCAGAAGGCTTTTAATCACCAAAAGGGCTATGCTAGGAGTATCTTTGCGTGATCATATCAGAAATGAAGATATCTGCAAGAGAACCAAGGTTACCGACATAGCCAGAAGAATCGCCAAACTTAAGTGGCAATGGGCAGGGCGCATTGCTCGTAGAACGAATGGTCGATGGGGACGAAAGGTTCTGAAGTGGTAGCCACGTACTGGAAGACGCAGCGCTAGAAGGCCTCCTGCAAGGTGTACCGACGACCTGGCAAAGGTCGCGGGAATACGATGGATGAGAGTCGCTCAGGGCGAGTCGTTGTGGTGATGCTTGGGGGAGGCCTATGTCCAGCAGTGGACTTCTTTCGGCTGAAATGATGATGATGACGAATGATGACTGAATAAGCAGTACCTATATGCCATTTTGTGTTACAAAATCATTTGCGATAGCACGATTAACAAAATCGTTGTTGGCGTTCTGTTTCACGATTTTTTTAGTTTAAATGTAACATTTTCAGTCGTGATACATGGAGATAACAAGAGAAAGTCAAAAGTAATGTCAAATGATTAAAAAATAACTTTTTTTTTAAATAACTTGGTTATCATGCACCATTGGCCACATCCTACTTACCTCATTTTGTCACTTTAACATGTTCAGAAACCTAAGTATATAGCCAGTACAGTCAGCATGAACAAAACCTCGGGCAATAGCTAGTTATTTATAGTTATGGTTTTCAATCTGTTTTTATTTGACTGTACTTAGGGCTGCCATCACCTAAATCGCCAACGCCGGACAAAAACTTCAAAAACCCCGGACATTTGGATGAAATTCAGTTTTTTCCCCGGACACCCAGAAAAAATATTACAATAAAAATAAAATGTATTCATTTAAACAGCTTGTTTGCTAGTTATTTAACAAAGTTTGACACAATCGCGTCGGAGTTAGCTTGGTTGCGGTTACCAATTACGGATGATTAAAAATTCATAATTTCTAAGTTTTGTTTAGATTTATCGCTTATCTTTTAATTAATCGGCAATGCCCCTGACACTAAAAGCGTCCGGGTTTCACCCGGATACTTTTTGACAACCCCGCCCGGACGCTCCCCGGACGCCCTCTAAACTAGGACAAATCCGGGGAAACCCGGACGGATGGCAGCCCTAACTGTACTTTATACGTGAGTTGACGACCAAAAAGTAGGTGACATCGAAAGGTGCAAAGTCGCAAGCGGCTCGCGAGTTTTGGAGTACCTAACCAGTTGACGAACAAGCCCCAATAAACCAGTAATTAAAAAAAAAATAATTAAAATGCATATTAATCATGTGTAAGTGTTTTGCGCTACGAGCAAAATTGAACTATAAGATCATAATTATTATTATAGTCAATAGTTACTATTCCATGCTTACCTACAAGTTACTGGACAAGTCGATACTCGCAAGAATGGCGCCGACCGCCGTACACCGCCCGATGGTGTGATGTCACTTGCGGTTTTGGTTATGCAATTTTCAAGCTAATGTCGATTGTAAAGAGTGCATATTACAATGTCATGAGTTGGAATGGCTTACCCTGTTACAGTGTTACAGGGTTTTGAAATGGTAACCCCGTTCGCAACGGGTTGTTTTAACTCGTTCGAAGATGTAACTCGTATCAAAGGGTTTATTTTTGAAGCGCTTAAAAAAACCCCTTCAAAAACCCATTCAACGAGTATCCGGCCGGTCCCTGAGTACGAAGTACGTGATTTGCGCGTAATCTTGATCTTCGCCACGGTACAAAGAGCTCTATTGTTGTCGTATGGACGATAAATATTGTAGAAAGATAAGTCAAACTGATTACTGTTGAACAGAATTACAGAAAAAAGTCCTTACAATCCGTAGATCTCTGCTATTTGGTCATTTTCTTTTGTTCGTTTTTTATTGAAAGCACATCATGTTTTAAAGACTGCAGCGACATCTATGGCGTCACATAAGTACTAATCCTGCATCACGCAATAAAAGTTGCCCATCAGACATAAAACTCGTCTGATCGGAGGATCCTCCCTTTACAACGGACTGTTCCGCATACCTTAGTAAATCTTTTAAAAATAACTGCAACAGCAGTTGCAGCAAAACCCTGCAAAAAATTGAAATAGTGCTACGAAGAAATAGCGGATTTTTATAAAATGGATAATTACGAAACAATTATAGATTTCCAATCTAACCTAATCATTATCAAACAAAGAAAATACTAACAAACTACACCTGTATGCAAAATTACAATAGTACCGAACTGTCGACATCTTTCAACGAAACGCGCTCGCGAACTATCTCGGCGCTATGAGATCCTAGTAATATCGTATGCAAATCTGTGCTCCTAGTACCTGGGTGGTCCTCACAATCGCGCCGATATTATTTATCTTGTGTTCACGTTGTACATAACACATGTAGTGGCCATCCCGAGCCGGTTCCGAGCGTTCGGCTTGCATTCTTCCATCGCCAGATTGCAGGCCGCACATAGTAATTACTTCTTTGCTAAGCCAACTATCTGTTGCTATTGCAATGCACTTTCTGTTTATTTATTGTTGTTTATCTTACACTTTTTAAGTAGGCAGACAATACCAAAAGTGTTACTACCGTATTCTTTGTGTATCGTCTTGAATTCTTGATTATTCTTTTCGAGGAACGTATGTTTTTGTTTTCATTCTATCATTTTTAATTGATAGGAAAATGATCCGATCCGAATACTGTGTTTAATTAGACACGCTGGTTCTTTTTCCCTCATAAATTAATTAGTACCGTAAAACGGGGTGAATAAGGACTCAGGGGTGAAAAGGGTCAAATCGAGGAATCTAGTTTCGAAGCCACAAAATAAAAAAGCAAGAACTTCCAATTGCTACCTTTTTTTTCTTCTAAAAGTAGAATGTTCCGTATGGTGTCTGGAACCGAAGAATTTACACCATCCCATCTCTTCCCGTGGGTGTCGTAAGAGGCGACTAAGGGACACACCAGAAAATGGGCAGCAGCATTTTCTGTGCATTTCAACATCTACACTGCGATCGCCAACCCGCATGCCAAGCGTGGCGATTATGGCAAAAACCCCCCAACAATGCAGACACGCAAAACAAAACGGCCCCTAGTACCCGGCAGCCCGTCTAACCTTGACTACGGTAGCGGTCAAGGCTACGGCGAGGCAAGGGGTGCGAAGAATCTCCGGAGGAGGCTAGGCTACCCCTTACAACGACTCGACCTGGCAACATACAACACGCGTACACTGCGGACCGACGAGAAGATCACCGAACTTGAGGAAGAGTTGAGCGGGGTACGATGGAGTATTGTGGGATTATCCGAAGTCCGAAGACAGGGGGAGGACACGATAATTCTCAAATCCGGTAACCTGCTCTATTTCCGGGAGGGTGACCAGCAGTCCCAGGGTGGTGTCGGGTTTTTCGTCCACAGGTCCCTTGTGAACAATGTGGTGAGGATCGAGAGTGTGTCGACCAGGGTGGCTTACCTTATACTCAGAATATCGGCAAGATATTCGCTGAAGGTCATACAGGTATATGCCCCAACCTCGACACACTCCGACGACGAAGTAGAGACCATGTATGAGGATATATCCAGAGCCATACATGGTTATAAGACTCACTTCACCTTGGTCATGGGGGACTTCAACGCTAAACTGGGCAAACGAGACGGTGATGAGCTGCGAGTGGGGCAATTTGGATTTGGACGGCGGAACCACCGGGGACACCTACTGGCTAGCTTTATGGAGAAGGAGGGCCTCTACATGATGAACTCTTTCTTCAAAAAGCGTGAGCATAGGAGGTGGACCTGGCAAAGCCCCGATGGTGCAACTAAAAATGAGATTGACTTCATCTTGTCGACGAAGAAGCAAATATTCAATGATGTCTCTGTGATCAATGCAGTGAAAACTGGTAGTGATCACCGCATGGTGAGAGGCACATTGAATATCAACATCAAGCTTGAAAGGTCTCGACTGGTGAAGTCTACGCTCCGTCCAGCACAAATCCAGCTCCAAAACCCCGAGAGCTTTCAGCTCGAACTCCACAATCGTTTCGAGTGCCTAGGTAGCTCCATGGACGAATGTAACGATGGGTTCGTGGAAACTGTCCATACGGTCGGGTCTAAGTTTTTCAAGACCCACCGTACAAATAGGAACAAGAAGCTCTCGGATCCGACTCTCGAGCTCATGAAGAAGAGGCGTGAGATGATTCTGCAGTCTTCAGACGATTTGTGCAGATACCGTCAGCTCAATAGACAGATTTCGAAGTCCTTAAAACGCGATCTTCGCCACTTTAATTCCGAAAGGGTTAAGGACGCGATAGAGCGGAATAAGGGCTCCAAAGTTTTTGCGAGGGATCTGTCTATTGGGCAGAGCCAACTCACGAAACTGAAGACCGACGATGGCAGAGTCATATCCGCTAAATCGGAGCTCCTGGGAGAGATCGAGGCATTCTATGGACAGTTATACACGTCTATCTCTAAACCCACGACAAATCTAGCGAGTGATCCAAGAGCTAGATTGACCCGACACTATACCGAAGATATCCCGGACGTCAGCCTGTACGAGATTAGGGTGGCTCTGAAACAACTTAAACACAATAAGGCGCCGGGTGAGGACGGAATTACGGCCGAACTTCTGAAGGCGGGTGGAAAACCGGTCCTTAAGGCCCTTCAGAAGCTATTTAATTCCGTCATACTCGAGGGCAAAACGCCACAGGCATGGGGCAGAGGTGTGGTGGTACTCTTCTTTAAGAAGGGCGACAATGCCCTCCTTAAGAACTACAGGCCCATCTCACTTCTGAGCCATGTCTACAAGTTGTTTTCCAGAGTCATCACGAATCGTCTCGCACGCAGGTTCGACGACTTCCAGCCTCCTGAACAAGCCGGATTCCGAAAAGGCTTTAGCACCGTAGACCACATACATACGCTACGGCAGGTTATACAGAAGACTGAGGAGTATAACCTGCCTCTCTGCTTAGCGTTTGTGGATTACGAGAAAGCCTTCGATTCGATCGAGACTTGGGCTGTACTGCAGTCTCTCCAACGGTGCCAGATTGACTATCGGTACATCGAAGTGCTGAAATGTTTGTACAAAAACGCCACCATGTCAGTCCGACTCCAGGATCAGACCTCGAAACCTATCCTTTTACAGCGGGGTGTGAGACAGGGAGACGTTATCTCTCCGAAACTGTTCACGGCCGCATTGGAGGATGTCTTCAAGGTTCTGGAATGGAGAGGGCGAGGCATCAATATCAACGGCGAGTACATCACTCACCTTCGGTTTGCCGACGACATAGTAGTCATGGCTGAGACTACGGAGGAGCTCAGTACAATGCTCGGTGATCTCAATAGGGCTTCCGAAAGAGTGGGACTCAAAATGAACATGGACAAAACCAAAGTCATGGTAAACATCCATGTAGCTCCCACTCCTATCAAGATCGGAGACTCTACACTCGAAGTTGTGGACGACTACGTCTACCTGGGACAGACGGTCCAGTTGGGTAGATCTAACTTCGAGAAAGAGATCAATCGTCGAATCCGACTCGGCTGGGCAGCGTTCAGGAAGCTGCACGGTATCTTCTCGTCCAACCTACCGCAGTGTCTCAAGACAAAAGTCTATGACCAGTGTGTGTTGCCAGTGATGACATATGGCTCGGAAACGTGGTCGCTCACAATGGGCCTCATCAGAAGGCTTAAAGTCACCCAAAGAGCAATGGAAAGGGCTATGCTCGGAGTTTCCTTGCGCGATCACATCAGGAATGAAGAGATCCGCAAGAGAACTAAGGTTACCGACATAGCCCGAAGAATCGCCAAACTTAAGTGGCAGTGGGCAGGGCATATTGCTCGTAGAACAGATGGTCGATGGGGACGGAAGGTTCTAGAGTGGCGGCCACGTACCGGAAGACGCAGCGTCGGAAGGCCTCCCACAAGGTGGACCGACGACCTGGCGAGGGTCGCGGGAATCCGATGGATGCGAGACGCGCAGGACCGGTCGCTGTGGCGACGCTTGGGGGAGGCCTATGTCCAGCAGTGGACGTCTTTCGGCTGAGATGATGATGATGAAAAGTAGAATATATTATCTTCTAACTGACAGCTCTTCGGTCGTTGTGAAGTTAGTAAAAGGTGTCAAAAATCTTCTTTCAAATAAGACTGTAGATGTGAGGTTGCGGTATTGTCCCTTAAGTTGACAGTTTTTGGAAATTCTAGTTTTTTTGACAACGTGTGGAGTTAGCCAACGACGATATAATATCTCTACGAAGCTACACAAAAAGAGGTAAGTCTAGATTTTACATAGTTTTTGTTTAAATCGTTTTCTTTAGAACCTCTGGGATTGTTTATTTTTTTCGAGGTGAATAAATACGGTAACGGGGTGACAAGGGACGGCTAAAGTACAAATAGAGTCGCCTATACTTGGTAAATAGGGACGAATGAAAGTTGATTAGGAACGGTAAAGTTTGAATAGGGTCAGGGCTGCTACAACATGAATTGAACATTTTATCGCATTGTTTTGCAGGATTTCACTTTTTATTAAAATAAGGCTTTTCATTTTATTTATTTTAAACTTATATACAAGCATGCGCACAAGGCGAACTAATAAGAGATACATAGGTACGAACTTGTATGATTTAAAAAAGTTTTTTGTTTGTTTTGTATGTGGCGCTATTACTCCGTAATTATCGTGAGACAACCCTACTAGTTTATCCCAAGTTACCCCTGTCTCGTCCCAGGTCACCCCACTTCAAGTATGAATAGGGACAGCCTATATTTTTGTTAAAATATCTAAATTTTGACTAATTCTGGGGATATTTTTAACATTTACGAAAAGTATTAACTGCCGGAAACCCTTGGAAAGAGTTATCAATATTGCATTCGTCCTACAACATCGATTAATTTCAGTGACAAGTTCGATTTTGTCCCTATTCACCCCATTTTACGGTACCTAGTTGGAAGAAGCGAGACGTGTAGCTTACAAAGTCATAAATCAATTTGTTTGTATCGTCTACCTACATATTCAGATGCCTCGCTGTGCATTACCAGCTTGGCTATAAGCTGCGTTTGCGCATTTTAATAATTCATGAAGAGCCAGCGATTGCCGCGAGCCGATGCCATTAGCAAACTTATTTGGCGAAACTTATTCGTCATTCCATTAATTGTTGAATTAATATCTCTCAATACGGCAAGCTTGCAGCAGATTTTGTTCAATCCCCCACCAATAGTACTTTGAAGTTTATTGTCCAGTAATGCCCACTATTTATCCACCTCCATACGCAAGTCGGTAATATCGGCTACAAGCAGTGCCACAGGGCAAAGGTGCTCGATTAATAAGCCCCCGTGGTACCAGGGCAGCACAGCACCGCGGCGGTCGGCAAGATTAGCAGCGATAGGGTCATGAGAATGCGATCGGTTTCGATCCCCGGCTTGTGTCCGTCGTGAAAGTTCACCGTCCCGGTTAGGAGCTCCGTATATTGAGTGTGCCATTCCAACAATAATTGTTGGAATGGCACACTCAATATAAGTATTTGCAAATATGGTGCGGCTATTTTGCTGTGAATTTACCGCTTTTCTTAGGCATTACATTCAGGTGACGCCTGATACTATTGAATACGGTCATTATTTAATGCCTTTCCAGTCGGCTAATTTAATCTGAGAATATGAACACTTTTTCTTTATTCTTTCGCAACAATTTCTTGGATGACGCACATCATTCAAAGTTTAATTACTCACGGCTCTGTAATTTCACATTATTCGCTGTTTCACGTATTTCTAGATCTAAATCACAGAGTACGTGCGGAATGGCCAGCGCGCACGCGCACGGCACGTTCCGCGGCGCGCAGACATGCACCAGTATGAAAATGGCTGATCAGTAAAAAGTCGTCAGTCAATAATAAATCAGTAACGGGTCGGCTGCAGTAGCCGTTATTGCATTGTTTTTGTTTGTTGTTTACGAGTGTACAAAGCGAGAACTACTTCCCGGATGCTTGCAAGAGATCAAAGAAAGCTCGCAAATAAAAACCAGGAAGACTGTGTACTAAGGAGACATGATTCCAAGGAGCCATCCTTTAATATTCTTATGTGTGTAACTTGTAAATCCTCGTAGTTTTGTTTCGGTACCTTCAAAGTGTTGCACAGATAGCTTTCCATTGTCGTAAAAGCTAGGCTGATTGGCTGCGGCGGCCGCAGACACGCGACTGAGTCACCAGCTCGTAAAGCAGCTACATTACACGAGCCCTACTACTCGGTTGACGAGCCCGCCATGTCACAACGTTACGAAATGCATTTAACATAAGCTGTTGAATATTCGGCGAGCATTTGGTGTCTTATTGATGGTTTTGCTGGATATTGACGGTCAAGCAAATGAAATCTACCATAAACTGACTGATTACTATTTAAGGATAATAGACGTTTTACAGATTTGTGGATGGATGGAGAGGGAGAGGGAGGCCAAAGAAAAGATGGATGGATTGTGTAAGGATGGATATGAAAGAAAAGGGAGTTAGTGATAGTGTGACGGATGACAGGACAGAATGGAAGAATAAAACGTGTTGCGCCGAGCCCAAGTAATATGGGATAAGGGCAGGAAGAAGAAGACGTTTTACAGATTTTATGTCTCGACAGGCAATGCTTTGTTTGGTCAGCATGTCTGTACTAGGTACCGCAACTCACACACGACAACTATGCTTAACTTATGGCATCTTCCATAAAAGCAAAATCTAAGTGTGTCAATTGTTTATATTATACTTAATTGTTACTTAACAAGTTGTGCAAGAATTGAGTTGTAAGTTAACTAAACGGCGTGATTGCACTTATCTCTAATAGCGAACTTAACTCAGTGCAAGTTATCGCTCGCTCCACTTAGCTATCGCGGGCTTTCCCAAAAAGGCTATAGGTGATCTAACTAATGCCTTTATTTGTTTATAATCGACCCTATTACTGCTTGCTGTATATTCATTGCCACAATTTCAGAACAGAGGTACACGAGATCCATCTTGAACTTTATAAAATAAATCTTATACTTATAAATATAATATTCCACAACTTTCACACAACGCCATCTAGTCCCAAACTGAGCGGAGCTTGTGGTATGAGTATTAGATAACTGATAAACAAACTTATAATTTCAATTGGGGTGTGCGGAGTAGAGAGAAAAGACCCGCAAACTTCCGTTGAAAATGGAGGATCCTCCGACTAGACGGGTGTCTGGTGGGCTACTGCTCGGTAGATGATTTCGAGTTGTATTGTATCTATTCAAATCCCGCGGAGAACTTTGATTTCTCAATGCAGGATTTGTAGTTGTTATGTGACATCATAGATGTCATGTCGCTGCTCAGTATGTAACGTTATTTTTGCTCTTAGGTATAACATATCTGTCGGGAGACAACTTCCTGGACGTGCTGGACAACGGCGCCGAGTTGTGCCAGCTGGCCGCCGTCATCCACGACCGCGCCCGGGAGGCGCTGGACCAGGGACTCATCGTGGGGGTCAGTATACGATCTTCTTCTTCTTCCACCTGGCGTTAATCCCGGCTATTGCCAGGATCCGCCTTCCGGTTTAGCTTCTTCCATTTTGCTTAGAGGGTTTAGTTAGAGGAGTCGTCTAATCCTCTTTGTTAAAGGCTCACTTACGCTTACCAGGAGTCCAGAATTCTGAGGAGTTATCAGTTCATCTTACCTCTATCTACACATAGGACATCGTCAACTTAAGGGCCTTTGGGTGGACGGGGCGCTTTTATCCTACATAAAGTTTACAGGCTTCGACTGACTCGCGTGCGTATCGCGTCTGTATCGCTACGAACGCGCGTCAACGATGCGTTTAAAAATCGTGTTGTGTACACTTGAACCTCCTAACCTAGGTAGGATCTCTTAACGGTCATGCTACAAAGGCTTTTTGTAATGATAGATAAGAAGTCTTTCATTGATGGAATACGTAGATGTGGTAAGTAAAGCTCGGTTGTTCTATAACGATATAATCTATAACGAATGATGTTTCTCCCGCAGCCGGTACCCCAGATCCGCGGGCGCTGCTGGCAGCGAGCAGCGCGGCGCAGCTTCTTCTCACGAGACAACACGGAGAACTTCATCACCTTCTGCAGAGAACTCGGCGTGCACGAGAACCTGCTCTTCGAAAGCGATGATCTTGGTGAGAAACATTTGAAATAAGTCTACTCGCATGTTCAAACTATCGAGTCAACCATCGACTCGCTTTTCTACAATTTAATCGAGATGTTTCTCGATTGTTTCGAGACAACGGCATCGCCTCCAGTTTTTGATCGTACGAAACAGTAATTCTCACTCGAAACTATCGAGGAAAAACTAAGAAAGAAACTATGTTTATTCCGCCCTAAATGGAAGCACAATAAAATCAACATACGTTAAAAATATCATACAGGGCCTGTTTCACCACCTATGATTAAGTTTCGAGTATCTTACTTGGCAGATAATTTCATACAAATTCTGTTCCATTTTTGAATTTATTCAGTGAGTAGTGCCTACTCGGACATCGTGAAACAGGCCCACAATGTTATATAATTACAACTCGCGAATAAACGTACAATGCGTTAGTCGCAATGGCAGACCGAGTTGGACATGAGTCAAAGTCGAAACAAACGAGAACCATCGAGATGTTCGAACAATCGAATAAAACGAAGGAAAATCTCTCATCCGCATTGCCAGTTCTTGGTATACGTAATCAACTAGATACATCAATCTATATTTTAAGCGACTCCTACTAACTCATACATCCCTGGTACCGCAGTGCTGCACAACCAGCCGCGGCAGGTGATCCTGTGCCTGCTGGAGGTGGCGCGCCTGGCCACCAAGTTCAACGTGGAGCCGCCCGGGCTGGTGCAGCTGGAGAAGGAGATCGCGCTGGAGGAGCGCGACTCGGGCCTGGACTCCGCCATGTCGGCCACCGCCTGGCAGTTCCGAGACTGCTCGCCGCCGCCAAGGAATGAAAAGTTTGTTCTTACTTCTCTGATTTGGTCAAATATTATATTTAATAAATATTATATTAATATTATTATTTACTAGCTTCCGCCCGCGGGTTCGCCCGAAAAAAATAAGTAGGTAGCCTATATGTTAATCCAAGATATAACCTATCTACATACCAAATTTCAACCAAATCGGTCCAGCCGTTTTTGCGTGAAAAAGTAACAAACATCCACATATCCGTTCTCACAAACTTTCACATTTTTGATATTAGTAGGATTGTATTAACTTGAAATTGGAACTACTTACAAACGGTCTGTGCCCTATGTTACCTGATCCATCTTAGAAGTAAAAAGAGAGAAATATGGGTCAAACCATAAGAAGCACTGACTGTACATTCAATATATGTTTATATTCGTATTCCTATAGCTACAAAGTAAACTTTTCTTTTTCAGCAGATCATCCACAGAAGCTCCACCTAAGACGCCAGAACCCAATGACTGTAAGTAACACTTATGTATTGTATAGTCTAGTCACTCATAGATGCTCCAAGGTCTGTAGTCCAATGGATAGTCAGCACAAGGTGTTCATGACTTACTGTGTACTTGCAGCGCAACTGGCGGTGGACAACGCCGACGCGGAGAGCACCAAGTCCGAGGGAACCGTCGCCAGCACAGACTCCGACGTGCCGCTCAAGCCTACGAACGAACTTGATAAGAGGGTATGTATCTTTGGCCCCTCGGTGATGAAAATTTTCGTCGGTTTTTTCCTAAATTTATCAACAAAAATTTTTTTGTCAAAAAAAATTTAGTTGACAACAAAATTTTCTCTGACCAGTGTTTGGCAACCTGACTTATCTTGAAAAATTGATTGAATTCATCCTTTCCATGGATGCAATGAAGAAAGGGAAAGGTAGACAAACTACCTGGATGACAAATGTACGCTGGGACATGCAAAAACTTAGCCTTAAAGATGACGACGCTTATGAGCGAAATAAATGGCGCAGCATGATTAAAAATGCCGACCCCTGGTAACGAGATAAAGCGAGGGCAAAGAAGAAGTGTTTGGCGACCTGTACGGTTCTATTATTAGTCAAGTCTCTAATCCCATTCGTATGCGTTGTGCAGGTGCAGCTGGTGACGCGGCTGATGGAGCGCGGCTGCAGCTGCAGCTCCGGCAAGTGCTCCAAGCTGCTCAAGGTCAAGAAGGTCGGCGAGGGCCGCTACAACATCGCCGGCAGGAATGTCTTCATCAGGGTATGTTCACTTTAAACTGTTTGTAGTAACTTACAATATAATACAAGAAGTTCAGTCTCACGGGAAAATCACGAGGATGAAGAACTTAACGTTATAATACAACCAAAACAAAGAATTTAATTGCTAAGTATTACTTTTGTAATGACTTCTATGACGCCGCATAGGGAACGAAACATACGTCCTGCATGGTGGTATAAGAGATTTTCGCACTATTAGAGCATTTACAACAGTCCAAAATCAATAATCGGGCAGTCGCCCGGATACAATTCCTGTCTGGTCTGTCGTCGAAATTTGCGGGATACCCTGAACCACAAACCAACTTTAATATCTTTATTTTAGTGAAATTATGGCTTCTTCGGAAAGCATGTAAAGCTGTTTTTTCAGTTGTTATTTTTAGATTTTGGCAGTCGTTACATTTAGTCTAGTTTTACCAATGGGTATCAAGTTTTTGACTTGCTGGGTTGTGGAGATCAGACCTATACGTAGTTGCTCCATGTAAAATATTGGAATTCAGCGACATTCGAATAGCCACTCTATTCGAATGTCGCTGAATTCCAATATTTCACCCACTCAACTAGAAGAAAATACTAGGTAGTTGATTAATTGTTAATCATCTTGACTGCTCGACTTATCTTTACCTCCATGTTCCAGTTGCTGAAGGGTCGTCACATGATGGTGCGCGTGGGCGGCGGCTGGGACACGCTGGAGCACTTCCTGTCGCGCCACGAGCCGTGCCAGGTGCGCCTCGTCACGCACGGCCGCCGCGACGTGCTGCCCGTGCCGCTGTCCCCGCCGCCCGCGCCCGCGCCGCTCTCGCCCGCCAGCAGCCGCGCCTCCCTCACCAAGGAGCCCTCCGTAGCCGGCACCGCTTCACCAGTCGATAGCAAAGCTTCCTCCCTGAGCGGCAAGACCTCCCCGGTCGAGCTGCGCAGCGGCCGCTCCACGCGCGCCTCCTCTAAAGCCAGCAGCGGCAAGAGCTCCCCCCTCCCCGACGCACGCCGCACCTCCACGCCTGTCAAGCCCTCCTCTGCCCGCAGCCTGCGCTCCGCCCTCACCCTCCCCCTGCGCGCGGACTCGGTGGACGGGCGCTCGCCGCCCTCCCCCGCCGCGCCGCGCAGCAGGAAGCAGTCCGCCCCCTCCAGCTTCAGCACGCCCAACACGCCGACCGGTCGGTCCGTTAGGACGCCTCCCGCGGAGCACAGGAAGTCCCTCACGTCCAGCACCCTGACCGCCGCGCCCAAGAAGTCGCGCAGCATGAGCCTGGCGCACGTGCAGAAGGACGACAAGCGCTCGTTCTGTGGCACCGATAGACTTAACCAGGTGAAAAAGACGAGGAGCAGCAGCGCGGCCAGCACGCCCACCGACGGCGCGGCGCGCAAGACGCGCAGCCAGAGCCTGGCGTCCACGCCCGTCAACGAGCCCAAAAAGACCTTTAACGGCACCAACGGCTACGCTAAGAAGACCAGGAGCATGAGCCTGGCCACTCCTGTCGACTTCAAGCCGCTGAACAAGAGCATCTCCGTGAACGGCGCGATGACGCAGGCCGCCATCGAGGAGAGCATCCGGCTGTCGCTGGCCGCCAGCATCGCCGACGACACGTCTCCCAAGAAGCCGTTCTTGCACATCAAAGCCAAATACAGGAGTCCCCCCCCGCGGGAGGTGCCCCCTAGATAATGCGCGCACGCCGCCGCACACCATTCCACTAGTTTTAAAGTTTGACACTTAACTAAGGCATCGGTATTAAAGTTCAATTAGTTTCGGTAACTCGTAAGCATTACTTAGATCTCTTAACTGAGCAATCTCATCTGTATCATCTGCTAGCAGTAAGTAGTCGCTCTAATTTAATTCACACATTCATGCACTCCATATGTACGGAGAACTAGTCATAATGAATTTGTTATTGTAATTATAATGATATGCTACGATTTAGATTAAGGATAATTTCCAATTGCAATGATTAATTTTGTTAGTTATTAATCGTGTTTTGAATCTTTATTATTTCTGAAAATTATTTTAGTTTTATTTTCTATTATTTTACTTTTTGTGTGTAATTTTTAAAAGACAGTGGGAGAAGTGGTCCTAATGTTCCCCTTCACTGATTGAGTTGAATAGTCTATCTTTTATTATTACTGGACACTCATTCCCAAAAACAGTTTCAGTAAAGCTATTTCGCAGGCTGTGTAGATTCTTAACTTAAAAGTTACTTTCTGTATAGGTATAATTAAATTGTTCAACGTCTCGTTAGAGGAGGACATTCGAACCACGCCCAATTAATTTTTTGTCTCGTTTCTTTTCGCATTTCTTTGGTTTGACAATAAAGTTAAAGATTATTGTAGAATTTGATTTTGAATTTTGTTTATTTTATTTTAAATTTTTCGATAGATTTGTTTGGGTTGAGAGAAGCACGGTAGTCGATATAGTTAGGGTAGCGACAATCAATTGTGGCCTCACGCTCACGCGACCCCACGGTACAAAGAATGTTGTTTAATCCACACAAGGTATATATTTTCATACGAATCGATAGAAGATATTTTTGCACTGACGATAGATATACAAGCACTAGATAGACACTACTGAGTCCGGCGACACTAAACGTGGAACATGTGTTCATAATCATAGCTCTACGAGGATAGCGATAGTCTTAGTCGATATCAATACTGACTTATTAATCGTTCAATTAAACTATTTAAAATTTCGCTTTTTTCCTTATTAGTCTAGAATTAATATTAGTGAAAACTTCTAATAATATTCGGAAGCATACTTCAAATCTTATTCAGATTGGATTCGTGAAATTGTATCGGTGTTCATTCCTCATGAAACCGCAGCGTGAGGACTTTAAAATAGAACATTAGATAAGTTTTTGGGAGCCAAACGTCTTCCAAGTTATGCTGTACTATGTGATGGACCCAAACTAACGAGAAGCTGGTTGTAGCTCAGTTGTGAATGTTAATGAATGAGACACGGCATATCGACAATAATAAACTGATGGTCCATGTTGAGCGAGAGATAGAGCTGTTATTTACAGAAAGACTAAAGCAATGTATACCTGAACAATGGGGGAAAATTATTGGACAAATTCACCTTTTGTAGAGGGTTTAAAAGCTGCTCGAACAATCCAATAAGTTAACTATAATCACTGCAATAAATTATGAAACCTTTTATTAGTCCTATTGACATTTCTAGTGTAGTATTTAGGCTTGTGAGATCTTTGAATGATATTATAATAATCAGAGCTTACCATATACATATACACTGGTGATATACATGTTACTGCCGACCTACCTATCCGCAATACTGTGCCAACGTTTTATTATGTATGGTTGATAATAAACTTTTGATATTCAATAACGTAGTTGTTTTATTTGTGCACTTTCATCCGCTCACTGCGACACCCGCGTGCAGCCTCCTAATACACACGGTAATCTTAGTGCTTCGTAAGTAGCAGTAGGATATTTGAGAATCACAGTACATAAGCTTACACGTAGCAGTATTGCCGTCTTGATAAAAGTGGTAAGTATAGCCAGTAAGAGACCTGCCAGGGTTTGAAACTCATGTAACTAATCAATTAAGTAACTAAATGGCGAAGGCGAGTAATAGGCTATCGATGAGACTGAGACAATATACACAGCACTCGGCAGCTACTGAGGTAGTCTAGATAGACAAACATAATTTAAAAAGTGACAAAATGCCTTAAAATGGCAGGTATTTAAACTGGGAACCCTATTTGATTTACAGAACGCATTCTTTGAATTAGTTTTGCTTGGCGTTAACATACGACCTGGAGGACCACAATTATTGTGTTTATCCATATTCATTTGTATCTAAAAGGACAAACTGACTGAGATACGTCCAGCCAGTGCCGTAACTAGGGCGGTGCGAGCGGTGCCCAGGCACAGGGCGCAGACCCTGGAGGGGCGCAGAAATGACCTAATGCATGGTAGCTAGTAGGTACATTTTGTTTTATTGCGAACATGGTGTAGACGCGCCCTACTGTACTATATTTATAGTTATATCTATATCGCATTTTTCAAGCAATCTTGAAACAACAACACATGTAAAGGTTTCCAGGACGTGCTCGGCGCCAGGTGTACTGGTGGTCGCCGGAGATTGCGGCTCTGCGCGAGTCGTGCACCGCCGCGCAGCGCCGGTACACCAGGTTCCGCAGGCGCCGCACCCGCCCGCCGGATGCGGAGGCCAGAGAGGCGGAGCTGTAGGAAGGGTACAGAGCGGCAAGGCGCACCCTCCGAACGGAGATAAAGCGGGCCAAGTTGGAGGCCCGCAATGTGTGGCTGGGGACCCTGAACTGGGACCCATGGGGACGCCCTTACCAGGTGGTGCGGAACAAGCTCCGCCCATGGGCTCCCCCGCTGACTCAGAGTCTCCGGCCCCAGGCTGTGGAGGGTGTGGTGGCCAATCTGTTCCCTGAGCGAGGGGAGCACTCTCCCCCGCTCACGGCTCCGCCACCTGCGGTGCCCGTAGCGGACCACACCAGTGACGACGAGGACGACGCTCCAGAGGTGACAGAGGTAGAGATGAGGGCGGTGGTACGAAGACTCAGTGTCAAGAACACCGCCTCAGGACCCGACGGCGTGCCCGGAAGGGTATGGGTCCTGGCCATGGAGGCTCTCGGGTCTCGATTGCGAGGGCTCTTTAGCGCTTGCATGGAGAGAGGCCAGTTCCGCCTTCGCTGGAAGAACGGGAAACTGGTCCTCATCGCGAAGTCGGGGCGCCCCGCGGACTCTCTGTCCGCGTACCGGCCCATCGTGCTGCTCGACGAGGTGGGCAAACTCTTTGAAAGAGTAATTACAGACCGCCTCGTCGGGCAACTGGCGCGGGTGGGGCCGGATCTCGCGAACGGTCAGTTCGGCTTTCGCAGGGGGCGTTCCACGGTGGACGCCATCACGCGCGTGAGGGCACTCACGACGGAGGATGCGGTGATTCGGGGCAGGGTCGTCTTGGCGGTGTCTTTGGACATCGCCAATGCCTTCAACTCCCTGCCCTGGAGTTGCATCGGGGCAGCACTTCGGTACCATGAGGTGCCCGCCTACCTCCGTCGTGTGATCGAGGCCTACCTGTCGGATAGGTTCATCATCTATCCCGGTCACCAGGTAGAGTGGAGACGGCGAGAGATGTCGTGCGGTGTTCCGCAGGGATCGGTACTAGGACCGTCCCTGTGGAACATCGGATACGACTACGTGCGGCGCGGCGACCTCCCCGACGGGGTCAGCGTGGTCTGCTACGCAGACGACACGCTGGTCCTGGCGCGGGGAGAGTCGTACCAGACGGCGGCCGAAACAGCGACACGCGGGGTTGCGACAGTCGTGGACAGGATCCAGCAACTAGGACTCAAGGTGGCATTGCACAAGTCCGAAGCTATGTGCTTTCATGGCCCTCGGACCGCGCCACCACCTGGTTTCCAAATAACGGTAGGGGGGGTCCACATCGGCGTCGGGTCGACGATGAAGTACCTGGGACTCGTCCTCGACAGCCGGTGGACTTTCGAGGAGCATTTCCGACGTTTGGCCCCCAAACAGGACAGGTTTGGGGCCGCTCTGAAGCGGCTCCTACCCAACCTAGGGGGTCCAGACGCCCCCTGCCGGAGGTAGAGCCTCCGGCAGGGGGCGTCTCGGCGCGGGGATCATTCGGTCCATGGTCCTTTACGGGGCGCCGGTTTGGGCGCCATCGCTAGGTAAGCGACCGGCGGCCAAACTGAACGCTTGCCAGAGGGTCATGGCCATCCGGATGGTGCGGGGATACCGCACGATCTCCCGCGAAGCGGCGAGCCTCCTTGCTGGCCTGCCACCGTGGGATCTGGAGGCAACAGTCCTTGCATGCATGCACGATTTGCGCGTGGAGATGCAACGCCGGGGCGAAACTCCGCTGCCACGACAAATCGCAGTATGGCGGACAGAGTTTGGGCGGGATCTCAGGGTGGCATAGCAACTGTGACTGTCGCAACCCAGTGCTGGGCACGCCGTCATTGAGGCGGTAAGTCCCCTCTATGAGGAGTGTTTGGAAAGAGGTCACGTTCCGTATGACGCAGGTCCTCACTGGACACGGTAAGTTCGAGAGGTTCCTGCATCGGATCAAGCAGAAAAGGACGCCTGGGTGTCGCTACTGTGTGGACCGCCCGGAGGACACGGTGGAGCACACGGAAGAGGTGTGGCCGCTTGGGCGGAGCACCGCTGTGTCTTTGTAGAGGCTATCGGCGGCGGTGACCTCTCGCGCCGGGCCCTGGTTCAGGAAATGGTCCGGAGCGAGGAGGGGTGGCGGGCGGTCGCCTCCTTCTGCGAAGCAATAATGTTAGTGAAGGAAACTGCTGACCGCGAGCGCGTGAGGGAACGGTCCTCACGCCGCCCCCGCCGAGATCCCGATCCCAATTTCCGACCACCGTAGGCGCGGGTTCGCGGACGGCGAGCACTGGGTAGCTCGCCGTCCGGCAGTCTAGAAATAATCCGGACCGAGCTCAGTCGTCAACGGCGCGTTCTGTTCCACGCGCGCCTCAAGGAGATGTCAGCAAACTGTAGGGGAGCTCCCCGGGCCCCGGCAGGGCCGAAGCCTGTGGGGAACATATGGTGGTCTTCCGAAAGGTTGACACCGAGTCCCCCCCCAGATCGAAGGCAACGAAGGAACGGTTTAGGGGTTTAGTCAGTAAGAGTCTGACACACCCTCCTGCTCCGCCCAAGAGCGAGAGAAGTCATTCTGATGATTCCCCTACGGTAGATTTATTTGTATTCACATTTGTCCATTTTATTTTCAGAGCCTAGTTAGAGCATTTTTAGGGGCGCAGTTTTGAAAGCTCGCACCGGGCGCATAATAGGCTAGTTACGGCACTGCGTCCAGCCAAAACAACTGGGACTAGCAACGTGAAATTTTGCTCAAGGTTTCCTTGTATGACGTAGGCGAGCACTGTGAGAGGGTTTTTCAAAACTCCCCCCCTAAGGGGATGAAACGGGGGTCCAAAGTTTGTCTAGAAAACGTACTTTCACGCGGGCGAACCTTAGAGCACTTAACCTATGCTCTAAGGGGCGAACCCGTTGGTAGAAGGTATTATAAATGTGAACATACCTGTCTATAATTATGTTTACTTTCACGTCTTGACAGATACAATTTCGTAGACCAGTTTTTTTTTCGGTACTTATTATCGCTGCGGTGTGTTCACTTGGGATGATTTCCGACTATGATGCGGGGTGAGTCACCAGCAAAACTAAAACTCCATAGATGAAGTGCGATCAGTGAATCTCATCTTATTCCCTCCCCGCCTTTGTCTGCAGTGCCGCAAGCTGGCGGCGGCGTCTGCGCGGGCGCCGGCGCGGCTGGTGGTGCCGGTGCGCAGCTCGGTGACGCCGCACAAGCGCCGCTACACCTACTACAACAAGATGTACAAGCCCATGTGCTACGAACTGCCGCGCCCCTTCACCATCTCACTCGTGTAGTAACTGTTAGTGTATCAAGTATTGTCAAGTTATGAAGTATTCAGCCTCTAGGTGTAACCGTAACAGGCGATGGGTTTCTATCAACTTATCAGAACGCCGATTCTCAAACCAAAATACTTTCAAATTCAAGGGACAATCAATAACAAAAACTGGTTCAAATGTTGGGTAATTAAACCGTTTTTGACAGATCTGGATGCAAATCTTGCCTTCACGAGCGAGTGTATCGCTACGAGTCTGCCCGTCTACAGCCAAGCGGTGGTATAGGTTCTACCCCGGTCACCAGGGAGAGTGGAGACGGCGCGAGATGTCGTGCGGTGTTCCGCAGGGATCGGCACTAGGATCGCCCCTGTGGAAAATCGGATACGACTACGTGCTGCGCGGCGACCTCCCCGACGGGGTCAACATGGTCTGCTACGCGACGACACGCTGGTCCTGGCGCGGGGAGACTACCGGGCGGCGCGGCGGCCGAAACAGCGACACGTGGAGTTGCGACAGCCGTAGACAGGATCCAGCAATTGGGACTCAAGGTGTCATTGCAGAAATCCAAGGCTATGTGCTTTCATGGCTCTCGGATCACGCCACCACCGGGTTCCCAAATATCGGTAGGGGGGGTCCACATTGGCGTCGGGTCGACGATGAAGTACCTGGGACTCGTCCTCGACAGCCGGTAGACTTTCGAGGAGCATTTTCGACGTCTGGCTCCCAAACTGGACAGGACTGGGGCTGCTTTGAAGCGGCTCCTGCCTAACCTAGGAGGTTCAGACGCCCCCTGCCGGAGGCTCTACGTGAGGATCGTTCGGTCCATGGCCCTTTACGGGGCGCCGGTTTGGGCGCCGTCGCTGGGTAAGCGACCGGCGGCCAAACTGAAAGCTTGCCAGAGGATCATGGCCATCCGGATGGTGCGGGGATACCGCACGATCTCCCACGAAGCGGGGAGTCTCCTTGCTAGCCTGCCACTGTGGGATCTAGGGGCAACAGTCCTTGTACGCAAGCACGATTTGCGCGTGGAGATGCAACGCCGGGGCGAAACTCCGCTGCCGCGACAAGTCACGGTATGGTGGACAGAGTTCCGACGAGATCTCAGGGTGGCATTGTGACAGCCAGTCGCTGTCGCAACCCAGTGCTGGGCACGCCGTCATTGTGGCGGTAAGTCCCTTCTTTGAGGAGTGGTTGGAAAGAAGTCGCGGCGTCCTCTCGTTCCGTATGCTGCGTCATACCTCACCAGACACGGTAAGTTCGGGAAGTTCTTGCATCGGATCAAGGAGGAAAGGACGCCCGGGTGTCGCCACTCGCCACTGTGTGGACCGCCCGGAGGATACGGTGGAGTACAGGGTAGAGGTGTGCTTCACTTGGGCGGAGTACCGCCGTGTCCCCGTGGAGGTTATCGGCGGTGGCGACTTCTCGCGCCGGGCCCTGGTACAGGCCATGGTTCGGAGCGAGGGCTGCCGACCGTGAGCTAGTGAGGGAACGGCCCTCACGCCACCGCCGTCGCCGAGATCCCGATCCCAGTTTCCGACCACCGTAGGCGCGGGCTTGCGGACGGCGAGCACTGGGTAGTTCGCCATCCGGTAGTCCGGTAATAACCCGGACCAAGCCCGGTCGTCAAAGGCGCGTTCTGTTCTACGCACGCCTCTAGGACATGTTAGCAAACTGTACGGGCCCGATAGGGCCGAAGCCTCTGGGCAACACGGAAATTCCGAAAGGTGAGCCCGTGTCTTCCCAGATCGAGGGCAACGAAGGAACGGGGTGGGGTTAAGCCAGTAAGAGTCTGACACGCCCTCCCGCTCCGCCCAAGAGCGGGAGAAGTCATTCTGATTATTTCTGATGATTCCCCACTTGAAAAAAAAAATCATCATCTAGGCAAAGACTTCTAAAGTGTAATGCTTCGTGCTCTCGGCGTTCAAATTTTTTATCATCCATAATATTGCTCCATTGACGCGACGCCCTTGTTGACCGATACCGAACTTTAGGGGCCTAGAGGCTGAATTTTTCAGAAAAGTTGATGTGTGATGTGAACTGTTGATGATGATAATGTGGACGATCGTAAGGAGTGTGTATAGGAAATAAGGGAGTGTTTAAGCAAGTATAAAAATTAATTGTAATATATAAATGATCTTGAACTCGATCTAAATGTGGAAAGTGTGTTTTTAAAACTTATTTGCAAAATAATAATATTTGACGACTGAGCAAGATTGCTGCATGTGATCATGTCACATTGTTCCTAAATATTCTTATTACCAGGTAATATTTGAATTCAGATTTTGAGATAATAATAAAATTTAAGAAAAGCCAACCCTTAAAACATGAACAACACAAAGTTCAATATTCATTCCAACTCATACATTTTTTAACAAAAAATTAACCTGAAACATTTATACATAATTCAAGTCTATGCTTAGATAGTGGCGATAAATAAGAGAATCCGGAACCTAAATTCAAGTATACCTACAGTTCGTAGTTATAAGTTGGTCCACTTGATTCTAGTCATTATTTAAGTTGTATGATTGTATTGTTAAGCAAACGGGGTAAATAGGAACACAAAAGTAAAAAAAAAAAATTACGGAGTTTTTACGTCGTCTAACAGTTTTTTCCAGCATTTAATACTCCAATTTATTCAAAAGTTGTCTAATGAGTAAGGGCCGGCGCCCACTGCCGGCATGACATAGCATGGCGCAGCAGATTGTGCTGCGGTATCCCGCGGCGTGCCATGGCATGGCAGGTTGTGCTTCGGCATGCCACAGCATCCAGCGGCACGTCGCAGCATCGTGGCATCGAAATTAAGTAAACATGAACTCTAAACTTATTGAAATAAGATTCAAAATAACTTGATTAGTAATAAAATCCTTTGCTATGACATGCCGTGCCATGACGGCACTGGGCGCCGGTCGTAATGTAATTAATTACCCAAGTGAACACCATAATCAAAGTTTTGTTTCTATTCACTTTTACATTCCTATTCAGCCCGTTTGAGGGTAATTTACTGTTGTATCACAGATTTTACCTCCATTATCAATTCGACTAGATGAGCCAGGTCGCTCAGACATCACCGAGCTTCACCACTTCCGCGCATGGAAGTGACGCAGTAGCCGCCGGTGTGATTACACGACCCTCACCACTTCTGTTTGTATGAGAACTAATAATTCGAGATAGTTACAGTACTCGGCACGTAAGTTGTCAAGATTTCGACGTAGTGGGGGTAAATTCGCGCATGGTGCACTTAAGACCGGCACCCACTGCCGGCATGGAATAGCATGCCACAGCATTCCGCGGCACGTCGCAGCATCGTGGTATCGAAATAAAGTAACATGAACTCTAAACTCATTGAAATAAGAATCAAATTAACTTGATTAGTAATAAAATACTTTGCCATGTTATGACGTGCCTGAGACGGCAAAAAGTGAATAAGCGAACGGGACGTAGACGCAGTGCGGGGGGGGGGTCGACTGACGCACCACTCGCGCGCTCGGATGGCGCTACGTCATGCCCCACGTCCCGCTTGACCACCAAATAGATCTAAAAAACGATTTCTGCGCATATAACGGCTCTTGCCAAGATACGTGCCAGGAACTGTATCTACACTGTGGATCAAAAAACAAATTCCATACAGGATAAAGCTCAAACTCTATTGCAACCTTCACTTTTGGTAGGATTTTATGATACAAGTGATCACTTGAAAACTAACACAAAAATTCATGCATTTAAATTATCTCGAATTATTAATTCAATTATATTAAGGTATATTAATTGTAAAATAAAAACATATTACGATTTTAAACTTTATTTTATTAAATACCCCAATCAGGTAATACAAAATAATTCAAAATTAAGTATAAAATTAATTTAAAGTAGGAATGACTGAATAAATGCCATGAGAATAGTTCATTTTATATATTCGCCTGTTTGGAACTCGCTGTTACTGTATTGCATTAGTTTCTAGAACAACTAGAGAGCTATCATATCAAACATACTTTTTAAAAGTACAGCGTTCTGGAAGCATGATTATAATTATTTGTATTTACTTTAAATCTGTAACTTACTCTCAAGTAGTAAGCGTTGAATACATTATGGACCAATGTTGAATCTAAGTGCCGTCAAGTGCATGCGAACAGTTTACAGGCAGTGGTAAATATAATTTATTACGTCTCTAGCTATCTCTTATTCTACGGTAAATAGGCAATTTATTACACGCGATGTTACGTCCGTACATAATAAACTCTATAAACATAACTATGTTTATTATTATTATATAAAAACTAAACATGACGCGCTTTTGAGTACTCGAATATGTTGCGTCAGCACTCCGCCAACAAATATAAAATACACGTTCATTCATTATTTAAAAAATTGAGTGTTCATTCATACAGCAACTAAAGTAAGGGACGCAAGTTACGAAAATGATTCGATTTTTGCTGTTTTTAAAGCGCAGCAAATTAATTTCCGACATATCCGAGTACCCCTCACTACTACACCTACAACTTGTAAATAAAAGTTATTAGTATCTCATTTAATACATTTTGGTAAAGTCACTCGCTAGTTGATTAGATCATTTGGCCAATTAAACTTAAATATATCTTACTTATTATAATAAAACTACTGTTGATTACGTCGTCTGCTGTCCACGCGTGGATTAAGATTATTAAAACCGTGTGGTTAGTCTAACAGTGTATATTTTCAGGATATAGGCATTTAATTTATTTATTAGAAATAGATTTTTGTACCTAAAGTATTACAACCCACACATTTATCCACAGCAAGCATCTGTCACTTGTCTGCATAGTATGTCAATTTGCGCATGAGATATAAATTAGTCATTAATTATAGTACAAAATTAACTTTACATGGAGAAAGTATTGTATAAAAATTATAAATAAAAGAGGAGATTAACATGTGCGCGTAAATAAAACCTATGTCAAAGTGATCTCAGAGTGATTTTCGTACGATATTAACTTTAAATATTACGAAACTTCCTACAACCACACGAAATGCAACTCTACGCTAGCAACGCTGCGAACTAGATCTTAAATATAATCTTTAGCACTGTCAATGTAGAAACTTATGCTTTACATAATTATTTAAATATACATTTCACGCGATAAAATGTAAAAATGTCCACTTCAGTCACACAATTAGTACAGAGCAACGCTATTTAAAAGACGATCCATTAAAACTACTGATATAGTCTTATTAGAAACTGAGTATCTTGATAATATTACTGTAATATGAAGTGTAAAGCCAGGGAACAATATTGCTTAGCAAATTGACCATATTGTATATTCATGTCAACTTTCATATAGGTCACTAGCGATAATGACATGACAATAAAAGAGTTACCACAGTTGTATCAATGCCATGTAGATTAATTACTGTGAATATGATTGAGACCATTACACACTTTTGATATTCTTTGGGCAGCAAACTTAGATACGGCAACAGTACGACAAAGAGAGCCGTTCCCAAATATTGAGACCAGGTTAGGCAAGGAGAGAGAGACAGAGAAATATGTTGACCAGTCCCAATAAATCAAAAATTGACGTGTGTTAATCTGCCGCCAGTCGCTAAACACTGCATGGCGTCGCATCGCTAAAGGTAGCCTTTCGAACCGAGCGTCTATAGCGTCAGTGACGCCGCGACAGAGCGACAGATAGATGTTCTATGCAAATGTATGAAATTCTAGGGAACGACTTTCGAACCCAGCGACACTGACGCGGCGTCAGTGACGTCATTGACGCCGCGTCACTGACGTCACTGACGCTATAGACGCTCGTTTCGAAAGGCTACCTTTAAAGAGGCGGTGGCGCGGCGCAAGACTTGATCGAGAGATGACCAAAGAGAAGAAAAGAGTGACAGAGAAGAAGTCAATTTGCTAAACTAAACCCTTCCCTGGCCGTAATACCACTCGTAGCGTAGTGTTGCACATCGTGTGTGTGTGCTAGTGTCACAGTGCGGTTACTTCTTCTTGCTCTTGCCGAGCGTGAGCGTGTGGTGCGCCTGCGCGGACTGCTGCTTGCGCCGGTTGAACTCGATGGCGTCGTCCTCGATCTTCTTGCGCAGCTCCTCCAGGCGCTTCTTCTCGTCTGTGTGGTCTTTCTTCAGCTTGTCGAATTTCGCGTGGAGCTGGAATTCAAGTTTTGATAATGTAAGTAAGTGGTGTCACATGACAGAGCCGTAAATCTAGCCAAAGAATCCGGTCACTGCTGCCGAACTCGACTAGATTGCATGATCATCATCATCATTATTAATGTTGTACAAATAGTAAAAATAGGTATAGGAAAAACTTTGTTACATAAGGAATACGCGTAATGACTATACATAGTTGTCATAAAATTTTTACTAATAATAACACCATCATAATGAGAATGATTAGCCTATCCAAGCATAGCTGTCACTTTTACTTGCTCTAAAATAAAGCAGCCTGGGCATGCTCCTGCAAATGGGTATGTCTACACCACAGAAAAAAGAAGTAGTTAGAAGTGCCCCTCAGATAACACACGCGTGTCAATATTATGCTCAAACGCGCAACATTTAGCTCATTCGCCGTCAGATACATGTCGCGATTGGTTGTCTCTAAAATATACGAAATATTCAGAATTATGCCCAGTTATGCGGTTTTGACCTACAAAAACGATAGCAAAAAAAAAATGTATGTTCTGGAGGTGTATCGTATCATCTGTAATTACTGAACTTTGTTATTTTTTAATATATTTGATTTTAATGACAATAACACATTTTATGACTTCAATGCAAACTATAAACAACCTTACGTCCATCGTAACAAAGTCTAAAACCACTTGGCCGTTATCTGGAAGATCATAACATACATTCTAGTAACTTCGACGCTACTCAATTAGGGATGGGACACATCTGTAAAGAAGTTCGGTATCGATAATTTTATTTATTCCTAACTCTTTATTTTATGGCTCACGCTATCTTTCAGATTTTTTTTGTCGAAAGCTTCGTGTGTATAATTTTTAAATATCTTAGGTACTAGATTGCACGGAAATCTCAAAGATTTAACAACACGTAGCCATTCGTCGTAGATGCGGATTGTTAATCACACTATTATTATAAGCCAAAAGTTTATATGTTTCTTACTTCTTCACGCTCGAAAGGCTCGGATTTTAATAAAACTTAAAATATAAGTTACCATCAATTAGGGGAATTTCCGGCATCTAAACACATTACAAACTTAATGAAAGCGGCACGGCAAAATATATTGATATACGTTTTCATCCAAAACTAAAACAACCGAAACGGCAATTATTCAATAAATATTCAAGGTCAATAAATATTTTTACCCTCCCGAAATGTTTTGCAGCTTCAAAACTGCACATTGTAGTTTTAATAATATGAAAATAGGTCCTCCTTCACATACAAACATAGAAATACCTCTTTAACATAGATTTCATAATTTAAAGATGATCAACCTTTTCCATTATTAAGCATATCATACAAATGCTAATAATGCAAAAGGTTGATTATTGTTAATAAATTATCACATTGCTCACCACCCGAATGAAATACGTATCATCGATATTAAAATATCGAAATCTGTCTACATCTCTAAATGAGTAGCAAAACAGATAACATGTGCATGCGAATATGACATCTATTTCAAAGCAATTAACGTTCTGAATAGAAAAAATTGGTTAGAACGCCATCTAGCGTTGAGTAGCTGAACTCGTTGTAAACTAGCCAATATAAGGTTTTTAGACGAAAAACGTCTTTATTATTTGTGTCATGTCAAAAAATATCAACTTTCGTTCATTGTAATAAGACTTAATTTTGGAAAGCAATAAGAAGACCATTTGTAAAAGTTACGTTTGTAATTTGTAGCCAATCGTATCACTGTTTTTTATGAGTGTAATGGATAATTTGATTTGCAAATGTGTGAGTTAGGCGACACGGGTTTCCGTGCATAGTCAGTGTAAGGGCACTTCTAACTACTTCTTTGTTCTGTGGTCTACACAATAAGTGCTACCAATAGTCATTGTGTCTGTATCCTTTCAGTTTGTAGTCCTTTGTGGTTGTGTCACTGGTCCAGGATCATTACCATGACGTGTTTCAAATGTCAATCATGCAAGCGAGAAACAGGGATAGAGTTATATACCATATACATGAGAAAGAAGGATGGAACTATACATAATAGCTCCATCATTTTAACCGCTCAGTTGAGGTTGCCAAATACATTGCGTTAAAAGTTCTTGGTGGGGCGTAAAGTCGTTCTGCTGGTTACCTCTTTCTCGGCCTCCTTGAGCTCGGCCTCCTTCTCCTTGACGCGCTGCACGAACATCTGGCGCATCTCGTCCTCCTTCTGCTGCAGCTCCGCCAGGTGCGCGCTGCGCTTCTGCTCGAACGTCTGCTGGAACGACACCTGCAACAAACACCACGCACCAAGGATTACATCACTTGCATTAATTCATGAAAGTTAAACAATAGAAATTATATTTGATAGTTTAAAAAAACCATTGCATGTAAACAACAAAAATTAAACGGATGAGCATCCTCATAAGAATTCTTGCAAATTGCAAATTGGCGAAAAATGTACTAGAATCTGTTGTCCATTTTATTTCAAATAAGTTATACCCAGAAGTGACCGCGTTTATTAATCACATAGATAGATATTAGCTATGCGGAAAGGCGAGAGGTTTAATTCGATTGTTAGAACACCTCGATGGTTCTCGATTGTTTCGACTATGACTCGAGTTCAATTCGGTCTGTTATTGCAACTGGCGTAAAGCGTGTTTATTTGCAAGTTGTTCAGCGATGGTTTCGAGTAAGAGAGACAGATTCGAACAATTGAAAACTAGCAGTCGATTCGATGTTTCCTGATATAGTGTAGCCAGAAGTGCTGTGCACTCCCTGAGGTATGTGCGCGGCGAGACGGGGGGGAGAATTGACTGCTGCGCTCTGTCAGTGCGCCGTCAACGCTCGTGGCGGCAGGTAGTGTCATCTGTATCGGACTGTCTATGTCAGACGCACATGGGATAAATATTCAAAGATGGGTCGTGCGTTATCTCGTGATATAAAGACTGCCATTTTTAAGGTGGCTGAATATTTTATGAAAAGAAAAGCAGACAAAGAAAGCTTTGAATTTAAAAATGATGTGAATATTGACAAAATCGTTGCGGAGGCTACGGGGTACAGCAAAAGAACCGTGCATAATGTGATTTCTGCGGGTTATTTATCAATTGAAAATTCAAGCCAATTAAAATTTCAATTTCCAAAAAAACCAAAAGTTCTAAAGAAAAAACACGTTGTGGATGATTTTGACCTTGGAGTTATCAGAAGAAAAATTCATCAGTTTTACGAAGTTGACAAAAACATACCAAGTGTCCGTAAGTTACTATCAAGTTTGAGAAAGGATGGCATATTGACTTGTGGACGGGAATATTTAAGACAGCTTTTACACAAAATGGGCTACCGTTTCAAAAAATGCAAATCAAAGAGACTTCTTCTTATAGAGCAGCCTAATATTACAGTGTGGCGGAAAAAATATCTAACACAAATCAGAAATTACAGAACGCAAAACCGCAACATATATTTTCTTGATGAAACATACATCAACGCCGGTCACCATGCCAGCAAATGTTGGCAATCATCGTCAGAACCCGGAATTCATGCTGATATTGGGAAAGGACGGCGATTGGTAATTCTTCACGCTGGTTGTCGAAATGGCTTATTGGATGATGCATTGACTATATTCAAATCAGATGCTAGAACCGGTGACTATCATGGAGATATGAGCGGACCTACTTTTTATAAGTGGGTAGATGAAAAGTTAAAAGATAAGTTGCTGCCGAATTCTGTAGTTGTAATGGACAACGCGTCTTACCACAGCGTTCAGGTTGAGAAGAAACCAACTATATCAAGCCTCAAAAGTGAAATGCAGAACTGGTTGCTACGCCATAATGTAGAATTTTCAGGAACCATGACAAAGGCTCAACTGCTACTTCTTATCAAAAATACACAAAAAGAACCCGTGTATAGAATTGACGAACTCCTGAAAGCCAGTGGACACACTGTTCTGCGTTTACCTCCGTACCATCCGGATTTAAATCCAATTGAGTTGGTCTGGGCTGATATTAAAAACAACATAGCCCAAAACTATATTAATTCTTCTCTAGACGAAAAAATAATCTTATTGGATAAATTGTTTTCGGAATTCACGGCGGAAAAATGGCAGAGATGCGACGATCATGTCCAGAAAAATGAAAACGATTACTGGAGTCGCGATAGTAGGTTCGATAATGTTATCGATTCATTCATAATAAATTTGCAAGACTCTGATTCACGTTCCGGTGGCGAAGTGGAAGATGAAGATGATGACGAAATCGAAGATGAAGTTGAAACGGAATCTATGTCAGAATAACTTTCGTTAGAATATATAATTGTTTGTTAATATAAAAAAGTCCTGCTTTGAATTATAAGTTTAGTTCTTATTTGTCACCTGCACATTTTTAATAAAATAGGAGTATATTTGGGTTATATTTTAATCAACTAAGTAAGTATAATATATTACAGATAGCCTCCGACCGTCGTCCCGCCCCAAGTCTTGCTTTAGAAATGCACACTGAAATCGTAAGATCTGTCCGACATGTATCGATCTCATGTGAACTCATGCACTTTTTTCTTCGCCTCCCACCTCGCCGCGCATACCTCAGGCAGTGCACAGCACTAATGGTCACACTATAGCTACAACTTAGGAGTCTTCAAGTCAAGAGTGAATAGGTTACTTCTAGGCAAGCGTGCTCCATCGTCGGCCACATCATCTCTTACCATCAGGTGAGATAGTGGTTAAACGCGAGCCTATGTATAATACCTAAAAAAAAATTAAACCATCTCGATTATTTTGTAGAACGGTAAGTCGAGGGTTGACTGGATGGTTTGTTTTAACGACTCCGATTCTTTCGCCTGTTTTATCTCAAAAGCGCTCATCGTTAATGTCCCTAACGGATGGAATTATTTAAAGGAGTTTTTTTTTAGGCTAGATTGAAGAGACATACGGGCTTGTTGTCTGCGTCGACGTCGGTGAAGCCCATCTGCTGCAGGCGGCGGCGGCGGTAGAGCTCGTAGTGCCTGGCGTGCGTCTTCTCGCGCAGGTCCTCCATGTTGGTGCGAATCAGCATCTCGCGCAGCTTCACGAAGTCGCAGTGCGACTCGTTCTCCACTGCAATCAGGGACACGATTACACGTTACATTCATGATATCAATCGTATTTTTAAAACATATAGACAAGTAATATATGTATGTATCTACAGACGAAACCAACCTTTGCTGTGCAATTATTTCATAAGCGGTTGGTCAACATAAGTAGGCAGTCATAATAAACGGATACTATTTACTTAAGTTTCATTTATTCTTATTTAGTCACTTATATTTATCAGGTGACTGTCAGTTAAATAGGAAAATTTAGAGAAAATGTTTTACTCATAAGTCAACCAGATTGATTAAATTGGTTTTTACTGGCTAAAGTGCCACAATTATACTTAGAATGTAGTTAGGCTTCAACTAATAACCCAGGCCAAAAACCGATTCAATATTTCAACTTATGAACAAGAACTGGTAACAAACTCCACGGTAACTCTGCCCATACCTTGCACGGTGCCCCAGGGGTACTGGCGGGCGCGCACGGTCTTGTTGCCGATCTTGACGAAGTCCGTGGAGCCGACGACGGCGAAGGGGATGTGCGAGTTCATGACGCTGTTCACCTCCGTCACCGACTCGTCGTCCACCGGGAACTGGTAGATCTCCACCGAGTTCGCTTGCAGCTCTTGCATTATTTTCGACTGGAATTTAGAGGGGAATAAATTAGTTGGCTGAGCTGGTTCCTTTCAAATTACTGGAATTGTTACTTAAGTCCTCTAGCAATAGAAATGGTAATTAACTTGCACTTTGACTTGCATATCCAGTAAGTATAATCATTTGCAATATTTATGCAAGTTGTCATGGCTAATACAAAACAAACACATCTATGAAGCTTTTTATGGTCACTTCCATTTTTGATGTTACATAGTGTTGACCACATTTTTAGTGTACAATAAAGAACAAGAAGATTGTGCAAAGAGTAATCTTAGATCTTAAAAGCATTGATTCGGAGATCACCCGAATCAAGTCTCTAAAAGAATCGAGTAATTAAAATGAACATTTTATCTATATCTATACTAATATTATAAAGATGTAAAATTTGTAAGTTTGTAGGTTTGTAAGTTTGTATGTAGGGGGTAATCTCTGGAACTACTGGTCCGATTTGAAAAATTCTTTCAGTGTTAGATAGCCCATTTATCGAGGAATGCTATAGGCTATATACCATCACGCTACGACCCACGGGAGCGGAGCAGTAACGAAAAATGCGGGTGAAACCGCAGGGGACAGCTAATTTATTATATTATATTTAGATAGTTTATTACAGGTTATGATTTGAAGAACTTTATCACACGTGACAACACTAGTCAAAATGTCGGCTGTGAAAGAATGTCACCTAGCCATTTTTGTTGGTGCATTGAAAACAGAAGAAGCCCGCAATATAGTGAAAGTCAAGGAAGGGAAGTAGACTGATTATACTTGCAAATGTAGCGTAGTAAACTAAGTATTGTAATACTATCTACTAACACAACTACACAAATAAATGTATTTATTTTTGCTCATAATTATTTAAATATGGCAGCGAAAGTTATGACCGACTCAGTGAAGTATTGTTGGAGTAATTTATGACCATAACTGAGTCATCGTACTTGTAAGTTCGCATGACTCACTCGGGATCGGACATGGATTACATAGTAATGTAGAAGTATACAAATGATGCTTCTGTGAGTTACTGTTTGTAAGTAAACACAGAAAATATGCCATTAACTTGTTATAATGATGTAGAAAGGACTACTGACTACTCGCCATTAAAGTCTTGTTGAAAAGAGAACATAGATGAGTAAAAATCCACAGTAAAACTATGTAAATCTAGCGGCGCCATGTGAACGATCGGAAACACGGTCTGCATAATAAGTATATTTTTAAATTTCAGGTAAAGGTGACATACTCTGAAGAATTTACAAAGTTTTTTCTTTTATTTTACACAAGCTCAATATAATTTTTTTGGACACATACGGTGTGTGCCCTATGTTACCTGGCTCATCTGAGAAATATAAAGAGAGAAATATAGGTCAGACAATGAGAAGCACTGACTGTACGTGCCTCGTAATATAACGACAATCCTAGTAAGAAAACTATTTATTTTTCTATCTATATTATACGAATAGTATATTGAGGAGCTTGTGGCTAGATAATAACAGCCGCACGGGTCGATCTTCAAGGTTAAGCAACGCTTGCCAAGGTCGGTCTGTGGATGGGTGATCATCTTAACATATCGAGTTTCTTCCGTGCCTCGGATAGCACGTTAAGCCGTAGCTCCCGGCTGCCATTTGTAGATCTTTGGCAGTCGCTACGGACAGTCAGAAGCCAGTAAAATCTGACTCCAGTCTTGCCATGAAGTACCGTGTTACCCTTGTTAATGGGTTGTGGAGGTCTGGTAAGCAGCCGCTCCTCGTAAAATACTGGTATTCAGCTAAATCCGGCTTGACTGGAAGCCGACCGCAATATAGTTGGGAAAAGGCTAGATGATGATGATCATACGAATAGTACCTATATGGTTCGATTTGCTGAGAAAACACTAAAAGGATACCTACTAGTTAGGTACATTTCAACTCCTCAAAAGTGTTTTAGTCTAATCTTTTATTTGAATATTCTGATTGATTCTTTATTAGCCTCTCAAGACGAAGACAACACTAAGCTCGTGTCCACCATACCTTGAACTTCTGCAGCTCCGTCTTGGAGATGGTGTCGGCCTTGGCGATGATGGGGATGATGTTCACCTTCGTGTCCAGCTTCTTCATGCACACCAGGTCGATGGACTTGAGCCCGTGACCTGCAAGTGACGGAGACATACTCTTAATGAAAAGCTTCATAAAATAACTGGGCTCACTATGTCTTCTCGAAATCTTTGTGCAGCGTTTCTCTCTAGGCCACCTTCAATGTTATCTACACTAATATTATAAAGAGGAAAACTTTGTTTGTTTGGTTGTAATGAATAGGCTTAAAAACTACTGGACCGTTTTTAAAAATTCTTTCACCATTCGTAAGCTACATTATCCACAAGTAACATAGGCTAAACTTTATTTTGGAAAAAAATAGGGTTCCGTAAGATATTGGGGTTTTTCGGACACAAGGTGTAAAAAATCATGTTACATATAATTTATATGGCAGAACAACGTTTGCCGAGTCAGCTAGTGTTAAATATATTGTTATTTTTTCACATTGGGATCTGATGACAGCCACTACGGATGGCATTGCCGTGGCCGAAAACTTGGCTAGGCAAGGAATAAACGTGGGGAAAAAAACTACTTTTGCCATCAACATGCTTCTTCTTCTTGTTTCGATGATTTTCCTTCCCTCAAAGTTTTCGGGTCCAGTAGGTCAACACGTTAAGATAACATAGTCATGATGACATGCGAGAAGGCTTTGTGTGTTGGATAACCATAGATTTTGGGTGAGCTTTACACCAGTAAAGTTTATGTCGTACTAATACTGTTTTCAATACCGTAGCTACACTTATGAGCTAAAGTTAGTCGAAAGATTGCCGTTACACGGTTAAATTTGCATCTTCTCTGTTCGTGATTTAATTTAAAGTCAGAGTATTGTTATGGTTTCCGTAAGTAGGTCTTAATGAAAAATGAAATCCAATCTAACTGCTGTGAGTGACAAAGGCGAGAAATGGCGCAACGTAGCGTATCGCCGCCTCGGAACACACACGCGCCGACTGCCGTTAACATCGCGCCTTATAGGTCAGTTGTAAGCCATTTCCCTACCGAATACATGACACTTTACTAAAGGGGAAAAACTATTATAATTTGACTATTTTACTTGCCCCATATTTGAGGCTAACCAACTAGTTGAGAAAAAGTTTTAACTATACTAAATTTGTAATAGAATGGTTTCGGTGACAGCTGTCAGATTCAAACAATGTAGCTATCTATCCTTTTCTCTCATCTTAAAGATGCATATTTTCGTCCCGCTGTCACCTAACTCGTGCTATGTAAAAAAGACTAGCCATATTTTTTAAATGTTCCTTATTATTATTATTTTATTTGGGATAACAAAGAATAACTTTTTCCGCACTGGATGTATCGAGAGGTAGCGTTGTTCTTAATTATTTATTGTACACAAAAACTATATTTAAGTACAGTGATTTTTACAGTTCATGTACAAAGCGAGCTTAACTCAACAATGAGTTTTCTCCCAGCAAACCTTTGAGTAACATAGAGATATCACATTCGAGGGCAGGATCTAGTGTACAACATAAACCTACATAACTACATCTAATAAATAAATCAATATATTTATACATATATATAAATATTATACATATACTAATAAATACCAATATATACTAATATTATGTCAATTCAGAAAGGAAGTGCTCTTTAACATTCCTCTTAAAGGAAACAAGGGAAGGGCTGTCGCGAAGAGAATGAGGGAGAGAGTTCCAAAGACGCACTGCAGTCACAGTAAAGGAGCCATCATAGCGGCTGGAAGTGTGACGTGGAGTGCGAAGAAGAAGAGAATTGGAAGTGCGGCAAGGTTTGCCTCTCGGGACGAAATACTCAAAGCGTTCACGAAGGTATTGAGGAGCATTGGGATTATGCAGGATAGTATAGAGAAGGGATAGAATGTGTGTGTTGTTCGTTGTTTTTTATTAGCGAGGAATGATCAACTAAATTATACCACTTTGGGTGAACCAGCCCCTGTGTCAGAATTTTACTGACAAAACCTGTGTTTCTTCAGTTTCTGGGTTACAGAAACTCTTTTGAACAATCCCGTATAAATTATTTGTTTAAAATTCGTCCATGCGATAAGTAAATGAAGCATAAAAGGTGTATGTGAAGATCGTATCAGGTGAGGTTCGGCAGTTTCTCTACACACGCCTAGCTACGTTTTTACGTCATAACCGTCAAGAGCAAATCAAGTCATCCAATGAATCAAAGTTAATGATCTAGTCAACAAGCGCGTACTCTTTAGTTAACATCCAGTAAGACAAGTAGCCGTCAATTAGGCGGGAGTTACGCGCCGTCATCACGCATGCTCGGGCGCGGATTGTTTACAATCGAGTGGCTTGTGGCACAATCAGTGCGGAGGAATTCGGAGTGCTTCCTTTATCTAGGCATACAGTGGCACTGTTATCGGGGGCATTCGGACGGAGTATTGGTAAACATTAAACAGGTTGATGAAGCCGCGTCGCTCAAGTGACCACACAATTATCTATTTAAATAAAAAGAGTAACTGACTGACTGACATATCAACGCACAACTGAAACTACCAGGACTAAGAGCGTAAAATTTTGCAAAATGTTTTCTTTTATGACATAGAGGAGCACTAAGAGAGGATTTTCCAAAATCTGCATCATAGAGGGATGAAACGGAAGTCCAGTTTGTATGGAGAAACTTACTTTCACGCGGACAAAGCCGATGGCAGGACTTAGTCTTTCCTTACAAAAGCTTAAAAACTACGGAACGAATTTTCATGCGAATTCGATCTACATTTAGACAGAGTGATTCATGGGGATGGTGTAGGTATATAAATCATGTAATGTTTTTCTCTACTACACATGCTGATTGTAGCAGAGAAAAACCAAGAATTTCAAAGATTCCTAATACTCGTGCGAAGCTGGAACACGACCCTGTTTTTGGGGTTCGAGTCTTATGAAAAGAGTATCTACATTAGTGATACTTCAGCTGTTTTGTATAAACATGGCACACACATGCGCTAGATTAGATTTGCAGTTCAGCAAAAAACAAGGAAGACTATGAGAACAAACACCATTTTCCTTAACTATAGTTAAATAAAAACTACAATATGTCGTGTATTTGTAGCAAAGCAGTCCCGTTACTCGGTCTACAGGGATCGGAGATTCGAGGGCACCCACAGTGTGTCGCGCGCGGCCTGAATAAATTGTGCCTTGTGATCGCGCGCGTGTCAAGGACAACCCGTCAAAATGTCACCCAGTAGGCCAAGAGCCTCCTGCACTAGACCAATATGTAGTGAAAGTTTCTACTGATATAGTCACATAGAAAATTTAAATAGGTGTACAAAGTTATTTAGTTTTTATTTTAAAAGATTTTGTGCTTCACTAGAAAATTAGGTGTTTGTGAACCCACAATACTCTCCTGTAATGTGGATGTGGTCACAAACATATGAACTTAGAGACACCGACACCCTGAACCACATCTATTCTGTGAGCCATACAAATATTTTGATGGTTCCTATGCATAATGTTGTAACATACTTTTTGAGCACAATTGTGTTACAAAAATATACATATAATAATAAATAATATGATTCCTTATTTTTTCCAATGTCTGGTAGGATTATTTTGACAAATTACTTTCTTATCAAAAATTTAACAAATTTTTAGAGATTCTGATTTTTAGAGAAGAGAAAGTACAGTTTCCCTTATGACAATCCAATCCCGCACCAAAATTGCAGTCCCACAGGATTTTTGGTTTTAAGTACAGTACAGAATATAATGAAGTTTTTGGAGGATAAATAATGTCGCTAAAAGTAAAAATAGCTTCTTGAAAAAAATTAAATAAAAAAATGATATAAAAATATTAAAAGTTTTACTGTCTTAATATAGGAAGGTAAATCACATGCTAATCAACTAGCAGGCCAACCATCCTACCGCAACATTTTTACATTACTTGTCATTTTTATCAGTTAAAAGATACAAGCAGTTCGAGATTGAAGCATAAACTGTTTATTTGAAAGTACCCACACATGTATAATCATTTCAACCACAGATTCAATATACAACATACCTTCCCCTCATAATCATTAAGTAACAACAGTCACTAACAACTAAATAATCATTATTGATTGACAATAACAAACTAAATGATAATCCAAGTAATCACATAAACATCAAACTAAATGTTATTTAAATAATGACAATAACTTTTACAGGATTGATATAAATCTTAAAAACTATTCAGCCGTATTTGGTATACCAATTATGTCTGGCCATAATTCAGGGGGAGGTATCTCTATTGGTGGCTCTGGTGAACACGAACTTGACCCTGAATGCTCAGCAAGTGCTTGTCTGTCGGCTGATTGAGTTAATCTACGAGCAAGCATTTGATCAGCGTGACGTCTGTGTAGCTCACCATCCTCCGTCCTCACCATATATGAGCTAGGCCCTTCTACTACTTCTACAGTGGCTCTATTCCACTTCTCCCCTGATCCATAGTTGCGAATCAAAACTGGTTGGTCCACTGTAAATCTCCTTACAGCTTGTTGTTGAGATCTATCCTCTAGCTGTTGTTCCTGAAGACTTGGTGTATTATCAGGATGCAATCTTGATACAGCTGTTCTATATTTACGTCCATTCAACATCTCTGCAGGAGTTTTATTATTAGAACTATTTGGTACTGTTCTCAGTGAGTACAATGCTCTAGGAAGCTTTTCACTCCATGGTAAGTGGTTTAGGGACATTTTCTTCAATTTATTTTTAAAAGTTTGTATTGCCCGTTCAATCTGTCCATTCGATGCTGGATGATATGGCGGCGAGTACAAATGCTTTAAGCCATTATTCTTCAAAAATATATTAAATTCGTTTGAAGTAAATGCCCTTCCATTATCTGACACAAGAATATCTGGTAAACCCTGTGATGCAAATATCTTTCTACACACTGTTATTACTGCCTCACTAGACATGGAAGCAACAATCTCTGCTTCAAACCACTTACTGTAACTGTCAATCATCACAAAAAATGTTTTACCCTGGAATGGGCCTGCAAAGTCCACATGTACCCGACTCCATGGCTTTTCAGTAACAATCCAAGCTTGCGGATCTCTTGGTGGATTATTCCTAACAGCTTGGCATGCCTCACAGCTTCCCACCATACTCTCAATTTGTGTATCCATTCCTGGCCACCACACATATCCTCTTGCATAAGCCTTCGTCTGGACTACACCAGCATGCGGCGCATGCAATAATCTCAGTACTTCCTGTTGTATACTAGCAGGAATAATGACTCTGTTGCACCACAATAAACATCCTTTATTGTGTGAAAGAGCCTCTCGGCGTGTCCAATAGGGCTGCAAGGTGGTGTCCGGAGCTTTATTTGGCCAGCCATGAAGTATGTGAAACACAACCCGCTTCAACACCTGATCTTTCCCTGTTTCAGTGGCTAATTTAGATACATCTAAGTTCCAGCCGTCAGGTTGTTCCTCTAATAACAACACATCTCTGAGTGGTTTCACTGATATTTCAGAAGTTTCGAGCTCAGTCCACCTGCTGAGTGCATCTGCATTGCCGATCAATTTTCCAGCTCTATATTTAATCTGGTAGCTATAACAAGCTAGTTTCAAAGACCATCGTAACATTCTGGGTGAAATTTGATCAGGAATTTGTTTGCTAGGATTAAAAAGACTCACCAAAGGTTTGTGATCCGTCACAATACAAAATGGGCGATCTGATAGAAACTCATGAAACTTCTTTAAACCAAACATGATCGCCAAAGCCTCCTTATCAATTTGTCCATATCTTCTTTCATGAGGTTGTAAAGTTCGGGAAGCCATCATGATGGGTTTTTCACATCCATCATCCATTACATGTACTATCACTGCTCCCAGTCCATAGTCAGATGAATCACAAATAAGCAATAACTCTCGGTCTACTTCATAGCCAACTAATGTCAGATCAGAAGCTAATAGATCTTTTGCCTTATCAAATGTTGTTTGCTCCAGCTGGCCCCAATGCCATGGCTTCTTAGTCTCCAAAAGACGGTACAAAGGCTCCAACAAAGTTGCTTTGTCAGGCAAAAACTTTTCATAGAAGTTATATAAGCCCAGGAATGCACGCAAAGCCTGCTTGTTTGTTGGGGCTGGTTTTTCCTTAATTTCTTTGACTTTATTGGGAGATGGATGTAGCCCCTCGGCGTCTATCATATGTCCCAAGAAATTAATACTGTTTGAAGCGAAGACACATTTATCCAATTTCAGTCTAAGACCCATTTCATTTAATTTGTGTAGAACTGCCTGTAACCTTGTATCATGTTCCTCTGTTGTCCTTCCAGACACAGCAATATCATCCAGCAAACATGCCACGCCATCCATTCCAGCTAGTGCTGATGACATTACTCTCTGAAAAATTCCAGGTGCCGCATTCACTCCAAAGGCTAGTCTGTTCATCCTCATGAGTCCTAGAGGTGTATTTAATGTGAGCAGCATAGCTGTTTCATCATCTACCCTCAATTGCATATAGGCTTGTTTTAAGTCCAATTTACTAAAGATCCGCCCGCCACTCAGCTTTACAAAACTTTCCGTGGCTGCTGGCAAAGGGTATGTATCGATATTAATCGCCATGTTCACTGTTGATCGATAATCTCCACAAATCCGAAGGGAACCATCGTCTTTCTTCACTATCCTTAGCGGTGTAGCCCATTTGGAATATCTTACAGGAGTTAATATTCCCTCACTGATCATCTGAGTCAATTGCTCTTCTACTTGTTTTTTCAAAGGAAATGGTACAGGACGAGCCTTCAAAAAACGTGGCGTGGCATCCGCACGTACATGCAGGGACACCTCCGGCCCCTTGTAATCTCCCAAAGTATCCTTAAATAAGTCAGGAAACTGCTTCAACAAATCATTATTGACTTCCGCTTGTGTCCAACAGATTCCAGTTACTTGCAGGTCTAAAGCTTTAAACCAACTTCGACCAAGAAGGCTGGGTCCCTCTCCTGACACCACAAACAGCTCACATTGAGCCTCCTTGTTGCCCAACGTGACGTGAACATATGTGGCGCCAAGAACTTGCAAGGCTTCACGAGAATATGTTATTAATTTAACATTTGTAGGTCGCAGAGGTGGGGGTTTAATCCACAGGTGTCGATACGTAGCTGCCGAAATAATTGTTCGAGACGCTCCAGAATCAACCTCCATTGTAACTGTAGCACCATCAATTGTTACTTCCGCCTTTATAGGAGGAGCGTGACTTTCTGAACACACATAGACACCCATCATATCTTCTACATTTCCCGTCTTAGCCTCTTCTGCGAGATCTGCCACCTGGTGCTGCTTCTTACTCCTTCTATCACAAGCCGACGCGATATGCCCTAGGCGTTTGCAATAAAAACACCTAGCCTTCATAAATGGACATCGTTCGCCTTCTTTGTGATGTCGCGCACAATGTCGACACTCCGCAGCACTAATCTTATCAATGTCCATAGCCTCGGTAACATCCAAATGAGTTTGCTTCGTACAGAGTTTAATGTCCGGGTAAATATCTTGTACAATCGCCTGATGATTAAGGCACAACTGTACTGCTGTTTCATATGTCAACTGTTTAGTTTTTAACAGCTCTCGACGCAGGCGCTGATCGCGCACACCCAACACTAAACGGTCTCGTAACTGACGCTTCAGGTCGACAAAGTTACACTTGGCACCTAATAAACCAATTGCCGCCACAAAGTCTTGCACGCTTTCATTATCAGTTTGTTTACGTGAATGAAATTTCCCGGCTTGAAGTATTTCATTCAATTCTGGCTCATAAAACTGGTCCAACACCACAAGAATGTCTTTAAATGGGACCTCAGTTGGTCGTTTTGGCACTAAAAGTGATACAATCAATGAATAAGTATCTTTTCCACACTGAGATAAAAATATAGAACGCGCTTTTTCAAGGTCATCATTGTTCACACCAGCCACATCCAAAGAGCACAATAATCGTTCTTTATATTCACACCATTTATCAGTCTTGGGGTTAAACTGTCCAGGAAACACAATATTTGTTAAGTTACACGCCATTTTTACACTGATAATACATTAATTTTCCGAAGTCGCCAATAAAAGATACAAGCAGTTCGAGATTGAAGCATAAACTGTTTATTTGAAAGTACCCACACATGTATAATCATTTCAACCACAGATTCAATATACAACATCAGTAACTAACTATAAGCTATGTACTCCACAAAACCAAATATTTACTCTCAATTCTAATTAGATAAAATTAAATCATCCCAATCAGGTCCAATTCTATTTATAACAAAAATTGATTAGTTAACTGTTTACATTAACTTTGGGTTAGTCCTAACAAATAAATGCAATCTATCTGCTCTGAAGCTATTATTCAAAAAGATATTTCAAGAAAATTGTTATGATTTCATGAAAACTAGCTGAGGTTTACGCATTCTAAGACTATAATAAAAGTAAAGCTTTTTTATTCACAATATCCTGGTAGTATAGTATAACGGGCTGGTATCCGCAACTCCATGACTAAAGCGCATATTTTGCGTACCAATATCCTAGTATTAATGCAAGATAAAACTCACCCGTGGGACAAATGAAGTACAGACAGACATGTAGCCTGCTATCGTGGTATGTGGGCAGCGCTCGCTTGATTTTGAGCTCCTCTTGCAAGTAGGCCTCGAACTGGGCGTCTATGTAGTCCACCACAGCCTTGAAACTGTCCTCCTTGTTCACTTGGTCACCATAGCCAATGGTGTCGCAGATTGTTAGCTGTAAACCAAGGAACGGTATTAAATTACACATAACATGACTGCTATTACATATTAATATGATGAGTATGTCTTTATAGATAGCCGAGATCAGCCTGTCTCTTTTTTGTTTATGTATTCAGGTCATTTGCCTTTGAAGTCTAGTGAATAATGGCTGCTTAGGAGATACCAGATCACATAGTGGCTTCATTGTTTTACAATTAGTGAATGTATTTGTGGACAAATGCATTAATGGTGCACTTTTATGCCACATACTGCAATAATTGTTGGCTGGAACCTCATTACAATAAAAGTGTGTAAGGGGGCCTTATAATTTAGCTTTGGGTCATCAAACATTTTCCAAAGGTCCAATACTCAGGTTTTTTTAGGATGTATAAAAACATAAAAAAAAGATAACAGGAAAAATGTTTAACATACCTTCAATCTGACACTACTCTCCTGCAGTTCATAAGTGTGTGCCTTCAACTTGACTGTGGGCAGGTTGTGTGGACTTGGCACTGACTCAAAGTTGGTGTTGAACAGCGAGTCCATCAGCGTTGACTTGCCCAGACCAGTCTCTCCTGCACAATTATAGCACAGTTTAGTCATATTTCCCTCATGGCACAGTTCTCAAGCCCAACAATTAATTTTCCTGTACAACTCATTAATTAATGAACCTACACTGACAGTAGCAAATGAACGAGGTCGTCGCTAACTATGGCAGAGATAAGGTAGGTGTGTGACGGTGATTAGTTCAACTAACAATAATTAGTCATAGTGCTCACCTATGCACAGGATGTTGAACACGAAGCCGTTCTGCACGCTCTTGTTGACCAGCTGGTCCGGCAGGCTGTCGAACCCGACGTGCCCCGACAGCTTCAGCGTGCGCATCAGCGTCTCCATCTAAAATTCATTACTTATCTCAGCACAATACCCAAACTCGCACAACCAAATGACTCGATTGAAAGCATTCGCGTATCAGACGTAATTAACACAATGTTTGTTGTTTGTACACCGGTTAAAGGAATGTTATATTTACTGTTTTGAACCGACAATAAACACAGCAACGGATTCAATATCTAATTTTTTGTCGGAAGAGCAACGCCCTTAGCTTCAGTTTTCTTTATTAAAATGTAAATATACAGGTTCCTACTATTTGCTATTGGGTTCCACATATTTATTTTTACAAAACTACTACAATATGCATTGAGTTATTCGTTTTAAACAGGAATACACTTAATTTCACTCACTTTTTGAGGTTCAACGTCGATCGCCGCCATGTTTACTTTTTGACTGATTGCAACAAAGTGACATGAAGTAACCTTCACTTCAATTTGCATTAGCATTTGTGACAACTTCACAGCAGACATCGAAAAATCAATACCAGCAAAAAACTTAATAACAATCTTGTTTTTTGGATCTGCAATTGATAAACATAAACGATATAAATTCAGTATTCTTTTAATCAATTCATGGGAAAATAAGCTTTAAAGCTCAAACATAAATATTATAAACACATGGTTGATGATGGTCATACTGGTCTTAGTTAAAATAATTGCAATATAATGAAATTGATTTAATTTTAAAGTAATTTCAGTTTTTATCCGTAATTTCATAAGAAATGAAATTTATTTATTGAAAGATTTATTGGAAAATTTTAGATGCGACATTCTACCATTTCAAGAACTGACAGATACTTTAGTAGAATTTGGGATGGTATTATCAATAAAAACAAACATGGCAACATCCTCAAAATCCAAAATGGCAGAATGCGACTTTGGTGTGTTATCATGTGAGCCGAAGGAATAATGTTTCCATGATTTTTATGGTCGTGAGTGGATTTTAAAATTGTGTATCAGTGAATTGTGACAAAATAAACCATGGCGGACCTGAAATCGCCGCCGTTTAGTGATATTAAAAGACCTGAAGAAGTGGTGAGGATGACGACGAACGATAGCCTGAAATTCGCCGTTCTTATCGGGCTGATTGAAGTTGGACAGGTGACCAACCGGGAGGTAGTGAACACCGTCCTGCATCTGGTAAGTCTACACGTCAGTTTTCTCCACGGTTGCAACATAATTACCTAAGTGCATCTACGTAAAATCTTATTAGAATCGTCTTAGAAAGGTTATTGGATTCGACACTCTGTATTTAGAAGTTTTTATTCGTATCTCGTTGGTGTAGCGATTAATTGTGGATTGTATCATGAATGCTGATTATTTATTAGCACAGCGGTCATGCAGTAGCGTGTAGTCGGCCGAGAGCCGCGTCTATTTTCATTGTTTTTATCGATCGCGTTTGGTCGTGAATCGCAGGATCGCGCGGCCAGGTCGCGTCAGAGCCGGCGACCGATCATGTTTGTTTTGATGTTTTACTGCCGGCCGAGCATACTTTCACGGCGAGGCTCCAGAAGGCTAGTGCGTGCATTACGTGTGTAGCCGGATTGTTGATTATTTAAGGTCTAAACATTTACTGTGGTAATTGATGCGTAAAATAATGACGTAGTTTTGCCTTGAAAAACTCAGTAACGATCTTCACTATGCAAATATGGTTTAAGAATCGAAGTAAAAATCACTACCCACAATCGTGCGCATTGCAATATTTAAATCTGTCACTTGCTGTCTCTCAAACGTCGTCCAGAGTTCTAGAACGTTTATAAAATGCTGGAAGTTGCAAAGTAAAGTGATAAACTATGCACGGCACATACTCAAATGCATACGAAGAATCGCTCATAACAATGTCCTATGGGTAGGTACTTATGTAAAAAATGTATTGCCAATCAATCATTATAAAATGACGTTATTGTAGGTACATTCGCACTTATCTATTTGGTTAAACTAAGTAATATCTGTCCATTAAAATTTATCGATTATCGATAATTTGATTTGAAAACTGCGATGACGTTGACATGTTTCATTTTGTCGTATAATAATTTGATGGTCAAATACATAATGTAACGAGTGTGACGACTCGGCACAAAAAACTGCGCTTGCGTTGTTTTTTTTCCTAAACATACGATTAAAGTTTCACCTCCAACGGTCACGCCTCGTCAATTCTGTAATAGGTATTCAAACGGCCGTAAAGCCCTTAACAGCGTATTTATGTGTCCACTAGAACCCACTACACGCTTATCTAGGTTGGCGATAACACCTAGAGAGATATCCCCAAAACAGTTCACAGTAATGGACCATGTGGAAAGTCAATATAAAGGACCGGCTGCAGATAATATGATCCGTAACATTCAGAAAGATTTGAGATCTCATCCTCTTTGATCCACGTGATAACCTACATAAAACGAA